>VXAU01004027.1:1257027-1307790 GCA_013399695.1 Formicarius rufipectus | reverse complement strand
AAAAAGCTCAGCTACTTGAGTATACAGTTCTATGTCTGGAGAGCATATTCAATGGTGTATTAAAAGGTCTCATGAATTCTGATTGCATTTAACAATCAATAAACAGGTTTTGTTCTCCTGTCAAATGCGTCTTTTGCTAAAATGACAGCCTTTGCAAACCCTCTCCTCAATAACAGCACTTTAAGGCTTGCTAAGCCTTTTTTTAGCTAGTAAGTCAGATCACAGATTCCTCTTTTGTATCAAAAGGCTCAGTATTCTTTCCTAATTTTAATAAGAATGTATATGGGACAGTGGACACATCTGTGTATCCTTAAATAATTCAGACCTCAAATAGGTTGATAGGAATCAAAGATAAAAGGGACTTTTTTGGATAAACATGAAGATATTTGTGAGGATGTTCTTTTATTGCAAAGTCAATGACAAATGAACTACCATTTTTTTCATTTAAGTAAAAGAAACTTCTGTCAAAACTATTACTGTGATTCATCTTGCCAAAAGTCAAACTCTTTTCCCTTTAAAATGAAACTTTAAATTCAGCAATCAGAATAAAAAACATCCTTTGAATACTCAAAGGGACTACTACAAGAATACAGTGTCAGGCATGTGCAGATTTTTTGTATTGTCACGGACTGGTTGTGACTGGTTGCAGGACAAAAATGTTCCTGCAGATTCTTTAAATGTTTAAAGGAAACAGATAAAATACAGATGTTTCTTCATCATAAAATCAGTGACCATGCCTGGGCCATTAGTAGGGTCTGAATTTTTTAGATACATGCTCGTGCACAAATCTCTGTTGCTTTAATGAACAGTATAAGTGGAAACAAATTTTGCAACAATCTGTTGTTCTGCCTGAGTGGTTTAAATTCAGCATATTCATAAATATTTAAAAACTGGGAGGTATGTGGGAACTCGAGCTCCTGTTGGTTGGACAAGCTCTGCCTGAGAAGCAGAATTGATGGTAACCACTTGCGCTCACACTTTGACTCCAGCTGTCATTCCCTGGAGTTGTGTGAATTCATTTAAGGAATTTGGGTTCTGATTAAGGTATACAATCATAACAAGCAGATGTACAATATTTTTGTATCAATAACATAGGGGGTGTGCAATTTTAGACCTAGTTTAACCTAGTCTAAATTAATGCTAAACTCCCTTAGCCCTTCTCTGTATTGGCTCAAGAAGCTGGAACTGTGAAGGGCTTCTTTATCAAGTCTGCACAATTAGGCTGCCATCTTAGCAGCCAAGAGGCTAATTTCTGGCTTGATGCTGGCCAAAGTGTGGTTAACCTCACAGAAATGTAACATTCCAGCAATAAGAATTCATTTTTACCCACTGTTGCCAATAACCAAATGCTAACATTTTACTTTGGAGAGCACAATATTATTCAAGCTGTCTTCCAATACTCCAAATGTTTGTACCATTACAAACTGATGACAAACTAATTTGTTCATTATATCTTAAATGTAACTGCCAAATATTCTATCCCCAACTTAAATCCTGTGTTTTGAGGATAAGCTAAGCCAGACTGTGTATATAGGTAGGCAGCCAGAAGCAAGCACAAAAATCTGGCTTCATTCTGAGCAAAACCTGCTAATTTTATTTTTTTTAAAAAAAAAGCTCTGCATGAAGGGGAAAATGAACTCTCCAAATGACAGTGGTCTTTCAGAGTGTCCAGAGATGCATCTCTGGTCCAGGCTCTCAGAGCTCATGTCGGAAGGGTGCAGAATGGGCTGTCCAGGGAAATACTCTGGGGAAAGGCAATGCTATTCCAAGAGGCACAAGAGGGACATTGATTGTCTTCTTCTCAGAGGTGGTCTGTGATTTCTTTCCTTCTAGCCAACTTTGAAAATACCAAACCATAGCTGGACGTAATATGGATAGACAAGGTACGAAAGCCCAAACAGCAGAAACACTTGAGCACAGCAGGGATCACAGTGGAAGAAGCCCATGTTATATTTACCCTTTGTCTTCTATGCTCTTCTGTTGATAAAAAACCTGTTCTGATGACTAAAAAAAAAAACACAAACAAACAAAAATAAACAAACAAAAAACAAACTAACAAACAAACAAAAAAGTAACAACAAACTATCATTTCTTTCCTACTCTTATAATAGAGAAACCAGTTTCTGTGGAATGGAACTTGATCTTTAATGGGAATGTTTTTCTGTATTAGCTGACCTTGCAAGGCATTTCAAACATTTCTTCTTTTCACCCAGGAAAAACAATTTCATTTAGCAATTCTCCGACTCCTTTGAACTTTGCACAGGAAACCACCTGGAAATGTACGATAAAATACACAGTAAAAGTAGTGGGAAAAGCAAAGCGCATCACACAGCCTAAGATAGACAAGCATCAACAGAATATTCTCTACATGAACAGTATAATATACCTGTTTTGTTCTGTTTTGTTTTGTTTTGTTTTGTTTTCAGAGATTAGACTCAGTTTAGTCTAATCACGACCTGTGATTTCATCTTTTACTGGTTATCATATGAAACTGCTTTAGCTTACTGTGTACAAAGTCAAATAGACTTGCCAATTCCTTCATAATATGCATGTATTTATGTTTTAAAATTAATCTGGATAAAGCTAAGAATTATCAGAGTTCATAGTTGAAAAGCTTATATTGACAGTTCTCATTCATACACTGTCTATTCTGTACTGCAGTTAACTTCTGTGATTACAATCATCCTGTTCTCCCAGGTTGTCCAACAAGCTGGAAAGTCATCCTGCTGAGGCCTTTTGGAAAGATTTTGTGTTAGCAAGGTGTCAGGCTCAAATCTGCTCCACTGAAACCAACAGCCAAACCAACAACCAACATTGGATTCAGCCATAAGAAGCAGAGTGACTGTCTTAGAAAATGTTTTCACTTCTTCAACATATAAAAGTTTTGCATCTTTTGGCGTTTTCATTTTTTCTTTACCTGAGAAGAAGATAAAAAGGGGGGTCAGGTGTCCCTCTGTATTGGGGCTGGTTTAACACTGAGTACACAGGCAGTCTTTCACACCTGAACTTATGTTTTGGGGCTGCATTAAGAGAGCAGCAACAGGATGCTGCTCAGACAAAATGTGCTGAGGCATCTGAAGGCCAACTGTTGATAAACAAGCTCCACAGGGTCATCCTCTGGATCATCCTATCCCCCGGATTCAAACTAAACCCAGGTCTTTACAGGTTGGAACTCAACAACCACTGACTGCTGTTGCCACCTGTGAGCCCTTCTTATCCTCTCTGAGGTATGTGGCATGTGTTTTGTGGCTTTCAGTTGTGTGAGGGTTTGGTATGTAGTTTACAAGCTCACTTGAATTACTTGAGCTACAATCTAGTTATATGCTGTTTCTTTTAAGCATCTTCCTTCAGGATCACGCCAGATTTATCACCACACACTTTCCAGCTCTGTCACTTTATGTCAATGACACCCAAACACTGCACATCTGAGATGGGCAGAGGGGACCGGGCATGGAGCAGCCTTGGCACTGAGTGCCAGCCTGGACGACCCTCCGTCCCTAAGGACCAGAATTTGGCGGCTGCTTTGCTGAATGCTGCTCTGAGCTGAAGCATCTGCTTTGGCTGCAACAGCAGTGAAAGTTTTCACAGCTGCCAGACTGGGCTCCATTTATTCTGATTTTACATGCTTTTTAGGAGCTGGCCTAGCTTGCAGCAGCACATAACTTAAACATTAGACTTATGAAATGAGTCTTTGATTCTTTGGAGCTCCATGTGTGTCCTCTCTCCCCAGAAAGGAAGGAAGAGCTGAACAGGAAACCCAGGCTGATGGACAGTATTACTGAGAGAGTAATATTAGTTGCTCTGTCTGTTTCATAATGTTTCTAAATGGAAGAAACAAACTGTTGATATTCACAACAGAAAACTGTAGCAAAGGATATGTGCCTCACATTAAAAAATGGAGCTAAGCCATGCTTTCCCAAAGGCAGAGACTTTTGTAAATGTTTTGTTCTGTGCAGAAAAATTTATAGTTGCCAAACAGAATACGAACAAAGTATTTAAAGTAATGTAGGGTAGAACTATCATGGTGAATGCAGGAATATACGACTTGTAAGTAATTTCAGAACTGTATAATTCTTACTTCTAATTGTACGACCCTTTTATTTTTTGTGATAGTTATGTTACAGTGGACATGAAAGATTCCATGACTAATTGTGTGTTTAGCATCTGTTACCAATATCTCCATGTGAATTAATTAGCAAGGGCCTGAGAGTCCTGTTTGCAGTCTTCCATGAAAGTAATACTGATTGGCACTGACACAGTATTAAATTGCTTCCCCTTCTAATATGGCCCTTTTGACAAAGGATTAGCCCTGCCACCTGTCCCCTTGGCTGGTGACTACTTTTCTCAAATATTCCTCTTCCTAGCTGAAACTTAATAAATACAAGAACATTTTACCAGTGTAATTGTTTATTGATGCTGAGAGCATTAAGGCGGTCCACACTGTTGGTGTCTCATGCCGACTACTAGTCTCTTAAGTAGAACTGAAGTCAGGAAACTGTTTCATTTACATATTAACATTCCTGCCAGCCTACTTTGAATGCGTCTCCTACACCAACACTACTTATTATTTTATCTGTAAGGCAAAAGGCAAAACATTCAGCACTGAAGCTGCTTTGAGCAGACATGTACAGTCTCCTGGTTTGTGGATGAGCCTGATTGCTCTGAGTAGTTTCACAAGTGAGCACTTGTGGTCCCGAACCTGGTGTCCTACAAACATTCTGTGATACTGATTCACAGCCTACTACTCCAGCAAATGCTGCTGCAATATATTTCCAGAAAATGTAAAAGGCCAAAACCACAAACAAGGAAGGTTCATTTTCCGTCCCTCATCCTTTCCCCACACTCCTTCTCGGCTGAAACCTGTAGGTGACTTTCAGCAAATACTTTTGGAAGTATTCCTTTACCTCTAATCAGATGGCAAGAGTGTTTGTTTTATTTAATCATGGTTGTGAAATTGTCTTTTTTTTTTTTTTAATCTTCCTTTTTTATTTTTTTCATAAGAACCTCTTTGATTTACCTCCTCTTTTCATGACCACATGAAATTTGGCTTGTGATTAAAAGACCAAATGAGTCCCACTGAAAACTTTGAAAACATGCTGGAGGAGCTGCTGATTAACCACTACTCAGTGTATATCCAGAAATCATGCTAATTTCAGCATGTGCTATTACCTACTATGTGTAGAGAGCCACGAGTAATCTCAGTAGCAAGAAGTCACTATGGTCACGTAACTAACAATATGGAACTCAGGAGGAAGACCATTTATCTTTGAAAGGACTGAATTCTGAGAGCTGCTTTTGCAGAAGGAAAGGTAATAGTCCTTAGTGAAGTCCAGGAAGAGAACCAGGTTGGAGAGAACTGTTAACATGAAAAGTCTACCTCCTGAGAACTCTCTGCAGGAGGCATCTGGTTTGGGGTCCCAGCTGAGCTGCTGCTTAATAGCCCATCTGGGTGCCAAAAAGCTGTTTCATGACATTCTTGGCTTAAGCGCTGCAAAAGCAGTGGAACATTTTTGCTAAACAGAGCCTTTAGTCTTTAAATCATTGCTTTCTGGATGAAAACCCAAGAAAATTGAGAGTAATGTCAAAATGCTAAAACTTTAGTGTTCAGTCAGACACAGTTTGTCCTGCATCTCAATGTCTGGCTCCAAAGTTTGCTGATGTGTACATTAGCAAATAGTTACCCTTTTGTATGAATAGCAATCTGCCGTGTCCTCTGAGCACCGTGGATGAGCTCGTGTTCCATCAAGCACACCTCCAAAAGCTGCTTTAAGCTCAGCTAATGAATCTTGTGTTACTTCTAACATTAATACTTGGGAGATTTAAAAACATTCACGAAATGGAACTTGCCCAATCTGCAGCTGGAAAAACCAGGACATATTATTCTTCTGGAAAAGTAATAAAAGCTTGGACACTTTTCAGCTATATTTCTGTGCAGCCTGGATCAACTGTTCCGTGCTCACTTAAGAATTCTAGAAATGTTCATGAAGTCATTCCTGATAAGAGGAGAATAAACTACTTATTTTGCTAAACAACTGTATTGCTTAGAGGCCAGTTCTGTGTCCTGTGATTTATTGAATGTCTGTGTCCAAGACACTTTCAAATAGAAAATTTTTTTCCCCAATTTTCCTTTATAATTTTTTTCTCATTCCTTCTGAAGTCTCTGACTAAAAGATTCAGTGCAACTAATGATGAGGACAGAGGAGAAGGCATGCAGTGTGTTTCAGTCCTGTGGGAGAGAACAAGAAATGTACATACAGCATTAGATCATTTCATAAATTAACTGGACAGATAGAAATTGCTTCCCCAGGATAACCCATAGCAGGAAGACACTGAACTAAGATTCTTCAGGCAAGATCTCTTCTTACCAACATTTTCTCTGTTGTTTTTGTACCTTCTGTATTTTTTCACAGTGAAGCTGTACTCATAGAAGAGAAACTGCACAATGCTATTTTAACAATTTTGTATTGATTTGTGGGTTAAAAAGTTGTAATTAGTCAGAAAAATGTGTTATCAATTTAGCTTTATTCCCCATCTGTGCTCTCCTGTCATTTTTAATTATTATTTTCAGGATCCTGATCATGATGTCATTCCCTTAAATTTCCCGAAAGCTCCCCAGTGTTCATTTCAAATGATTAATGAAGGTATGAAAGCTATGAGTGCTTCCAAATCAAATATGTGTATAAAGGTAGGCAGTGCACAGGAAAAGATGATTAAAATAAAGAATTGTGTGTTTCCTTGAAATTCACCAGCCCATTGATATGCAGCAGTTCAGATCTCAGTGGAACTTTTGTGCAAGCCACTGAATACCTTTCTTATGGTGGAAAAATCACTAGACAAACTTGACTGTTAGACCTATTTGAATTTTATTTTATGGCTGTGGGTTTCACATATTTGTGACATTAGAAGGACAAAAATGCCCTTTGTGCTAAAGTGATAGATCTGGCAAACCCATACATCAATTGTCTTGAAAAGTGTGAGTCTTGAAACTTATTTCATTTAGAATGTTGGTTTTTAATGAAGAAAATTTAATAAATTGATATTCTGAATTTTTGGCTTGCATTAGGATTCCAAAAGGTAAGCTGTTGCAATGGTACATATTAATAAGCACTCAGGAGTCAGATTTGTTAGGAGAGAGAGTGCAGTGCTTTTTATTAACTGAATAAGCATTGTGTTTAGCTCGGCTTTGCCAAGGTCTCTGGAAATGTCTAACTCATGTGGAAGCAGGCTCAGAAGCTTAACTACTAAGTAGTTGTAGTGTTTTCCATTCTAACAAAGCATCATCTTAAAGGAGTCATTTCCACTCTAAATTTTGTGTCTATCCCCTCAGTGTATGAACTTCTAATGAAGTAAAATTGTTTAAGTCACAATAAGAATGGAAAATCTGAAAAAAAAGTATTTCCTTAGCAGTTTGGTAAAGAAACATCAGAATGCTCCACAATTTCCATCAGAGCACACAATTATTCTATATGAAACATATATTTTCACAACAAGAGCTTATATGCCTTTTTATTCATATATTGTAGTGTTCATCAACAAGGTCAGCAAACATAGAGTCCAGGAAAAGCCTTAAAGAGTGAAAGCATCGTATTTTTAAAACAAGAGGGTCGAAGTCCAAAACTATCATTCAAAAGAGCCTGTTCAGCTGCTATCTAGCAATAAAGCACATTTGGTTCTGTATGTGTCTGGGGAGAGATTAATCAGAACATACAGATGCCTACATTGTGGGTAACTACATCCAAGACAGGTTGTCTTCAGTCGTGGAAAGAAATGAAATTTTTCAGAGAATGATCCATTTCCTAAAGTAGGTGCTAAAAGAGGTAAATGATACAACAACAACAACAAAAAAAAAAACCTCTGATGAAATCAAGTAGATGCAGTGAATAACTTATTATCTGGAGTACTGAATGCCTAAGAATGTCTATTTTTCTGCAAAAGGGTCTCAAGGCATTAAATCTTTGCATAAAAATATCTGTTGCCCCTAGAATTGTGTGCCGGTCTAAATTGCCCTGCTTTGACCAGATAAGTAATGGTGTCCTCAGTCAATGCAAATGACATCCTGAAAACAGTTTAAATACCACTAAGAAAGGCAAAACAGAGGCCCAAGCTCTTTTCTCTTAAATGCAGCAACCAACTGGTTATTGAGGTTGAAAGATGTGTTTGCTGTGCATTGTTTAGGAATCATATTTGTAGGGTTAGCTTTGACTAGTGGCCAAACAACATCCACTTACTCCCACCTCAGTGGGATGGGGGTTGAAAATAAGATGAAAAAGTTCATAGGTCAGAACATAGAGCTCCAACACTTGGACTCCCTCTGCCCTCTCCTCTTACTCATGATTTGGGGCTTGCAGGGTTGATTCTCACTCTTTTCCCTCATCCCTGGCTGCCGTGCAGTGTTTTGCCCTTTCTGACACAGCCTTTCCCCGAGGTGCCTGCCTGGGCTGCAGGGATCAGCTGTGTCCTGCAGTGGGGATGCTGGAACACACTAGAACCTTCTGTGTTTGGCATGAGGCAGCCCTGGATGGAACCCACTGGAACCATCTGCTTGGCATGAGACAGCCCCAGCTCCTTACAGAGGCTGTGCCTGGGCACCAGCTCCTGGTACATCATGGAAGAACCTTTTATATTTTAGAATTTTACCTATCCAGATGTGGCAGGATCATCTACAAGAGGTTCTGTACAGTTTACAGATACTTGTGCAAATAACACGTCTGACATTCTGTTCAAGATTTCTGTGAAACAGACAATAGGGCTTCTGAAGTGCACATCAAATTTAAAAGATACAGAGAAAGAAGCATGTTTGGAGTTCCCTTCATGTAATTATGGCCTTCTCTGGAGCTTCTCTGTCACCAGAATCAGAATTCTGTCCTGCTGAAATGAATTGTTGTTGGCTTGTTTGATACAGCAGTAAGTGAGTGTTAATCATGGCCTGCTGGACCAAATGTTCCTGTTGCCTTGTTCAGTATCTTCTCTGTTTTCTACCAAAGAAATAAGTGGTAAGTAATTGGGTGGCAAAAGGATTCATCTCAGCTTTTTAATCGGCAAATATTAGGGTGGCAGATCCAACAACCCACCTCTTCTTCTACCAAACATGACTTGTATCAGTTGCAGTACCAACAAATGTCCCAAACCAAAGAGAGGCATCAAGCTCCCAGCCGGGCAGCAATCTTACAGGAGTTTTATATTCTTTTTGAACAAGAATGGAGAATATGGTCTTTCAAAATGAGGTCAAGGAGTTGAGTCGGCAAGAATTTGATTTTATTTGGGGTTTTCGTTTGGCTTTTTTTAATTTATTTTACTTTTTATTTTAGTTTGATCCTAAGCTCCTAGTTCAGTGTTTGCAGGAGACAAACATTACCTAAGTGAAGATCTGAAGGTGATTTCCACTTTCCCTCTTCCCCTCACTCATGTATGACTCTGGTCAAACCTGCATGTTACGAAATCCAAACATTCTCCTGTGGGTAGAAACCAGACTCTGTGTGTGTGTGTGCCACCACTCGTCCATCTGTGCTACAGACCACAAAGCCCAGGTGCACAGGTAGGTATTAGATCAAATGTGTCACTACACAGAAAATACGGTCTGTGCTGACGAATAAGTTGCTTCCTGTTGCCTCATCCTATCTGCACAAGCAAAGGGAAGTCATGCACAAGTTGATTGAGGGCAGACTCAACCAATTCTTCCTGAACAGTGTATGCAGCAGAGCAGAGAGGTAGTGCAGTCTCTCATGAACACTGTGGTGTCTACGTGCTGCCTTCCTAACAAAACAGATTCAATTATACATAAAAATCTGCATCAACTGTGTAAGATAAGAATGTATAAGCTGCAGACAGCTTTCATTCCAAGATCGAGGAAAACTCAGGGAAAGTAAAAAAGAAGTTGCAAGGGTAATAGAAATGCATCCTCACCATGTGATTGTCCCAGTGTGTGGGAGTTTTTGCAGACACACAGAACTGCAGTGTTTCCTTCTATTACATCAGATGAGAAAGCTAGGCAAATTATCTTGCAGAAAGCAAATAAATAAACCCGAGAATGTGCCAGAGCAATAGATATGGAATCAGTCACTGAAATGGCCTTCACTGGGATGTTTGTTCATCCCTCTCCATGTCTTGTGTTTGCTGAGGTGGAATAGTCTAGTAACAAGTTTCCTAGCAGAAAATCATGGAAGCAGACAACTGCAGAACTATTGCAAAAAACAAATGTTGGCTTTGTAACTGGGACTGTATGTTTCTAAGCTATGAAAATTTCACAGAAAGGGAACAATCAAAACTAATTAGAGCTTAAATATTGGGTAGCACAGTGTGACAAAGCAAAGATACTGACTAGAGACTGTAAGATCTGCATCAGGCTTTGAGAGGAAAGAGAAGATGAGTTATAGGGGAAAAAGTCATGTTCCTCTCTCCTACCATAGATGGGAAACATTTGAGGGAGCTGTACACCAGCTATCTCAACTGATGCTGTTTTCCTGATAACTGGAGGGCAGTACCTTTGTCTCAAGGATAAGGCTGGTACCTTTTCTCCATTTCTTACTTAACAGTAGCTATACAAGCACTGAGCTGCCATGCCAGCCCATAGTGGGTGAGTTTCTAACAGAGAATATGTTGGAGCAAAGCAGAACATAAAAAGAAGGCAAATTTGCTGAGTAAATTGTTCATTCTGAATTATTCACACAGTTTTACTAACAGTCATCTGGAAAAAATTAACAAATGAAGGCAAATGACTGCAGTGAGTAATAAATATACATCAATCCAAGAGACATGTAGGGTTATTTGTTGGTTATG
This sequence comes from Formicarius rufipectus, assembly GCA_013399695.1. Taxonomy (NCBI): domain Eukaryota; kingdom Metazoa; phylum Chordata; class Aves; order Passeriformes; family Formicariidae; genus Formicarius; species Formicarius rufipectus. Next base: position 1,297,014 of record VXAU01004027.1, on the reverse strand, counting down.
GAGAAGGATGGAATTGATTGATGCAGTGAAAGAAGCTGAAAAGTAGAATAAGATAATCAAAGAAGGGGTGGCACATTTGTCTATATGTCCCTTTCCAGTTCAAAAATAACTTATGACTGCACTGGTGGTAGTTCATTTAGTCAAGTTTTGCTGATTGTTACTATTTTACACACACGGTGTGAAACTGAAAGAATGGCCTCCCTTACTCTGCTTTTCCTTGAGATTGACTGTTTTAATTTAGAAGTCAATAAACACCATGCATGCTCACAGCATCCCAACCCAGAGCTATTGGAAATTGGCACACTTGAACTTCCTCCCACTGGGAAACCAAGGCTTGGCTTTCAAAATTCATATTTTTATGTCCTTACTATTTCTATTTTATTAAAACAAAATATGTGACCCCCTCCCTTCCCCCATTTGCTTGCGGAAAGTTGCTTTTGTTAAGGGAAAGCTAATGTTAAAAGAAAGGTTGATTCCATTTTGAAGGCAAGCACAGCTTTGTGATAGAACTGGAAATGCGTTAATTAAAATGTTGCTTTTACTTTATCTTGAATGTCACATTAACCTTATCTCCAGCTCAGGCAGGCTCTAGATGGTTTCATTTGGGCATCTGGCCATCTTTTGTTTTTCTTTTTACTATTTCCACTTAAATATTTACGGCCTGAGCCCAAGCCCATGAAACTCCATGGCAACACTCCTGTGGAGTCTCAGAGACTTTCCAGCCTTGGAGCAGAGCTTAGCTCTGAAAGGGAAAAAAAAAAAAAAAAGAAAAAAAGAAAAAAATGCTTGTGAGTTTGTATGATTTTTATCTTCTAGAGATCTACATACAACACTATAAATAGAAGTCTCTTAGCTGCCAGTTTGATAAATGCATGTCACTGAGGTTACGTGGCATTCTAGCCCCTCAGTCATCTTTAACAGCAATAAAGTGCCTGCAGGCCACAAAATGCCCTCTGACACCTGTGTAAGCTCTGGAGTCTAATGGACTGAAATGTAGTAAACAGCTCCTTCTAATTCTTTGCAAGAAAAATAGAACCCATCTTACTGATTCTGCAGGGCTGAGAGGAACCAGGAGCCACAAGAACATCTTGGTTACTACAACCTGCAAGTGCAATGCAAGAAGCTTATAAATGAGTAAGTTTTGAATTGTTTTCACAGCTCAATGACAATAGATCGTGTCATTTTTTTCCGAGGAAGATAGTTATCCAACTTAGCTGCTAAGCTGCAAAACATAAATACTATCTTTGCCTTTTAAACATAAGTAGGTTGGAAATATTTGAGGGGGAAAAAAAAAAAGGGAAGAAAGTCCTTGGACCATTCAACCTAGCTTTATTTTCCTGTTGATTTACATATTGCTAACACTTTAAGCATATGAATATTTTGTACACAGAGAAAGGTGCATTTTATTTAGTTAATTTAACTTCTCTGATTGTTGTGCGACAATGAAACACACTGTAGTGCTGATGAAAGACTGGAATCTATTTCCTCTGCTGAGTCAGTAATCATGTCAAAAATCACAAAGTTAATTTTCTATGAAAAAAATCTTGTTCTGTGTCTCCAATTATAAATCAAACAAGAAACCAAAGCAGACATTAAATTCTTAGATATGTCAAATGAACTATATCTGTGCTAACCCATGCCCATGTCTAGTGGAAGGAGGAAGAGTTTAGCAGTAGGCTCAGTAGCAAGATTTCTTCATGGTCTTGCACCATCTTCAGGCACTTCAAAATAGCCACAAGGACTATGATAGATTGCAGGGCATTTTGGGAAGTTTCAGACCACCAAAACCATGCTAGGGGTCACGTGAGGAAGAATGGGAGGAGAAATATGGAAAGATTTGTCCATGCCCAGTTTAAATCAGACACAGTCTTTGGAACAGAGACTGTATTTCTGTCTGGTGTTTTACAAGAATTCAGTGTTCTTGCAGTTACAGCTGGAACTCTTTGATTAATACCAGCACACAAGTGATCAGTATAAAAATAATACAAATATTGAAAATTCAGTATGTAAGTGATGTTTAATCAGGTGCAATGACAGCAGACGGAAGGAATTTCATACAGCTACTCAGTAGGTGCAAGCATACACCCTGGTAAAATAAATTTTTGATTGGAGGTAATTTTGCTTAAAAATCCCCAAAATAGTTGACTGAATTGATTAGTGTTTTGTTGGGTGTTTCGAAGACGAACTGTGCTGGAGAGGTCTGAATGAATACAAATAGAGGCGGGAGGATCTGGGATGGTTCTGCTCAAACCATCCAACAATAATAAAAGGCAAGGAGGGATCAGAAGAATCAATAAATTACTAATCTTCTCTTCTGTCTGGCCTCCTCCATTTGTAGCTGCTAGCTTCTCAGCTGCTCTCTGGGTACCAGTAATTGGAGCCAGGGGGTTGTTTGGTTCAATGCCGAAAACAGGTTTTAGCAGCTATAAATACCGATTAGTAGCTGACCCGTTAAAAATGTAAAGGGCATGTGTAGTTTCTTTTGTTTCTGTAAAATAACTATTTTCTTAAAAGAAATCCTTTATGTGTATAAATATATATTTGTATGTTGACTTTTTCATACGGTTGTCTGTTTTGGTGATTGCAATTAGTTTTAATAAATGAAGTGTTTTCAGCACAGCCAGCTAACTAGTCAGATATTTGTCCCATTTGAGCCTGGAAACTATATTCATTTTCCAAGAGGAACTTGCCATGAAAAAACGAGGCTAAACATACAGCACCAAGCCACAGACACTGTGTGCAAGGTGCTTTACTATGTATATGCTTCCTCTGGGGGAAGATGAGAAAAGAAGTGACACTTAAGGGATATGAAGTCACATTATTTAATTGTGTGAGCATTGGAAGGTGCTCAAAGACTACAGTAATTACCATGGTAGAAGTACCAATTCAATTAGCATGTGACAGGGTTAAAACTGACACTCTCAGTAGAGACAAAGGGTGCCACAGACACTGAGAACACATTTGCATGGTTTTAGTGAAGAAAGCAAGACTTGGCCCCAGCAAAAAAGATTAAAAAAGGAAAAAAAAAAAAGGGCCAAACCCAGTTTTAGAGTGTTCTCTAAACCAATGGCTAGGGATGAATAAACACATCCTACTGCTGAAAGCCTGAGCAGGGTAATGTATTGGAATACACACAACTTCAGACAGAGGTCCCCAGGCAGCTGCGTTGTGATCACACGGACATGCTCCATCTGCAAGGCAGGCAGATGAAATCAGTGACTCTGGTTGTTGCTCATGGTAGCTCAGCACATTCCCTGCTGACCTGGCTGGAAGACTGTTTTTATGAAACACAACTGATTAAAGAAACAAATGATGTAAAATGAAATGTCATCATGGATACAGGGTTTAGGCTATATAAACAACTGAGGACTGAAATCATTAGACTCACTCTGCTCTGGAATGGTTCAATATTTTTAGAGGATTAAAATGCCTTTTCTACCCTTTGGTCTCCTGTGCTTATTTGTATGTCAACATAAGTATTTGTCAGTATTTTTCATGCTTTCCTAAGTCAGGAGATCTGTAAATTCATCATATAGAGAGACTGAGTCTTAATTCCTAGGCCTGCTAGTCAAGGATCAAAGGTTTTGATATATTATTCCTAACTTCTTTTATTTGGAAAAATGTAGCCAATACCTCTAGCAGACAGCATGGAGCTGATCCAGAATCCAGTGAAGTTATTTAAAATACTCTGATCAAGTTCCACAAGTTTTGCTTCAGGTTCTGTGGCTCCAATCCAACACAGCACTTGAGATCATATGTAATTGCTCAGGAGCTTAAGTTTACATCCAAGTATCAATCCTTTACCAGATTGACACATTCATATCAACTGGTACAAGCAGACTGGCTCTGCATAACTGCTCAGGGGGCATTCACTGGCTAATATAGTCATTTACAAAGTCTGAAATAGGATTTTTCATCTGTTGGGTTAGTGAGTAACCTTCTACCTTATAAACCCCAGCAAGTCTCTCATACAAAAAGTCATGTGGCATTGTACCAACAACACAGGGTATTGAGGGCTGGGGCACAAGAAGAAGACTGGAAAATAAATAGAAAGTAACATAGGAAGGCAAAAAATGTGTTTGCAATTAAGCTGCTAAAAAGTAATGGAACTTTAAGAAGTGAGCATATTTTTTATGAACTCTTTGTGGACAGTGGCAAGAAGATGCTTTGTCAATTAGCAATCCTGGACCAGTTTCTTCCCTCTTGTTTTCTCCATTATGCTTAAATCTTGGCAGAGAATAAATTGTGCCTAAAGACAAAGGGCCATTTTGGTACTTTCAATAAAAATGACAATAGCTGCCTCATTCACTGTAATGACCCATTGGTGCCTTCTGTAGGATGTAAGAAAATCAGATTACAAACTCCTGTTAAGCATAACTGATCATCAAATAGTAATCAGAGGTAATTACAGTCTATTAGTTGAATGGTTGACAGTCAGTACTAAATCCAGTACTTCATTATATTTTTCTGTAAGAGATTGCAGTTGTACATACTTCCTCAGGAAGTCCCTCTACAGTGTAGTGCCTGGATTGGGCCCTAGGGATGAACTCCAAACTGCTGGACCGTGATTTGTTAGCCACTGCAGGAGTGAATTTTCAAAACACAAACTACTGGGAAACATTAGACATCTGTTTCTCTTTAAATATATCTGAAGGTTTCTGTCCTGGTTTTAGTAGCCAGGATCAGTTTGTCACTGGGTGGGTGTGTATTCTAAACCCTCTATGTCATTTTTTTCACAATGGCCCAGGGCCCACCTGCCCAGGGCACACTCAGACTACAAGCTGGGTGTTTAGGAACTCCTGTGGGATAAGGAAGTTTTTCTGCCTCCACACCCACCTGAGGGTCATGTCTGCTAATGGGCCATCAGGGATGCCAAAAATATGCCATTGTTCACCTCACAGAGTAAATCACCCATTGTGAAACTCTCCTCCCTGGGGGAGGGACTGGGCATTCCCATCAGAGCTCAAGCAGATATAAGCTTGAGGTTTTGGGACTGGGAGCTCTTCAGATCCAGAGGAGGACCAGAGCCTCGACTGGACTGAGACTGTCACCAGACTGCAACCATCATTTTCACCAGCAGGTTTCTTCCTTCTTACTCTGAACTCAAGGAGGCCACATGATGTTCAGCACAGGGGTTGGTGAGCTCCACTCTGTTCATGCCCTGCTGTGCTGGGTTGTACACATGTTTTTGTGGCACAAATGAATTTTTCTTTCTGTATCAGTGTATTTTGTGATCTTTTATTAAATTGTTATTCTGACTTGCAATCCCATTCTGAGTTGGATTCATTTCTCCTGCCACTTTAACTCTAAACCAGCACAGTGTAATTTCTGTTCCCTAATCAGGTAAGTTTAACATAGAGAGCATGGTGAGACTGCAACCACAGTGCATGCTGTGGCTGACATTGGCAGGTGCTGATCTCCAGGACACAGTCACAGCTGAAAATCTTAACATGGACAAGTATCACTAATCATCTGCTAGATGCTGATAAACAGAACTATCTTATTCTGTAGAGGGCTGCAAAATATTTCGAGAATTTCAAGTTGGAGTGTTCTAGAAATCCGAATTAATACAAACTGGAAGAAAATAATGTAAGGTTATCCCTGTGGTTTTCCTCCTTCTTGGTAGTGAGTGTTTTTCCTGATTCTTGGTATAAAGGACCAACCTAAATCTTCAGGAAACTTCATTGGTTCTAAGGAGGTTACTTAAGAGGTGCATTTGATCCTCTGCTGACGATTTTTAGCCTTGAGAAAACTATTTATGCTTTGAGACAGAGGGCTTAAAAAGTAATAGCAACATTTAATAGCATAATTACTTCACACTATTTTGTATTCTCTGACTTTGCTTAAATGAAACACATTGCCTGCTGAAATAATCTTGTAGGGAGGATTATTCGAACAAGATAAAGTCCCTGCTGAATGTAATGTCAGTTCTTTTAATGCATGCTGAGTAACCTGCTGTGCTTTGGCAGCTCTAAGACTGAGCCATATCATGCTCATATTGGAAGCATGCAAATGTCTGAGCTAGCAGTTTGAAATGTGGCCGAGCAGTTTTTACTTCTGGAATGTTAATTATTACTTTTATGTGGATAAACGCTCTGGAGCTGCATCCATTTAAAATTTAACCACAGACACTATGCACAAGTTTGATTTGGTCTCAGTGTTATAATTTTTCTTTGTTTATATATTGGTAATGGTACCATGCTGGTGTCAACACACTGAGACCTTATGAAGTGAATGTCGAAATACATATTATTGTTAAAGAAAAGATGAATCATTTGCAGTAAAGCAGAACTGAAGATTTGTCTAGCTGCAGAGAACCCTGACTTGAGGCACTGGAGTACACAGAAATCACATCAAAATAATAAAAATGAATTGGCATTAATGCAAGTGTGCATATACAAAATTGTTAAGGATGGGCAAGCCAGCAGAGAGGCAGAGGACAAAGCCCAAACTGCAGAAGAACATGTGCCAGTCGGGTAGGGTTCCTTGAAGAAAAGTTGCAGCTCCAGGTCCCCCAGGCTTTATCTGGACAGGTGACCAGTGCTTGCAGCTTGTGTGAGTCCCACAGATTTCCATAACAGCAAGGATTAGCACTAGTGAATCACTATGCCTAAAGTTTTTAAGCATGTGTTATATCTGTTTGCCTTAATGATCCAACTGAGGCAAATGAAAGGAAAAAAAAAAAAAAAAAAAGGTAATTTTTTAAAATTTTGATTCAAACCTGGTTTCTCATTTTTGTCCTTGTGTAAAGTGACTGGATGTGCCATCAGTGTGAGATGCTACTGCTTGTAGTTTCACCAGCTCTGGTAAAGTTTTGGAAGGCAGTAACAATGATCCTACTGTAAGTAAGCAAACTTTATGGAGAGGGAGAAAAAGAGAAAAGGGAGTAAAAGGAGAAAGAAGGTCAGTTTGACATACTTTGGTGGAAGTCCATGGAAATTTTTTCAAACTATTTTATCAGTTTTAGATTTCCATGCAAATCTCCAGGTCAGCTGTGTGTATATGGTCAACAAGAACTGTTTCTGACTTTGCACTGCCATTTAGCTGGAGATAAAACCAGCACAAAGAATCCAGAAAGAAGCACAGGGCAACTGCATTAGAAAGAACTGCTCTAACCTTGGACAAGAAGGAGCTGAGAATGTCACACACGAAATATTTTTATGTCTGTTTAAGTGGGACGGGAGCTAAAGGTGACAGTAATATTCAAAAGTAATTGCCAATTAACTGATTAACCTTTAAAGTTTGTGGTAATCTATAACAGAAAGTCAAGTCTAAGTTTTTTAACGGACATTTCAACAGCAAACTCCTTTCATGAGCAGGGATGCTGTGGACGCACTGCTAAAATGCCTAAGGTGAAATGATAATTCTTTGATGCTGTTTGAGGCACAAGATTCCTTGAAGGATGCAGTAACACTACACTCCTGCGACCAATTTCACTCCTAATTCAATTTGCACTTTCTGTACTAGACCCCAGTGAAGGGAAGCATCTCCTCTCAGGAAAGCCCTTATACATGTTTGAAGTTCTGTGAAAATTTAAAACACATGTCATTGTTGTCCAGAATAGATATGGTTTAATAGCCTGAGCTCTGGCCTCTTTTTCCACATGGGCCATGTTCAGAGTGCTTAAAGCAACTATGTTATACCTATGAGTATTTCTGCAAATGCTGATTGAGACATCATGACCCTGTTGGAACACAGAAGACAGGGAGCACAGGTAGGTCATTAAAAATACATGTAGAGTGAGACCTCACTTAATGTGGTACAATCAGGCCTTAAGCAAGAATTTGTGATAGCTATGTACTGAAGAATGATAGTAGAGTTAGTATGTGTATATGTGTGTGCATATAGCTATAAATACATGTATACAGATGTGATATATAATGTTTTTTTGTTTCAAAGTGATAAACAACTAAATATTGAGCCATTGCTACTTTTGCCATGAAATTAATATGAAACTAGCTTTTTAAGTTTCATCCTTAAAACACGAGCCAACCCCTGATGGGCTCTCTGAGCTCCTAATCTTTTACTTTTTCTCAGAAATGCTGAAATATTCTGTTGAATCCTTTGTGGTTTGGCTTGTTCTTGTTTGGACTTCAATACTTTCCTAAGTTTCTCTATTATCCTCAGAATGTCAGGTCCAATTTGGGCTTATTGACTTTAGGATCCAGCATGAATCTTAAATTAATTTCTCTTAAGGATGTCTGAGTCCTATAGTTTAATTGGATCCATACCCATATGAAAGTGGGCCATCTAAGATGGCCCTTTGCTGATATTATTGCCTTCTATCTGTCAAATACATTTTGGTTACACACAATACACTCATGAGTGAACTAGTACTATGCTCTCTAGATATTTCTGCTTATTTGTATTAAATAATCTTAGACAAAAAAGGCAGCTATATAAAGGAGGTATAAGGAAGGGAGGAAGAAAGGGAAGAGTTTTATCTCTTCTCTTGTAGCAACCTGGTTTTATAGCAACCCGTTCCAACTGTTGCAGAACAAATGGGTTTTGCAAAACAAGTATTTTGTTTGCCATTTTGCATTATTATGGTAAAATATAAATTCCAAAAGCAGAAGAGCGCTGTTTCAGCAGAGTTAAAAAGAGCAGTGGGGGATTCTCAGACAGGCGTATGCACATTCTCAGGTCAGGAATGCTCTTTCAGAGAGCAGCAAGCTGTGAATGTGCAGCTGCAAGCTTCAGCGTCCTGAATAATCTGCATTCAGAGACTGCAAAGTCATCAATATTTATGGACTGGTGGGATCATCCCTGGCATGCAGCTACATCTGCCAGCTCTCTGTTTACCCCACATCCTTTCCTCTGCAAGTTTCAGGTTCTTATTTCCTGAGACTAGTAGGTTTGCCCTTTGAAGCAGAGCTCCTTCAGTGAAACAGAGAAGATGCTTCCTGAATCACACTGAGCAAGCATGTTAACCATACGCATCGAGAAATACCCACTGCAGCAGATGTTGTGTGAAAAATGGGAGCTGCTGCTTATTACAGTTTCTCAGACTCAGTCCTGCCCTGGTGAACGTAGCATTCTTGCTCTGACTGATTTACTTGAAACTGCTTTAAAGCTAAAGCCTCCCATGCCCCTTTTCAGCAGGAATTGCCATTTTGTGTTCAGGCAGAGCCTGCTACAAGGAGAAATGTCCATACAGATGTATTTTGTCTCAAAGCTAAAGCCTGCGCACCAAGAACAGCACTTGAATCACATCCACTGGGCCAATACAGCCCATTTCACACTGAGCCAATGACATAATTCTTAATTTTCCAAACAAAGAAAAATGAAAAAAATCGATTTTTGTGTAACAAAATGGGCTTGCCTTCAACACATTTAACAGTCTTATCTATTAATCTCAGGAAGTTTAAAGAGCATTATTATTATTAATAATAATAATATGAAATTTTCTTCTAATTATGTTTTAAAATAAAGCTCATCAAGAATAGCAATACATTATTGATCTTTGCAAAATATAAAAATATAACACTTGTGTTCTCGCTTACCCAAATTTGTGTATCAATGCTGTAGAAATATAATTTAAATCACAGGTTGTCCAAATAGCACTGAAACAGTAGTGGAAAGCTTGTGTTACACCAGTCATCTTCGATTCTGGACACAATTACTTCAGCTGATTTCTTTTCTCACATTTTCCCCATGAATATTTAGGTTACAGAATTCTATTAACACAGGTCCCATGTATCAGGAGTCCTAATCTTGCATATTATTTGTTCACAAAAAGTGCATTTTCAATTAATTTCTATAACTATTAACATGAAATGATCTTTCACCTAAGATTGCTGGATCAAAAGTAAAAATTACACTATTTGTCTAAACACAATTCCCTAGCTACATATTCTGTGCTTCTGATTTTCTCTGTATGGGAACTATTACTGTGCCTAATGCACAAAAAACAATTTCTTTAACGGAAATTATTCCATGCAAGTAATTAATGTGGCTTCTGAAAGTCATCAAAATTCCACTACAGAGGAATTATTGATGACATTTCAGAACATTTAAAAATCAGGAAAGAAATAATATATCTGTGTTCCCAAATACTCATGTTATTTTTGATGTGGTGGTTTTGTTTTAGTATTATTGTCTGCATGGTACTATGGAGTAACTTAGTTTACTGCTCAGAAGACAGAAAACCTGGAGGAAAGAATTTTTTTATCTACCCTGACAAATCTCTAAATTACAATTTATATGATCCAGTGAAGGTGGTACAACGTGGTGCAACTTAAAAATCCTTCTCTTCAGTTGAAGTATATGACACCATTTTACATCTACTCAGGTCCTGCATTCATATGGCAGTCAGGAGACTTTGCCTATTACATCAAAAAGTATTTAAATATCAAAAGTATCAAAAGTATTTAAAATATTTTCCTTTCTTATGGCACATTTTAGTGCAATGTGCAGGTGGCACATCAAACAGGCTCCAGTTTTGATAGAATAATATGTCTTATGTGAGTTGCTATTGTAATCTGGGATACAGAGCTGACCTGCTGGGCTTCAGAGCCCCTGCTAAGTGGAAGCTGATGGAAGATGACAGCTGACCCCTCTTCTAAAGCCTACCTCATATCTGAAGCATCACAGGAAAAAAGATCCATCTGTGTGACACCTTCAAATGTATCAATATACTTTGCTACCATTGACACAGGGCTGGGAAGACCTTAAAGTACCAAAAACCATTTGACTAAAATTCTAGAATATTCTGGATCATTAGTAATATTCCTGATGTATAGAAATTATTTGAATGATATTCACAAATAGAATAGTAATTTATGACATATTCTTCCTAAGATATCTGTAAAATTATTGCAAAAGATTGTTACCTGAAGAAACTCTGGACCTGTAATCTCTTCAGAACAAGTTTGCAGAGTTCAGCTTTAGTGGTGGGCAGTTAACGTCCTATGTGTACCAGACACGAGGAGGCTGGAGTAAAGCAAAAATAAATTCACAAAAGCAGGGGAACGAGATATACTAGAAAAGAGGATGAAGGAGTGAACACTGTTAGAGGGCAGCAGAAGTGAGGGTTGGCAGGATGTGAGACTGGAGCATGTACATGTGAGTAGTGCTTGGGGGTGGAGGAGGAACATGAAATGCTTGAGGAGTAGGAAGAGAGTAGGAGACACCTGGGTGAACAGATTGCCACTTAGGCTAAGATCATACAGACACGTGGGTATTTCCACTTTGAGTTAAATGTGTGACTTGATGCAGTGTGCTGCCCTGGCTTTGAATGAATGCACACTGCTCCTTTTGTTGTCACGTTAGGTAGCTCTTTGGGTGTTCCCAGCAGCCTATGCTTTCTATAGACTTTCTCCTGTTAAATAACTGTTTCTAGAACAACACCCCGTACTGGGAAGTAGATGTAGAAGTTCATGTGCTCAAGCCTTCACTTTCCTACCCCTAGTTGTTGTTATCCATCTACCCTGCATATAAATTTGTAATCTCTGTTTTCAGTTGTCTTCAAGGGCAGGCCCCCTTGAAATTAGGTGGGTGGGTACATATTGCCCTGACCAGCTTTCCTGTGAGACCAAAGAGAACGAGGGTGCTAGCACCCCAGCTTTTCTGCCTCCAGCCTAGCAGCAAATACCCTAAAGAGAGAGTATTCATCAGCAACTTGGCAGGCCTACCATTCCCATGGGAGGAAGGGGTTTGGAAGCATAGCCCAGTGTGCATGAGTGAGTGCCTTCAGGAAGCAGCCTGGTAGCTAGGGCTCCTTCTGGTGAATCTGGAAATCATGGGGTCAAATTCTTTTTGGCAGAAAAGGGAGTGGGATTTTCCACACCCTGGGAATGTGCCCTTGCCTCCTCTGAAACTTCCGTGACTCTGACTCTAGTTCTTGGCACGATTTGAATTCACCTAAACTGCAGTTTAAAAAATAAAAAAAAAAAAATAAAAAAACACCAAAAGTATAACTAGGCACTATTTGTAAAACTAGAACAGGACTGAATGACTGCACAGGCAAGGAATTCTTATTTTAACTGAACCATCTTTTATTACCTGGTTGGTTGTGGTACAAACAGTGTCATTTAATGTCAAATTTATTTTCTTCTTCTGCAATCCTCTCAATATGCCAAGTTCTAGCAATTACAGTTTTAAATTTTCTTTCCCTCTTTAAGTCATGACTTAGAAGTGACATAAGCATTCAGATAGAAATCACCTCTCTGAGTATTCTTTGTATATCCACGACAGGAATCTTTTCTTCAGTATCTTTCCTTCTCATGCCACAGTCAGTGGTTCCTCCACTAAATTTTAAATGCATCACAGAATTTCTGGTTATGAAACCCAAGCCTGGAGCCATCAGCTTCTTGAGTTTTCTTGAGTCTTCAGCCCTTGGTTTTCATCAGTCTTTCCTCCTTCTCTTCTATTTCATCCCCTTTCTACTCAAATCATACAGTGCACACTTATTTTCATCAGCCCACTCTGTGCTTGAAGGCTTTTCATCAGTTTTCCTTCTTGGGTTTATTCCAGTAACCTTGTCTCTTTGTTTTTGTGGTGTCAATTGTCATGCTTTGATCTGCAGCTTTTTTTCATAAGTAAAGTGTGTGCCTTGAAAAGGTTATAACTGGAAGGGGAAAGATGCATAGAGAACCATTTATCACAAGTGCTCCTCAAGTATAATTTTTACATGGGAGAAAGAAAGGAGGAGGAATTTTTCCTAGCATTATAATTTTCTATTTAATGCTTATCTCATTCCAGATATGACATTAGAATAAGATTGTCTTTCCATGTATAAATACTCAACTGAGTTGCAGAGATTGATTGTATGACTTTAAATTTAAACCAATTTACAGTCAAGGAGAGAGTATCTTTGTGTGTCCAAGAATTTTCTGTTGTTTTTTGCTAATTCTTGTCCCTTTTGTATAGATTTTATACAATCTATGAAACTTGCTAAATTGTATTTAATACTATGTTATGTTAAAAAAGAAGGTATGTCTAATAATTTTCAGGAAAAGCATTAAGCAGTTAATGGCAATGCTCCTTCATTGGCTGGGGAGAGCTAATTCGACAGTTTCCAACAGAGTTCATGGAAAAATGCAGATCATATCAAACAAACATCAGTTGTAAGAGTATCCAAGGTTAGAGGGAGACTCATGCTTCATTTATCAGCCAGGATTAAAGGCAGTGGAGAACGGTCATTGCAACTGTGCAAACACAAAACATATTAAAGGGCCAAGACATAGAAAATGTCAAGCACTGCTGTTCTGAACCTATCCATCACAGCGAGCCAGGAGCCATCGCTGCATCCCGCAGTGAGTCATGAGTGAAGCAAATGTTACACAAGCTTTTTTACCCACGGGGATTTCAATTAGCTTTCAAAATAGAGATGCATTGTTGGATGTCATGCTGATACTGAAGACATCTGCATTGTTGCCATGCTCATAGACATTTTCAGATTATTTAATCAACCCTGTCTGGAAGGAGTGAGGCAATGGGTCTCTTAGATTCAAGCAGTTTTGCTAAAGCTATAGCCAGCAGCCCCCATATGATAAGCAACCCACCAGGGCTAGCCTGATAGTCACTGATCATAATCCAGTACTGTGTGGTGTGGAGAATGAACTCACACAGCTTTGTGGTAATTATGGTAGCTTTATTCCTTTCTGCAATCAATGTGTCTCAACCACGAGAATGGTCTTTATTGGAGCTTTATGTTATTAGCAACTTAAAATGTCACTCTATCACGTTCCCCAAGAGGTTGTATCAATGCACATCAAGGGTTATGTGGGCTGGAAGTTATTCCTTTGTTATGTTCCCTTAAGCTATCGGGGGGAATAACTTCAGGAGTTAATGAATGAAGGAGACATTTCTATGCTGAAAATCACATGGGGGTATGAGGGGCCTTATTGTAAGCAAACACTGAAGTCTGGAAGGAGTTAACCTATAAGAATACTCACCTATCTTCCTGTAGGGGAGAAGCTTACACCTTGTCAAGACCATCACTTGACAGACAGGAGAAACTTCACTGACTGGTGAACACACTATTTTCTTACATGAGCCAACAATGGTTTTGGTTTACATGTTTTGATGTTAATAGGGAGTTCAAGCTCTGCTTTGTTGAACACAGTCCCCTTACAGTTTTCGGGGTAGCGTTGCTTGTACTGTATCAGACCTTGAAGGAAGTCTCTTACAGGCACTCTCAGAAAAAGTTAGTGATGTGGCAGTACGTTTTCCTTCCCAGGATAGGAAATGAGAGCTTTCCTCTGCAAGTTCTAAATATGTGGTGGGATTGATCCCTTCTGCATACCAACTTGAAGGCACTGAAGAAGAGGTAATTCTAACCCATGTCAATCACCTTCACTGTCACTAATTACTGTCCCTGAATTATGACTTTGTGTACCTCCCATGTGCATATCTTTTTTTATTCATTTGTTGTTCTTCTCATTCCCTTGATTTGTCCTTCAGTCAGCTGTCACCTTCCTCCTCCATTTCTGACAGAGGTTAGGGCATGGAAGGAATGTAGAGGTAAGATTCAGGTGCCGGTATCACAGACTAGCAGCTTTCTTGATTGTGATAGATTGTGCAGCCACAGCCTAAGAAAATAACAAATAAGAGAAGAAATAATGAGGATCTTTTAAACTAACAGCCAAGAAGAAAAAAAAAAAGAATGGGTTTAAGGTCATTATATTGGTTATATTTGTAAATAGAACCCTGTGCAGTGTACAATCTGATTATCTATAGAAGTATGTAAAGAAATGAGAACTGCACAGTTACAAGGAAGTTGTAAAATATCTCTGCACTGTTAACTACAAAATGTGGTTTTTCAGTTTTGTTGTTTGTTATAGTTGTTTTAGCCCAGCCCTTCTAGTATTTATCCATTGATTAATTTAAGTAGAAGAGTGATCTTATTCATTTTAACTTTGAAGATCCTAGCCTTATTTGGTCTGCTCACAATATTTCCTTATAATTTCCAGTTTTGAAATAGTGTCTCCAAACTTTTAGAATCAGTTTTTGACAGTTGATTTTGCAAACAAGTCATATTCATTTGTCTGCTTCTCAAAATAATAGACCATTGAAATGTCACACAATATGTTTTTCTGGGTAAACAGGTAATATGCAATGTTCAGATGTATAGCAATCCATTGTTGAACATTTTAGGGAAAATTCTCCTGTGCAAATTCCCCTGCCCTTTCATGAGCTTGAGGATAGATGGAAAACATACATTCCCTATTCAAGAAAAAAAAAAAAAAACAAAAACAAAACAACAACCAAAAAAAAAAAAACCAAACTTTTTTTATTCAGCATCCTTTTATAATGAAGTGACTGCAAGCAGAATGTTGAAATAGAAAATGGAAACAGCAACAGCTTGCAGGCACATTCTAGCACTATGTAGCAATTGAGAGTGATTTGACAATGCCATTACACAGTGAAAATTCTTCCTAGGATTTGCAAGGCCATAGAAATAAATGTTACTAGGTTTTCTTAGTAGTGGAAAACTGCTGGTGGTTTCTTTTGTTTTGATTTTTTTCTATTTTAAGATGTTCTGAATAACAGTGTCATAATAGAGTTGAGAGAGGGATTTTTAAAAAATTTTCCTCACATTTCTTCCCTTATTTTAATTGCAGTTGAAATTCATTCAAAGTTCAAAATATTCTATCCTCCAGTAGAGCAAGTTATACAGGATGTCTTGTAGATTTGAATTCACTGTTCTAGCTCCCTGATGAAAATGCCTACTGCAGGGAGGGTGGGAAGAAAATAATCTTTGGTTTCCTAAAGAATGCATTAAATTGAAACTGCTGAAGTCTGTACAGTTCCAGCCAGGTCTGATTTCAAGGCTTAAAAATGGTTGCCTCTACACTGATTGGAACTCCACAAAGCATTCAAAAAGGACAATGTATCAGAAGGCAAGTCAGCAAATTTAGAGAGGAAAGTAGAGCACCAAGTCGGCCCTTCCCTACAATATTTCAACATTTTCAACAAATTTTCAACGTTTCCCCACCATTCCAACAGGGCAGGAATGATCCCTATAGATCTGTATGTGTATATGTATATATATCCCTATATATATATATCCCTATAGACACCTTTAAGATTATCGCAATTTATTCTTCAGTTGTTTATGAAGACTCCCTACACCAGATCAGAGTTTGCATGAGCCAGGTCAGAAGTTTTTTTTAATCTGTAAATCAGGTCAAAATGTACATGTACAAAAGGAATGTATCCCAGACGAAGGTGTGAACTGTTTAGTGTGTCCAACATAAAAGGTCTAGGGGATGATGTTGTACAATGTGATTACACCGTGCTGTGACAGCAGTCAGCAGTTCGGGGGGTAAGAGTGGGAGTGCTTGCCCCAAGGGTCATCCAACTGACCTGTCCTCCCACAGCCCCACATTGCTCCAAGTGCCATTCAATGGGATGAATGCCATGTGGATGTCAGTTTATGCCAGACTCTGCATGAATACTGCAGGAAAAGGAAGGAGAATCAGCGGATTATTCTTATCAGAACAAAGAGAGACAACATGCCTAAGAAGGCTAAAGAGATAAATGCACAAGCTGGAAGAGAAGAAGGGTAAAGCAGAACTGTCCTGTCAACAGTTCGCTTTAAAAGCAGACGTAAGGAACTCCCTTATTTTCTCTTAGAAATAAATGAAAAACACGTAGAAAATTGGGCATAGATACACTGCTGATTTATCTTTTGTCTTCAGCAAAATTCTGTGCTTTAACTCACAGTGACATCAGATAAATCTGCCTGTTGACTATGACTTTTATTTGGTATTAAAAAAGGCCTATTAGGAGAAACAGTCTTCAACGGACTAAAAGGGAAAAAAGTCTTTAAGAATCTTCCTTCGTGGTGTTAACTCTGACTTTTTTCAGCAATTTGAAATATTATAGATCCCTTTTAAGTTATATATTCAACTAAATATCAGATGGGAAATTATAATGAAACACCAGAGATATTGACTCTCAAATTCCGTTTTGAATTGGCATTTATGGGCTACTCTATTTTTGCCTTATTTTCAAGGCTTTCTACATTTGTTTGTCTTTTATTTCATTTATATGACATACATAACATGCATCAATGCATGTGTCCTCTCACCACTCACGTGAGAAGAAAAGGAACATTAAACTGATGGAGATAGATACAGGGACCAGAAACCATGAGGAATTTAATCAGCATATTGTAAGTGTGACCCATGAGTTAAAGCGCCTGCTCTGCATGACCTCCAGCAAACACAAGCACAAGGCCTTCGGGGCATCTCAGCAAGTTTGAACCTCATTGCAGCAGGAACACAGAAGGTTCTGTATCAGCCTGTTAGATGCCAAATGCCTCAGCCCTCCTCACTTCTTTAACACAAGATCTTGGTTGAACAGCAATTGACTGAAATAAAACACAGATACTTATAACCGTGATGCATTGCTTGCAGTCTATGGGACTTTTGTGTGTTTGTGTGTGTGTTTTAATACTTCAAATATCAGCCTTGCTTAATACATTTCATCTAAAAAAATATTTCCTTTCAAGGATCAGACAAGCTGATCTCTGCTGCAATGATCCCCAGATATCTGTGCAACCCATCTGATTGTGTAAGCATATTGAAATGATAGCATGGTTTCCATGCCAGGGAGATGCTACTTTTTGGTCTCAATTAAAATGTAAAGACATTATCATGATCTATTTTTATGGTCAGGTGTGCTATGGCTTGTTTCTGACAGTGAAGTAAAGACTCAGGATTCTCCTGAGGCCTCCTCCTGTTGAGAATGTTTGTTTGGGGGAATACTTCTCACCTGCAAGCTCCATAACAGTAGTGGAAAAGAAGATAATCAGGCAAGAAACAAAGTCACTTAGGAGGAATATTTACAATATAATTTTATACAGTCTCATTTATCTCTGCACTACTCTTGTATATTTCTGTTGTAGCACAGCTGTCAGTGGTTAGACAAATAGAAAACTGAATTTTGCAGTATGCAAAATGGAGGCACTGATTACCCACAAGGACAAGGAAATTATACACACACTTTATTTTGAGGGCATTACAGGGAATTGGTCCTTGTGTTTGAGAGAATCTGCAGTGTAGAACTGCAATGTTTATGTGATTCCTGGTATAGCACCTCCCCACACTTGCCAGTTGTATAGTCAAGAACAAATGACAAAATCAGCCAAGAATGTGAAAGTGAGAGCTATTGCAATATGGACATTTTGGGTTGTTCCAGAAGTGTATCCCATTCTTGTGCGGTATGTGACAGCCAGACATAGCCAGGCCACTGTGATGGGCAGAAATCTGTGTTTTACAGCAGAAAAAGAGTTTTAAAAGATGTTACCCTTTCTAAGAGTATTCTATTGAAGTGTCACGTTAAAGAATTGGATTGGTTGCTTAAAGAAAAGAAAATAGAAAGACCCTTCTAAATAATTATATTTTTCCTGAGCAAAAGCTCAGGAGTTCTGTATTGAGTTCTGTATTGAGAGTTCTGTATTCTCAGGACCTTTGTTTAGTAGTTGCAAGAAAACTCTGTGAGCAAGGACTCAAAAAACAAATATTGTGTCTCCAATATCTGATCCGTCTAGGTTTCCACTACACACCCAGCCTCATCTTATCCCAGCACTTACATGTTTTTAAAGTTAAAAAAAAAAAGAAACCCTAACTTTTTCTCTGTTTGTGCAATCCTGAGACATTTCAGTAGGGCAGTTAGTTAGAAATGCTTTTTTATTTTACTTTTTTTGTTCCAAATGTTCTAAGGAGGAAAGATTTTTCTCCTGCAGTTGAACAGAAACCTGCACAAAGCACAGCCTGTTCGCAATAGAAAGAGCCAAAATTCAACTCAGGTGAACTCCTCCCATGCGCACACTGGGTGACTTGTTTTGCTCTGCAATAGAGGAAAGCTATCATGTAGGGTGGTGAGAACTGCCTGGCTTCTCGTCTTTAAAGCCAGCTGTGAGGTCAGTCAGTTGCCCTTCTTGTACTGCTATAACAGAGCTGGTTTTAACATATAGGAAATGTTAAATATTAAATGTATTTGTCCTCCACGAGTAGTGGTAATAAAACCCACAGTCGCAGAAGATTTCCTGTAGTCCTTCTCCACAAGGGTGGCCCAACTGGGGCTAAAGGCAATGTGGCTGGGGAAGAGGCATTAGGGACTGTTTTAGCTTCAGCAGGGATGCCCACGGCCTGACAGAGCAGGAAAGTGGCCTTCCTCACAGCTACTGCCAAGTCTGCTTCTGAGAAGAGCATAGGCATATCTAGAGCAACCTTTAACAGAAGAAAACAACCCTACCCCCCCTCAATGACAATAAAATAATTTTAATATCTGAATACGTCGCTGTCATGACAGGAACTCTTTCTGATTGGTTTGAGTGCCTGTAACGGCAGAATCTGCAGTCCTAGCCTAGGCAGAAGGCTCCATTGTCTTGTATATCCTGTATATTTACCATACCAAGCCTTGAAAGACTTGGAAAGCTTGAAGCAGAAAAAAAATGCTTGAAAACTTGCAGGTCTTTCCTTTGGAAGGTTTTGACTAATGGCTTACAAAGAGCAGGCAGTCTACTACACTTAAAGAACTGTTTCTTTTATCAATAGAATGAAGCATTTGCAGGGGAGGGGGGAAAGATTTGAGGTGTACAGACTACATAAAGTTATATTATCTTTTGTCAATGATTCATGCAACCTGATTTCTCTTGACACCCCCAAGAGGCCTCTCTTGAGCTGTTCCTTTTTCCTTGTGGATCCAATCACCAAAGAAATACATTCAGACAGTAAACATCCCAATTACATTAGCAAATACTACTGAGAAATTGCTATGGGGCACTTCTCATTTCACTATGTGTGTAACAATCATAAAGTCTGACACACTGCAGTTCTGAAGAGCTTTATGTCAGGTGTCCAGCAAAACATATAAAACTCAAATCTAACTCTGTAAAAGTCTGTAGTAGCTGATGTTTAAGTCTGATCTTTTTATGTGCATTAAAATCTGGTTTAGATCATTGTTAGAAGTTTTTATGCTTTCTTCTGACCTCATATAGTTAGATTATTGATATTTAGGGTTTTACAGAGAGAAACATAAACAAATAAAATTGAATTTCCCTTGGTCCTTTGCTCAAAATTCTTCCAAGTAGTTTTCCCACTGCTTAAATGAAAGATACTGAGTACATATCTCCGTGTTGTAAAGAAGATGCATTACTTATTTGGAAGGGCCATCATCTCACTTCTTGCTCATTCAAGCACTGGCTAGATTTAGTCTAGGTTTTCATGTAAGTGTCAGGCTCATGTATCCCATCACAGTACTATAAAATTCTCCTATGTCTGCATATTTTACATATATGTAAGTACACACAGACACACACGTGTATGTTGATACATGTGTGCATGCTTCAATTTACATACCTTTAGATGATGTGTGTAAAAGCTGTGTGAAGTCCAGGATGACCATCTTGTTCACCTTCAGTTGGTTCAATAAAATTTACAGGGCTTGTGAGAAAAGAACAATCAAGTACAGTGCTGCAAAATCTCCTTTCTGATTTCTTTCCTCTGGTTCCCAAACTTCATTTGTTGTCCTGTTAGCTTTGTTCTCGTTTTGCAATCTATGGTAAAGCACGGGATGGGTGAGAAGTCAAGAGAATGCAGGCCTTAACACAGTTCAATGAACTGAAATGTCAGTTCCAAATAAGTCATGCATCTTCTCTACAACCTGGAGATATGTGCTCAGTATCACCGAGCCTGTGACAACAGTAAAATTGAACTCTCAGCTGGACAATAGATTCTACACATGTCCACATCCTAAACACATAAAACCCCCAAATGTCACCACTGATGTCCTTGTTTACTCTCCAAAACCCAAATGCGCCAACAAACATAATATGATGTAAATGATGGATGAGTCTAAAGGATTATCCTTATTCATACTGCTGCACATTGGGTTAGAAATTAACCTCAGGAAGACACCCAACTGTTACAACACGCAATATGCCATGAGAACTTCTGCGCAGGGAGGCACATGAACAGCTCCCAGTTACAGCTTACCAATACAAGGATGTGCATTTGTCACACATGGCTTCCACCCAGGCAGCATCTGACCATGACTGAGGTAGGGAGAGCAGCTGAGCTATCTGCACATGGCTGCACCAGCAGCACGCACCCTGTGCTGGGTTGCATGACCACCCTAACATGAAACCTGCAAGTTTCCTACCCACAAGGTAAAAGCAGGAAATTGTACAAACTAAGGCACGTCAGGATGATACAGGATAACATGAAATCTAAGGCAGTGAATTACAGCAATTCAGAGCAGTGGTTTTACACCATCACTGCACAGAGGGATTTAGTCCTTACTGTTTGAAAAGTTTGGTAATTAAAAATTGTTTGGTGAGACGAAAAGAAAAGGTGTTGAATGATGGCAGCAGAGTGCATGTAATGCACCTCCTGATAACTGGGGCCCTCAAGAAAGCTTTTATTTGTCAAAGAGCTTATTCAGCACAGTTAAGCAATGGATAAACACTACACCTACTGTATTTGTGAAAAGCGTGGTTCAATGGAACCCCTGGTGTGTCAGCAGGCTTCTTCACAGAACTTAATGAGTGTAAATCGGTATTTGCTAGTGTAAAAATACTTTCCCATATACGGAGAAAAAGAACTGATCTTTTAACTGATCTTTGAACTGTGTTACAATTGTCAGTCCTGAGATGCCAGTGTGCAAAGTTAATTAAGTTGTCAAGGATATTTTAAGAAGCTGAGCCTGGTTTTGTTTGAAGGTCTTTGTCATTTACAAATTTGAGGGAGGCACTGCAAAGCTGTGGGTGATGCTGATGTAAACAGAATGAGAGACAGTGTTATCTCTGTCAGGATTGTTCTTTGTTGTGGGTGAGGATCATCTTATTCTGGCTTTCACAGGGCTTCTGTGTGATGCCAGGACTAAATGCAGGCTTGAAGTCTACAGAACTTCAATAATAAAACTGCTAGCCAGTGGAGGTGAATGAAGAAAATGGACAGAGAAAATTTTTACCATCTTCTAAATTTGGTGTGTGTTTAGCAGAGGGAAGGTGAAAGGGAACTAATACAACTAAAACAAAACAAAAAATATTAAAATTACACTTATACCTAGTTTTTCATAACTAAGGCCCTAAACATGCATTCCTTGAACTTTTTAACCTCTGCTTCCCTCTTCTGTGCTTACATGTTTAAAAGAATGAAATTTAGTTGACTTCATTCAATTACTACAAATATTTTCAGAATGCCTTCCAAAACAGCCCTAATACTTCAGGACTGCATCAATTTTATTTCTAAGTGTGTGTGAGTGTGACTGCAGGGGTGTGCCCCGTGAGAACATTTTTCATGTGCAATAATAGTTGTCACTTTGTGGTTGGATACAGTTTATCTTCACGGGAGAGTCTCTTCTCTCTTATGGGTACAGTAACTGCTCTCCTTAGTTTTGTTGTCCTGTCTATAAAAAGGTAATTTTGGCTGAATCATTGTGAAAAAGAGTTTTCCTTGGAAAAACAGAATAGCAACAATAATGTGTCAGTCCTGCAAATCCTTCATGTGCTGACCTCCTTCCAGATCAGAGAAGTTCAATGAAGAGTAGATTTACAAGGTTTATGATGAGATAGAACTGGTTAAAGTTAGATAATGGAAGTAACGAAATAAAGAAAGAAAGTTTCTTGAAAGAAACTTTTCCAGAGAAAATAAAATGCCAGAAAAAATGTAAGGACTATTACAGAAACATTGATTTGCAAGTCAGAGATGTAAAATGGTATTTTACAGATGTAAAATGACAGGATTAAAATGAAAAATGAATATTCAGAAAAATTCTTTTCCAGATGTGCCACTAATAAATGAAGATTTAATTTCCCAAATTTCTCATCAAATGATCCAATGGAATTATTTTTGGGAGAAGATCAATAGTTTCAATGACAGGCTTCTGTAAAGATGCTAATTTTTGTGAATACTTGCTTGTAGAGAGGGGCTGAGGTAACTCTTGCAGGAAACGGCAAAAGTTACAGGGAATGTGTTTTGTTTTCCTAGCTAACAAAGAGCCACCTCACCGCGATAATGTGAGAGAGAAAGACGTCGTGTTCTTTTTCACATACATTAACAGATCAGTTCTGTTACATGTCTTAGTGAATACAACTTATGAAGGATGTTTGAAACACAATCTTTGGACAGCTTCACTTAGAAATGAATTTAACACCTTCAGATAATACAAGTCCCTTGAGCTCCAGATCAATAAATTCGTGTAGGTGGAGGCTGCTGGTGATGCACAGCAGGAGCTGTTTCCCAGCTGTATCACTGATTAGCAGGAATCTCACCTAGCCAAGCCTTTAAAGCCTTGCAGAAAATGCACCAATTAAGTGTTCAAATCCTTCAGCCTTAAGCCATATGTCAAGGGAAAATAATTCACTGGCACAGGGCTTTGGGTCAAGCTTCTTAGCCCAGCAGTTGATGTGATAATGCTTTAGTATTGTGCTGCATGCCCACCCAGGAGAAAGGAAAGGGAGACCTGGCTATTGTTTCTCCCTAAAACAGTGCTCTGAGGAATATGAATGTAAGTGTGACTCATTAATAATCTCAATTTTAAAGAAAGGTGATGGAGGAGGAGTGTTTAAAGTATTCTTGGCTCAGTGAGTATTCATTGAAAAAGCACTGCTTAGCTCTGCTTCATAGCTCTGCCTGCAGTTCAGGGCTCTGGCTGCCTCTATCCTCTACTTGCACCAAGCAAGCTGACATTTTTATGGGTAGATTTTGAGGAATGAGCAAGAAGATCACATTTATTTCTTAAGGGTTGGGAGAGAGTATGTAAGTGTTCACTGAGGATAGCTGCATCTCTGGCTGCAGACTAAATTAAGAGAGTCACCAAAAGTCCATGAAAAGTTTCTCAGGTGCTGGAAGTGCAGGACAAGAATGAGTACCTCTGCCTCAAGTACACTGCCAGTAGAATGAGGTTGCTAACCTTCCAGGAGGCAAAGAAAAACCCAGAAAAGGTGGCTGAAAACTCCTGCTCTGAGGTACAAGGGACCTCACTTCTCTGAAGTGCAAAATATGTTGTCTTTTTGTAGTGCACAAGGGGCGAGCCCCTGGTCACATGGTCATTGCAGTGCTGCCACCTGAAGTCCCTCCTGAATACCTCAGCATCCAGATGGTCTCAGACTCTCCCTGCAATGAGAGGCCATAGCCTCAACTCTAAGGAGCAAGAGGAAACACAAAGACTTTGTTGAAAAAAGAAAGCTAGAAATACTTCAAGCACTCAACAACTGCTTCTGCATTGAGATGAGTGTTGGGTCATGAGCCACCTCTACCCCATACACCCACCTTTCTCTCACAGCTCAGCATCGCTGAAGGGACATGGGCCATGGTAGGAAGGAGACTGCAGGAGGACAGGGACCTGAAGGCGGGAGATACCAAGTTTTAGCCCTATAACCTAATTAATAAAGCTACCTGTCCCAGAGCTCATATATGTCCCAGGAACTAATTTCTTCTTAAGCTCTAGCTCTAAGCACTGCCAAGTGTGAAATATATATGTGTGAAAGGAAAAAAAGAAAGGAGAGTAATGTAAATTAGGCACAGACACGGAATACAGAGATATTATGAACAAATAGTGGATATGAGTTTGTTTCAAACTGAGCTTCTCCACCTGCCTATAGTTGTTTCATATGTATGACTGAAATAGTGGCATGGTTTTGCTTTTACAAGGTTTCTGCATAAATGTTTATATGCTGTGAATTAAATCATGCACTTAAAGAGGGAAGAGGATGAAATGGAAAACTTGCTAACCGTAATGATGGATGTATTGCTCATTACTCATACTAACGAACGTCCAGTCCAGGCAGGAAGTTTCCATCCAGTAAATGTATCTCTCTGAAAATTTGCCAGGTAGAGGTAAAGAAAATGTTACTTTGGCCATTCTGAATTACTTCTCAAAAGTTTCCAGGCTCTTGATGCTAAAAGAATAAAGAAGAACCTGCGATATTAAGAAATACTGAACAACCGGCATAATCTGAACTCAACAAACCAAGCTTTTCTGTTTGTCTTTCTCTATACCCTGTTCTGCCTCCTGATCTATCTGCTACAAGTCTTTTATAATGTGTCTGTCTATCTTCGTTAAAACTGACATTATCAATTTGCAGCTAAGGAAAAAGCTTTGTCAAGCTCTCACTTGAAAATGTGGGTAGCATAAAATAGTCAGTTTTCCAGTCCTCTCTGTTAAATATTTTATTTACTTCAGTACTTTGGGAGACCAGGGAGAGCCATTTCTTCAGTCAGATACTTTGTCAAGCTAACCTCAGCTCTGCTAGGCAGCTGCTTTAAAATAATAATTTAGATCTGGAAAGTTAAACCAGCACTTTGTCTGTTGAAGTGAATCTTCCCAAACACATCATTTAGTCCAAAGCTGTGTGAATTGACCCATAGCTATAATTATCCTTTGACTATAGTTTTTTGAAGAAACTCACAGCTATTTTCACCTCTGCATGCATATGTATTTATATGGTATCTTCACATCAAGAATTTACAGGTAAAAATAAATACTCCCTACTCATTCTTCTATGAGCCATCTTTTCGTTATACATGTACAAGGGGAGCCTGTTCTATGAGTAGCTTTTAGGTGAGAAGGACTAGGTGGGATCGGGCCAGGTTTCACACATCATTAAACCCTTTTAATAAATTGATAAAACTCCACCCGACAAGAAGTTGAATTCTTTGCCCAGAATTCTTCTACTGGAAGATTATGGAAGAACTAGAGCTCCCATATGTCTGTTTTTCCACAGACATTTCCTGTTTTTCTACCTGAATTTTTTTCTGGGACAAATTTGCAGATTCCTTTTGATGTTTTTTTCAGGATTTCTGGCTGTCTGGCAGTCTGAACACAGTACTGCTCACTTCTACCCATTTTCAGGCATTACTGCAAAGCCCACATTAGTCAGCTACACAGAACTGGTGCCATAAGTATTTTAACAATGATAAAAAAAATCATCATACCGAAATTGTGTTCATCTTAAGACCTCAAATGCTCAGCTAATACAGGACCTTGAAATAAAATACCTCAGAGGGTTTTTTTTTGAGGGAGGATATATGGCAATCACATCATTGACTGAGTGACACACTCTTAGGAGGGATACGCATATGTTGTTCTTCACGTTTTCTCTTTCCTTCAAGACTTGACTTTAAAGGATATGTTGTTTAAACCCCTGCAAATGTCTTTGAATAGAGACTGAAAGAGCCTGAAGCTCTTCTACTTCTTTCCAAGCAGTTTTCAAAACCTGCCTTGTGCTGCTCAGCTTGCCCTGGGCTGGTGGTTGGGCTGCCCCACACACTGAGCTGGGAGTGTGAGTACCTACAGCACATGGGGATCCACTGAGCACAACTCTCAGGAGGGGGACCTCACACTGAATTTCTGTTTCTATGGGGGAAGACCACCATCTGTCCCATGGTCATGGTGTTACAGAGGAAGAATATCAACAGTTGGATTGAACAGGACACGAAGAACTGCAAGGAGACTTTGGTAAAAATGAAGGAGTTGACTAGAAAAGAAGTCTTAAAGAAGCATGAAGATTTGCAGCTGGCAGTAGAGACCTTGGGGAAATAGCA
This sequence comes from Formicarius rufipectus, assembly GCA_013399695.1. Taxonomy (NCBI): domain Eukaryota; kingdom Metazoa; phylum Chordata; class Aves; order Passeriformes; family Formicariidae; genus Formicarius; species Formicarius rufipectus. The sequence continues at coordinate 1,270,510 of VXAU01004027.1, read as the reverse complement.
GTAGCTTCTAAATTACGTCTGAAGAGCCATTTTTCCATGAGATGGTGTGTTTGGTTTGATCTGTGACTGCATAGCAAAAGTTTTAAACAGATACAGAGCAAAGTTAATCATGCATGAACTTCGTTCCCCGATTGATAGGACATAATAATATAAGCAGGCATAAAACTATGTTTATATGTATCAATCCACTCAAGATTGGGGAAGCCTCTGTTATTGATGTATACAGGGCGAAACACTTAGGCAGCAGCAATAGCAAGATTAGAGTTAAGCAGAAGTTAAAATATGCTGAAAAAAAAAAATTATTGCCAGGTGAATGTTAGGTCAGCAAGCATTGCTATTAAAGCTGCTCGCACTGCTGTTATATAGCAGTGAAATGTGGACTTTAATCGGGTTTGGGGATAGGATCACTTTTCTGTCAAATTTGGCAGAGCACATGATACAGAGTTTACTCTGGCTGTATGCTTTCCTGATACTTTTGTGCTGGCAGTGTGGTGAAAGTTGGTGCCTGATTAAGCTTAAAGCCTGTTGCTGCAAAGATAATCCATCAGAAGCTGCATTGGTCAAGTGAGTTTACATCAAACCAGTGATTTTTTTCATCCCTCTTTGATGTCAAAAGTTTAAAATGTAAAGCTGAAGTCGTGCAATTGAACCATGGCCTGAAGTTGGTGAATTGTGGCTTTTGCATGTGGGTATGAAGCTCTAGTGAAAGACCTACTGAACCTCTGCACTATCCAGCATTTCTGTCATTTTTTTTTTTTCCTTTTTTTTTGGGAGTCAAACCTTCATCTGAGCAGCTTTTTGAGAAGGCAAATGAAAGACTTTGAAACTTGAAGCAAGTGGTGCTCCTGATGCAAAGCGTTCTCCAGGAGGAAATTTCTTATGTTTTCTAAAGATGGTCAGACATTGTATTCACCTGATCTTCACAGGGAGATTTTTACAATGCTGGATTGCCTTCAAAAAAATATTTTGAACCTAGATCCCAAAGGCTTTTTTGTGAGTATCACTTGGTTTGCAACTACAGCAGGGCTGTAACTACACCAAAGGCTGTAAACTGGCATCAGGAATTACCTGGAGGTCAAAAAAAGGACCTGAGCACTGGCCTGAAGTGATTACAGTGATCCAAGGCAGGCACAAGGCAGACGGCCTCCTTCTGCCACATCTGGAGCCAGCACATTGTCTTACATTTGGCTTGAGAAACAGGAGGCTCTTAATAATGCAGCCATCAGGTAACAAATGCAGAGGATATTGTGGCCTCAGCAGGAGGAAGGGATGAAACTCCCCATAAAGCTAAAGATGTGAGAAGGTATTTTTGGGAAGGTGCCCAGTTATCCAGACTCAGTAAGGAGTCAGATAAAACTCCAAGGCTTCGTACAACCTTAACAAAAAATAGCTTGCAGGCCTTTAATGGGAGACAGCCAGCTTTGCTTCCATCAGCATCATTTCAGCCTTGTGTAGGTTCAGGCTGAGCTCTATATTTGATTAAAACTGGCAGGCAGGAGGAGTCTCATGTTTCATTTTTGTAGCCAAAATTTCTGCTGTATTTTCAGACAATCATACATAGTGCTAATAGAAACAGTTTAGAGGTGGTTTTTTTTTAATAAGTAATTGTTTTCATTCACAGTCATTCATTGCCTGAAGCTTCCTTTGCCATTGAACTCTACATTATTGATGCAGAGCTTCAGTTTAATTTTCTTCCTCACATATTCTTGTGCAGTCGTTATGACTGTGTAGCCACAGTTGCAAAGGAGGTAGTCAGAGTTGTGCTGAGTTCATTTCATTTGTGTATGCAAGAATTCTGGTCCAGCCTGATGACTGCCTCGTTTTCTCACATTCTTGAGGAATCATCCCATAAAAAAGTGCTTCATGTGAATTACAAGTACTGATCTGAGACCATCAGTCAGGCCTGGTTTAGAGAGTATTAATCCTGGAGACCTACATATTCAGAACTTATTCCTGCTTTCTCTCTGCTGCTAACTCCTGTGCCTTCTAAGGGAACTGTTTATAATCATAACAGCAAAATGCAGTGTCTGTATTAAATATGTATTAGAGTATATAAATTGTACATGTGTGCCTACAAAGGTATGGACATTTGTTTTAAATGGAGTTTTATGCTTTCTAACAAATTCCAGTTGTGATGTTAACTTCAGTTGCTAAGGCATCGTATTTAATACACCCTGTATTATAAAATTTAAGTTCCTATAATCTTTTTGGGTAACAAAACTAGTCTATTGCCTTCTCTGCCATATTCCTCATGTCTCTCAGCTCAGGTTGCCTTCGAATCACTCTTCTTTCTTACTCAGAGAAACCCACTGCACTTGATCTATTAAAAGCCATTTTCAGGTGTTAGAATGTAGAACACTAAAGAATTTGTAAAACGGAGCTCATCTGACTAACTGCTGCAGTAGTTGCTCTGCCCGGGAAAACATCTATAAGCCGTTCTCAGATACCAACTTGACACAAACAGAATAAGCCTGTGAGCACCACAGGAGACAGGCATTGATGGGTTTGCTCTCCTTATTCTCCAGAAGTGTAGCAAGGAAAAATTCAAGCTTTAATCAGGTGTGAGCTGTGCATCAGTATCCTACTGTAAAACCAATCTGCAGGGGACACAGCAGTACACCGTACCCAGCTGTCCTTCTGATGTCCTTCCTCCCAAGGACAGGGACACCAAAGGTTTCTGCTCCAGTTCAGGAAGGCGGTGATCTGCCTCTGAGCCCGGGTTCACAATCTTTCTAACTGTGGAGGGGTCTGAGGCAGAAGTCTGGGAACATTTTCAGTGCTGCCAACTAAGTGGATCTTGAGTTAGTGTTGTTTAAAAAACAAAATTAGGTGTCCGAGGTTGTTCATTTTGCAGCTCCACTTCCCAATTCACAATTACTTTTGTAATTACAGAAATTTACCAGAGCAATTTCTGTGTAAATACTCTCTAAAATTAATGGCTCATAGCAAAACTGAAGATGGCAATTCAAGTAGTTCCTTGTTACAAAATGAAAGAAAGAGAACTGAACTATTAAGAAATGTTTATTTCTGCTTAGAATTCATCATTTTTGCATGTGAATGGAAAAAAAATAGCTTTTTGTATCCCTTTTGACTGCAGACTATTACACAATTTCCCTGGGTTTTGTTTGTATCCTCTTCTTACTGTATAGGTAATTGTTCTGATAGATAATAAGACTATACTCCAGTAACGTCAGCAGATTTTTGTGAAGTCTGAAATTCTAATAACCAAAACAGTTATCTTATATTTCATGTATTTTTGAGGTATGAAAAGTTTTCTTCAGATACTGGGTGGCTTGTGGCTTTGAATCCATAAACTAACATATTCATGTGGACCTATGAGTAGTTTTTGGTAGCTGCAGATGATACTACATGAAGGAAAGATTCTGTCCTTAAGTTGCAACTCTAATAATCACTTTGTCAGAGTCTGTATTTGCTGTTTCCCATTGAATACTTACTGAACTTCCATACTTTTCAGCTGAAAACTTTCAGTTTTCCAAACTAAAAACTCCCCAAACTCTCCATGAGCTCTTTTTATTTCACGCATCATCGCTGACAATAAAGATAACATGAACCAAATTACACTGCCAACTCTATCTCTGTAACATCAGCTGTGGTTAGAATATTCCTTCAGCAACATTTGAAAAACCACACTGGTTTATACAGTGTTCTTGTTGGGCACATGAGATGGTAAGGCTTGGCTTGACTACCAGATCTTTGCGGATTTGAAACTGAAGAACACCTCCTATTGCCAACAAAGCAAATACTGTAATGGGTGAGACTTAATGAACCTGCATCCATGAATTCCGTAGCTGCTCAGGAAATTTTGGCAGTCAAACCCCCAAAGTTTGGCTTTCATAGCAGATGATTGAAGCATGACAAGCACTTTGTTCGGGGCTTGTTTAGTGTTAAAAGCAAATAGTTTGGAGATACTTTGTAATGTTTTGATAGAGGAATATAACACAACATCTTTAGAGAGAATAGTTTCATCTTATTTACACTCTTGTCCTCTCTCTTATTCCTCTTATAAGTTTTCTTTAAATGTCATTGCATGTTGCTTTGTAGATTCGTTTTATATGCCAGTCAGTTAAGCAATAGCTCATTTGATTCATGAGAATTAACTTGAATTTCAGGTCAGGTAATACCAGTCCAGGCAGTCAGAGCTGAACATTATGATCTCAGGGGCACTAAGATATTTTCTTTTTGTGAGTTTCTGCTTCTTTAAAAGATTTGGCAGCGTGTTAAACCAAAGATTTTCACTTTCAGTCCAATGCAGGCTTTGGATGTTATTCCACGATTTCCTGTGTGCACTACACGGCAGGAGATCAAGTCTGTAGATTGCATTCAATCAAACAGGTCATCTAAATGAGATCATGAAAATGAGTGTGTGGCATGTATTTGTACAGCAATCACTGTAGCCTAGTCAATACCCCTAGTTAACAAGCACAACAGATTTCATTGCACATTCAGGGATGAGCTAACAAGCAATCAGGTTCATGATGCATTTCTGTGTCCCAAAAATCTGTAAACAACGTGCCAACCAAGGACAAAAAATTTTATTTCTATGGGTGGAAGTTTTTTGTTTGCCTTCAAAGGTGCAGTCGTTATCATTTACCCTGACATCTTGTGTGCAAACACAGGCAGGGTCAAGCTTAAACAATGGAAAAACTGGTTGTAAAGGCTGCCTATTGCCATGTTTTCCCTTAATGTGAAAAGTGAACTACTACAAATGGGTGACTTGTAAGTTGCTTGTTAGAGCAATAACTCTTGCTGACAAACGAGCTCTGAGTTGGATGGGGAGGAAAGAAAGGGAAGTTCCCTGATCTCTTTTGTCTCAGTACAATGTGTTGGATTTAATAGAGACTGGAAAGGCTGAACAGAACACTGCTGGTTTTTTGGAAAAAAAAAAAAAGGTAATAGATTATTTTTATCAGGGTTGAGCCAAAACAAGATATAGTGTTTCTCCTACCTTTTTTTTTTCTTCCAAAGCAACATTAAAAAGCAGATAGCCATCACTACACAGAGTTTATCATTTTCCACCTGCATGGTTGCTTTCTCTTGTGCTGTCCCAGTGGAATCCTACCTTTTGTTTGCCAAGTGGAACTAAGTTAAAATACTTTTCTGCTGATTTGGCAGGATTAAGAAATAAATTAAAGCACCCTAACTGCCTAGAAATCTTGTTTTACCAGCTGCTTGCAAAAATCTACTAATGATTACATTTTAAGTCCTTTTAGCACGTTGGGTTCAGCAGGTTAAGCCTACTGGACCTGGTGGCATGGGAGTCATGTGTCTCCTGTATCTGAGGCATCAATGTTTTATAGCAGGTTGGCTTAGCAATAAACAGTTAAAAAAAGAACATCACTTTACACCTAGTTCTACCAAACATACAGTACTACCTTGCTGATGTATCTAAAGGCTAAGTAGTCTCCCTGGCAGCCTCGGTCACTTCCCACCAAGCTGCAGCTGTCATGTGAGCTCTTAGAAATCTGTTCCATTTGTGGAAAATGAAAAACTCAAGAGCCATGACAACATAAAATGTACTTAGGAAATCATTTCACCATCCAGGAGGGGTTACTTCATTAAATTTAAACATACCTATGCACACATTTCACTTAAAATCAACTTAAGGATATGATGATTTTAAAAGGTAGAAAAGAAAATAAAGCAAATATGCTGACCAGAGATTCTTGCAAATATTTTTCTCCATTATTTTGCCACAGACTCCATTTTGGCTGGATCATTGCCTCACGCGTGCGCAGTGTCAGGAACGGGCTGTAATATTTGATATAGTAAAAATAGATAGTGTTGGTTCATGAGGAACCAAAATTAAAAACAGGACAGTTCATTTCATTGGAATTATTCTTTGCATCTAAACAAGTTTACATGAACTTACTGAGTGTAAGCACCTTTCTCCAAGCTCAAAGTCTGGATGACACCATGCTCAAACACTTAGACTGTAATGCTTGATTAGGACTGGACAAATTAGATGTGATTCGTGCTGGGAAATCTGTTTTATTTAAAAGCAGTTTTGTCAAAGTGAATCAGCAACTGCAAAATCTTTCCTTCTGAAATTAACCTGACTCTGAAAAAGATATAAATTATTTCTTTGGACCTTTTAAATATCTGATTTTCAGAACCAGAGTGAGTTTAGGTGTATTTGAGAAAACTGAGTGACATTTGCCAAAAACATTGCCTGATGGCTTACCCTTTCAGAATATGTTAAGCATTCCTTTAGGTTTTAAGATACCCCATGGCTTACTGAGGCCCACACTGATGATTATCAGTTGAATGGACCTGTCAGGAGAGATTTTGACCCATGAAAACAAGGACTTCCTAGAGAATAGATAACAAAAACTAAAGGTTCATCCAGTCATCTCTGTTTCTGTAGCTTACAGTAAACAAAGGAGCAATGTGGGCTGGCTGATTAGTACCTCTTTCCCTCCATTTTTTCCCTTTGAATTACTTATGGAGGGCTGGGTTGATAATCTGGTTGGCTTTCTGTAATTAGGATTCTTTTCTCTAGATCAGAAGTGAGATGTCTTATTTGCCACCAGGATTGCCACTCTTGCTGGTAACTTTCTACCAGTGCAGCAAATGATTGTTTTGATTGATTTACTGACCTGGGACCTGGTGACACAAAGGATGAAACATCCTATATTACATGATGAAAATCTACGGTGCATAAAACAGGTCACATGTCTCCAATAAGAATATCAATAATCCAGGTTTTTTTCCTCCACATTTTATATGGAGCTACATCATTGATTTAAGAGTGTTCTCTACAAACTCCTGATCACCCCTGCGGCTTTCTGTAACAACCTCCTATTGCTGCAGCCCCCTATTTCAGTAGCCCAGCATACTTCAGTAATGATGGTTGCCTAGCAATACTTTCTCAAAACCTCTTTATTAATAACAACAAAGTTGGGTTTCTTGTAAATGACTTGTAAGAAACCCAATAGGGACAATATATTAAAAGTAACTTAAACCTTTCCGTGTAGATCCTAGCTCAAAAGTTTGCATCTGCAAAAAAGGGTTTTCTGAATCTGAACTTGGCCAAATTTAAGAAGTAAAGATTATTAAACTACTCAGACCTGATTGTTGTCAGTGCATGGTTATATGCAAACATGGAGATTTAATTTTGGCTTCATACTGAATTCTCAAGCTTCCTGCAATTCTATTATACAGTGTTAATAAGTTTCTCTACTAGAAAATGAAGTAGTATCCTCTGTAATCCAATATAAAATAAACCAATCCCTGTATTCAGCATGTTATATGGTCCTTCTCCAAATGTGCAGGAGGGTCATAGTTTCATATCCTACTACATTCAATACTTTGACATCTTAAAAAAATTTAAATCCGTTTTGCATTTTCACACAATTTCCAGATGTGTTAATCCTGTGAGCTTTTCTCCTGTAAATAGGTGAAATGAACTCCTTTGGGTTATGTGCAAGGGTACTCTTGGGATTTCTATAGGATTCTTTTTAAATATGATTTTAAAAAAAAATCAGATACAGTGGTGTTGAGAAAAATATTTCCTGTAGCAGCAGGATATGCTTTAAAAAAATAAATAAAGCAAGTCCCAAGATGGGCTGGAGTCTGTGAAAATCAAAGGCATTTTTTTAAAAAGATAGAAAACCATGTAGTTTTGGCATACTGACAAAATCTCACTTATGGAATCCATTCAGTGTCTTAGCCACAAAAACAGAAGAAAGAACACCAATGAGATTTTTAGCTTCCAGAATACTGTACTTCTTCCTCTCTTCTCCCTTCTCTGTACTCATTTCCTAAAAGCTGGCTCATTAAGGAAAAGAAATGGGGTTTTTTTGAAGAGCAAATAATTAGCTGTTCCTGAAATTTCATTGCCATGGGTTGTTCCACTGTCTTTGACTTACATACAGTGCCACAATTTCACCTGAAGAACTGATTTCATGAGTTTGATCTTGCTATATAACGTTTCTTTCCAAAAGAAAAACATCTTTTTTTTTTTTTTCCTTTCAAATAGCAGATGTTCTTTTACACTGCCATTTTAAAAGAAATATACTAGGTAATTGAATCTTTTCTAAAGAGCTGGGTTTTTAAAGTCAGTGTGGGATGATACTTAACAATTGATAAATAAACAGGGAAAAAAAGCCTCCAAATGTTTGCACTTCATTACATTTTTGAGAGGTTTCAGTGAGTGGATCAAAATAACCACAGAAGCATTTTAATGGTAAGAAAATGAAAATAAAGACCCGAGGACCCTTTATACTACCTGTATTTTGTTCATTTACTGACTTATTCCTTTAGATTTTGTGTTTATAGTCAGGCAGCTTCAAACCACTGTTTTCCACTGGAACTGTTGGGAACTCTGTAAATATCATCAGGCTTCAGCTCCACAAGCTTTTGAAGCCGGAATAAAGTGGAACATCACCCTTCTGCCACCCTGCGAGGCTTCCTCCCTTCCCTTCCTGGGGGCTGGCACTGTGGCTTCTGTTGAGGGCAGGATCAGCCCCTCCTACCTTCAGGGCTCTGTGGCAGAACGCTGTGAGTCTCCCGCCCGTGTTACTGCTTCTTTGTCCTGGGTGCTAAGCAAAAACACGCACTGCCATACACAGGCACAACCCTCCCACCACCTAATTTTACTTTCAGTGTAAAAACACGAAGGTGGGGAAAGATAACAGCAGTCAGCTCAAGGAAGCAGTTGCTTCAAATTGCACAAGAGGATTTCTTTCAACTTGGCAAATGTCAGTTGTTCGCCACTGCCAGCTTATTCCTTTCCCACTGCCTGATGGATAACGCTAGATGGCTGACCAGGCTAATCAAATACAAATGCTTCCGAAGGGGGTAACAAGAACTGGTTTGGGATGCAAGTGTGAAATTTCATGTTGATGGTAAAAGTTTCTTTTCAGTTGCACAGGTTTTCATATTTAGCACTTGATTTGAGAAACAATACAGTGTGCAGCAGAACATGAAGGCAAAGGACGATGCTGTCCAAAAGTCCTCTTGGTCCTAGTATGTCCTTGACTACAGAATGAGACTGTCTTGGTTATTGTTGTTAAGGCTATATGCAGAAAATTGAGCCTTTAAATGAGTTCAGGGAACACTGGAACCAAAGAGGCCTGATTTCCTGTAAGTTCTCATGTTAAGTTTTATAGATCTTTGTCCTTTAGTTTTTCAGGTTGTTGAAGCATGTACGTGGGCTCTCTTCCATGTGGATTCTCTAGTGTCTAACAACATTTGAGCTCACATTACTCTCCATCCCTCACTGGTGGCATTAATAGGGTTTCACTCCTCTGCCTGCTGCATGCTTTCAAAAAAGTGGCTGGAATCTGAGACTCTGAAACCTCCACAACTGTGGTTGAAACCGCTTCTAACACAAGGTTTGAATTTGTCCACGAACATAGAGCAGTTTTAACTGGGCAAGGGAGCTATAATTCCACTGACTCCAATGTGGTTGTTGAAAGGGCCAGAAGGCAAAATTGTACATATGTGAAAAATCCCAGGATTTTAGGAAATGTTGCTTCCAAATTGCAGTAATAACTGAAAAACACTGAAACAGTTTCATGGAAATATAATTCTATGTTTTGTTAAAAAAACACAAATATTTTAAAAAATAAAAATAAATAAAAGATGCTTCTGAAGCCCTTAGTGGTAGGAATGGGATTAAATGGGAGTCTGGAGGCTCTAATAATCCTGACTCCTACTCATCTGACCAGGGAACATGACAGGACTAAAGCATCTTATACAGGTTGGTCAAAATTCTGAAGAGTTTGCCTTTTCCAGCAGGGTCCAGCAGTTGTTCCTACTTCACACAGTATATTTATGAGTATTGTCAGACTCAAAACAGTGCCAAACCCTGTTGGCATCTCACATGATAACTTAGCAAACAGGGGGAAAAAAGGATGATAACAGAATACTAATATTAACTTTGTAGGAAAAAAAAAAAGATCCGTTGCACATTGATCTCATTAAGTAAATGATTTACTGGAATTTCCTCATGCTTTGCAACTTGCTTGAGAGCATATTCGATCTCAACTATCTAAGGCCTGGATAATTTCATCTGGTTCTCTGCCAGCTATGACACAGCCATTTAACTCTGTCACTTTTCTTGGCCACCTCCATTCAGTGTTTGTTGTTGGCTTCTGTTTCTAAAGTAACAGGACAGTATTTTCCTAAGATACCAAGGACACAGCCAACAGGAAACAGTGAGGTCTCATCTGGCTCTGCTTAAAACTGGCTAATCATTGAAAATTTGGTCTGGGGCTGAAAAGCACTGGCTTTCTGTTCTTCTCTTAAGATTTGTTCCTGTATCATCCAAGGGATAAAAAAAAAATAGGAGGAGAAATAACAGAAACTGCATAACTGTGGGTAAATTAGGCTTGATTAAGTTTGGTTATCTTAATTCCTGTCTTCTACTGGTTGGACCCAAGAAGATCTGTTACCAGTTTGCTTGGAATTTGGAGCTGCTGGCAACAAAATGTAGTCCAAATGAAGGATTAAAGAAATTTCTCAAGGAGCAAATTTAGCACAAAAAATAATTAACAAAATTATTATGGCATTGAGACTGCTGTATGGTACTTCACATTCTCATGTTTAATTCCCATGAATACATAAGTGTGCAATTAATATTTTTTGAAGATACAGGTCTGCAGGGAGGGACATGCACATGCAGTGTTTATGTGATTTCAGTATTGTGATTTCAGTCCAGCTCTTTAATTGCTAAGATTCTGACATCATGATGTAATGCAGGCATAGTCAAGATACATTTAGAGTCATTTTGGATATCTGAACACAAAGCTGTGGGACGCCAGGAGTTTAACAAATTGCCTGATATCTACTAATTTATCACTTGTGCATGTTATTGGATTACAAATAGAAACAGACCTAACTACTGATTTGAGAATCAATACTGGTTTCTAAAATAGCTGATGAAATTACTCTAGTACCTGTCTGCTTATCTTGTTTATGACACTGGGTAAAATTAACTGCTGATAATAGAAGGAGCCTGATGATCCAGGGTTTGTGAAGATTTCTCTGTCTGCTTTTGCTAGTTAAAAAATAAGAGTATTATGTGAAATGACATTTTTATCACCAAAAGGAGATTTTTACAACTTGTAAATATTGTATGTTGAACAGAGGGCACATTTCTGCTGACAAATAAATTTAAACAGTAGAAACACCTAATTAGGTTTTATAGGACCTATAGTTATCTAGCAGAGAGAATTGATTACAGGGAGATCAATAGGCTTACCATTCTCTGCAGCAACCTAGATGCAGTTGGGCCAATGGAAGTTTGGAATAAGCCAGGAATGGGCCTTGAAGCCAACTCACTCACTGTGGAGATTGTTGTCCCACATCCAGCACTGACCAAAGACCTGTCAACATATTAACTATGCCATTATGTATTATAGACCATCAGCTCAGACGTAAACCCAGTATTTAAAATGATCAGTGTGCAGCACAACTAATGACAGCTGCAGCTGTAGCAAGGCTCCTATAAAGGGGCAGATAGACTACCCCCTTTAATGAAGGGAGATAAAGAAGCACACTGCTGCCATACGTCCCTGAGTTTAGACCTGCTTGGACCTGGATGCTCTCCAGCATCACTGGGGGCACCAGTCAGAAGATAGAGGTGGGGAGGGAAATTTTGATAGAGGCTACACTCGAGTGCTGGGCAGCAAGGATTTTTTAAAGGTTGCAGTGGACATCTCTTGACCCCTGCCCTCCCTGTGCTTTGGGCAGGCTGTCATTGTCAACAGCACTACAGGCTCCAGGTCTCAGTGCTGAAAGAGTAAGGTCTTTCCCCTCTGCCCTTGTTTAGCACCTTCATACACACAGGCATATTTTCATCCCATATGTGTTGCTTCCAGAAATTAAAAGCTGTGGTATATATACTTCAAAGTAAGAGTGCATTTTGTGCAGCTTTTACTGTTGCTACATAAACTGACTCAGCCTTGGGCTGTGTAGCCCCAAAATGCACACTGCTGCCTTCTGTATCACTCCAGCCTAAAGCATTAAAGAGATCCACTTATAACTTCTTATCAGCACAGCATGAAGACAAGAAGAAAATCACTTTTAAGAAGTAGCATGCTTTTTAAAATAATCAGCTCAAACTTCTGGTTCAGATTAAGCAAAATAAAGCTTGGGTTGCACCCGTACTATATCCTTTGGGGAAGAAAACATCACAGAGGCGTTGTTCATAAGAATGGATTAGGCTTGCAAAGATCAGTAACTAGTATAATCTGGAACCTCAATTCAGATGCTTTGTTTTTTAAAAATAGGGTTCACTGGGGCAAATTTATGCCAGATGTAACAACCATGGCCAGCAAAACTAATTATTTCTATTTAAAAATTCCACTGCTAACACAAGTGCTGCCTGGAATGGTGCGGGTTCACATTTTCAACATATGAAAGAGCTCTGCAACCGCTGACATCTCGGGAAGCAGTTTGACCAGTAAAGCCCGGAGTCCTCTGTGGAAACAAAAGCCCTGTGATTCTTTTACTAAGTGTATTGTGTTTTCCTCAGTGCATCCTAGATACAGTTAGGAGCCATAAATGTGCGAGAGCATCCATTGGTGAGTCCATCATCAACTCTTTAAGCTATGTATAACACCTAAAAGGGCATTTTCCCCATAAAAATGTAAGTTACAGTGAAGATAAAGTATTCCCTTTCTCCATAAAATTTTGTCAAACACTCATTAGTTGTGCTTGTCAGCACATGAACATGCATATGTGCATTCACAGAACATGTAAGTACAAATTTATGGGGGGAAGAAGTTCTGCAGCATTTTATACTCTACATTAATTCTGGCTTTCATTCCCATGTCACACAATGTTACTGCAGGTCATAAAGTCCCTTCTTCCCTCTCTTCCCAATTTATAGCAAGGCTATTCCTGAGTACAGAGGAAGGCAACTTCTTCTTGACATCCAACCATGCAGTGCATAGCATTTCAATGCATAATTTAAAAAATTGCACTTACAGGTCAGATATTAATATAAACTTCCCAAAGTTTGACTGAAATTGCATTTGGAGATGGTATGATCTATCTTTCAATTACAGAGTGATTAAACTGACTAAATTTTACTGATAGAAGTCTAGACACATGAGCTGAAGTTAGTAGACTTACAGATTTAAGCCCAGAGATCCGTCCTAGTCCAAGAATTTAGGCTTGTTTAAGGACACTTGAACTTATGATCAGTTGGGTGCTGGGTTTCCTTAAACTGTTTTCTCAGCTGTATTTTGCACCAATGTAGGGCTCCAAAACCATCAAGGGTAGGAATTTGAGTGGTTTGCACTTATATGCTCATTATCAGGGGAGCAAAGTTATGAAGAACATCAGAACTTGAGATTCATAGTTTGTTTCTTAAAAAAATCTTCAATAAAACCCATAGTTTTATAATACTGCAACACAGAAAAAAGGAAAGGAAAGGAAGGGAAGGGAAGGGAAGGGAAGGGAAGGGAAGGGAAGGGAAGGGAAGTCTAAGGACAGCAAGTGAGCAGTTGCA
>VXAU01004027.1:1226005-1256974 GCA_013399695.1 Formicarius rufipectus | reverse complement strand
AAAGGGAAGGGAAAGGGAAGGGAAAGGGAAGGGAAAGGGAAGGGAAAGGGAAAGGAAAGGGAAAGGAAGGGAAAGGAAAGGGAAAGGAAGGGAAAGGAAAATCTGAGGCCCACAAGTGGGCAGTTGCATGAGTAATTCTCTTTAGTCTACCATCCATAACATTTAACAAGCGAGGACTTCAGTTTAGCCTTGTTGACAGACATTTGCAACGGGAGAAATACTGTGTGCATGGCCAGAATATAAATAAGAAAAACCAATTCCAGCTCTATTGTCACTGCCTTCAAATGCATTTGGACAGTGATTAGAAAAGTTCTTATCTGATTTATGAGATGTTTCCTCTCAAGTCAACAAAATGATGTCACAATATTAAGAAATCCTTTGCTGATCTGCCAACAAAATTACTAATGCCCCATGAATTCTTAGTCAGACCTTGAATGAAAGTTTTATTTCCATTTACTGCCATTTGATTGAAAATCTTGCCAGATTGGTAAGTCAGTATATCCCTTGCAGTGCATACTGCTATTCCCACAGGGAATGGTCTGTCACTGTCAACATGAGAGCAACACCTCAGGTTGTGCTGATATAGCTTCAATGGCAGAAACTCATAAACTATCTGAAGGGATTAGACCACCAGAGGAATGATGAATAGTCCTCAAAATAACTTCTTTACCTTTCTTTAGAAAAGATGATGAGGGATCAAGGCAAGACACCTTTGCACTCTTTTCTTGGTCTTTTTTTCCACCATGACCCAACTGAGACACCAACACAAATTTCAGAAAAAGGCTCATGTTACCTGAGAACAAGCAATAATGCTCAGAAATCTTATGAAAAGGACTTGATCAGAGAAGAATATTCTGAAAAACAGAGCTGCAATTTGAAAAACACCCCCACTGAGTATTTGAAATATTTTCCAAATTTAAGAGTTAATTAAGAGTCTAAATCAGCTGACTGTAAAAATTATGGTACTCCTATATTACTGACTTCTATTTTTCCAGTCAGTTGCTCACAGTAAGAAGTGAGACTAACTCTCCTATCCACATCTGGAGTTGAATTCAGAATAACCCCCAAACTCAAGGATTTTTGAAGAAGAGGTTTGAGCTTTTGTACAGAAAAATTCCAGATTTGCATACAATAAATAAACCAGAAGACATCATACACCTCAAATAATTCCTTACTGCACAATGTCAGTTCAGAAGCATATAGAACATCCTACATCTGTGTGATTTTTATCAGATAGGATGTCTTTGTGCATTGCACTTTATCTTTCTAAGTTTTGTCAAGAGACAAACAAATATTCTGGACATTGAAGAGAGTGTGGCCAAGAAGCCATAGAGGGTATCCTCCTGTAATGACTCCCTGACCTTTCCGGTTTGTTTTTCTTTTCATATAGATGAAGTATCACTCAAAAATACTCTGGAGACTCCTGAGAGAGTATGAAAAAAATGGAGTTCCTGTTCTTATCTGAGTGGTTATGCTGGTGGGGAACCAAGATGCAAAAGCTATTGTGAAGTTACTGCAGATGATTTCTGGATTAACTGCATGATTTTGCTAAATCATCCAATAGCAAACGCTTTGCCTCAGCATAAATAACTCAAATGAAGAATTTCATGCCATGCAGAGATGATTTATTTGGGAAAAAAAATAGGAGTCATTTTAATCCAATGATATTTGAATTGCTACTAAATGAAAAGGAAATCTCTTTGCCTCCTTCTTCTTTCCATTTAAATCCTTGTTTAACTGCTGCTGATATGTTTATTCTTGAAGCATGCATAGCTTTTATAGGTTGACAGATTTCTCCAACCATGGCCTTTCAGGGCAACACATAGTAATTATACAGACACTACAGTCCAAAACTCTTCATAGCACTTCATATGTGGAATAATGGGCTAGTTAATCTTTGTTAGAGTAACAAACAGTTATGATAAAACTATTGAATGCACTAAGATAATCAAAACAGTTTTTAAAGCTGACTTTTAATAGATTCGCCTGTTTCAAAGAGTAAAGATTTATAGAAGTACCCAACAGCAAACACTTCTGTAGCACACTTTAACATACCACACTTTCTGCACGTTTTCCTGAAAAAGGAAAAAAAAATCTAGTTCTCACTTCCAATATCTTTTTCCAAGTCGAACCTACTCCCTTTGCAGTATCATCTCCATTTAAATAACTGTTACTGACTGGAAAAGCTGATCCACAGTCTCTCTGCAGAATTCTGTTTCTTGCATAAAGGGAGGCCAATGAAAGGCTAAAATCTGCACTGCTCAGATTAAAAAAAAATAGGTACCCCTATGAGAAGCTTGGGGAGAAAACCCTTTTCTTTTAACTCAGAAATAGTCTGCAAAACCTAAACATGTTTAAGTCTCATTTTTACAGGAATGAAGTTCTGGCCATTAACACTCCCAAACCAACTTTATTCTTTTCTCTTATCTCAGTACACACACACCCCAGGGAGGTTCCATTCAAACCTCAGAGAACTTCTCTGCTGACAAAATATGGACTCCACTAAGAAATCTCTAGAAACCCTTCTGTAGTCAAAGGAGTCTACTGAGTCTTCCAAGCACTCGCTGCAAGTCTCCAGGCCCTGAAGTGGAATCTAGAGAAGCACAAGTTAACAGAATTGAACTTCAAAGACATCTAGCACTACAGCTCGGGTGATCTAAAAACTGTTTTTAATGTGGCACTCTATTGAAGCTGTGATGACTTTATAAATGTTGCAGACTGGAAGTGCAGGCATTTATTAGTAAGAGAAGTTTTTCCTGAAAGAAACCAGAAGGTACCACTCCTGTTAAATTTCTAATTGGGAAATTCAGAACACTTGTTTAAACTGGAGAAAGTGCATCAGCTGCTTTTGTCATTTATAAATAATTTAAGGTCAGATCCGAAGTGTCTTAAAATTTATGGAAAAGCTTCCCAGTGATTTCAGTATGCTCCGGATAAGGACCTATGAATCTATATTTTTTTCCTCAAAACATTTTCAGTTCTAAGGTATCATGTGTCATTGTCCTTATTATTTTAGTGCATCATAAAAGTGTATCATCATCATAGAAATTTTAGCAGCTGAAGGTAAGCATGGAGGAACCCTTTCATGCATACAGGACCAGAAAGAAAAAAAAAATGATCCAGCCAGACTCACTGTAAAGCTGCAACATGCTCTCTCTCTATAGGAATAATATTGTCAAGTTAAAATTATAATTGCTGATGGGATTTATGCCAGCACTTGACCCAGATAGTGAGTTGATCATCAACTGAAATGGGGATGTAAGCCTTAACAAGAATTGAAGGAACAGAACTGTTATGGGGAATTCCCCATGGAGCCCTTGAACAGTAGACAGTGTTATCTTTGCAGCTGTGCGTAGGAAGAAAGCTTCAACAGTTCCCCAGGCTTCAGTGTGCACACAATGGTGTATTTCAGATGAATGCATTTTTCTGTTATGGTCTACCACTAACATGGATCCATGTTCACATCTGGTGTATCTGTCCCTTTCATTTTTTATAGCTGATGGGAAGCCTACTCAGTAATAAAGATACTATCTTTGAATTTATTTTTTTTTTAGTCTTTTTAAGTAGCATTAATGTTATGCCTTCATATATATGCAAACAGCAACTGCTAATTGTGTGGTTTTCTATTTAAATGTGCTTTTCCAATGAATAGTGGTGTCTAAAAGACTTTCTCAGGCACAGGTTGTGTGCTCTGTTTAAGTTTTTCTCCAGTATACCTACTGGTGTATCAATTGATAGACTCCATCACATTGTAAAATTTTAAAGGCTGAAGCATACTACAAATTAAAATTATTATATATCAGAATATAAGTAACAAATATTATGATTAAGGTATATTATATAGCACACAAAATGCCTTAGTAGGAGGCAATTGGATACCTTTGATTAGCAAGAGACTGAGAACCAGATACAGCCTGGCTGTTTTCCACCACTGCAGAAGCACAAAGAAGTCATAAACTGAGGTTAACCAATGATTTAAATTGGTTTGTAGCTGTTTTGCATCACTAGAGCTCTGCAAAGGAGCTGAGATACATTAGTGAGTCTAACCCAAAATCTTTAAAGCATATTACAGAAAAATGTTAAAAAACTGATACTGATACACTCTCATTAATATGCAACTTTGCTAAAATAACTATCAATTTTACATCATACATAAACTTGTTAGTTCTGAATTTAAAGTCTGTGAGGTTAGAAGTCTTTAAACTCTACTTGCTGTTTACGGTTTATGGAAGGTCATTTTTACGTTGCTGTTCTCTTTTTAAAAAAAGATATGGGTTATCTTAAAAGTATAATGGAGAAGTTAAAGAATAGCTAAATAACTTGAAAGAAGAATGTGACAGATGGACTGGTTGGTGTCCCATAGCTAAAGCCCTTGGATGTTGTGAATATTTCTTTGGGCAGATTCTGTCAAATCACCACTTTTTGGTGGATGAATATTCTATATTTCCTGAGCTGCATGGAGCCCAAAAGAGAGGCACAGGAGGAACAGCCTGGCTATCTTTGTATAACCCTCACTCTGATTAAGACCACTATCCAGTTATATCCTCTAGATAAATTAGAACAGTTTCACCACTGCTTTATCTCAAAAAGTCCCTCAAGGGGCTGTTGTGCTTGTCAAAATTCACCAGCGCTCCAAATCCTACTTATCTCTGTGAAGACGAGGGTGGGCTGATAGGAAGGCAGCTACACCATCTTCCTGTTAACTGGAGATTTCCTCTGTCTGTTAGCACGGCCAAGGAAGGCTGAGTGGAGTTGTGATAAACATCTTTCAAGGATATAAAAGGTTGTTGCAAAAAGGAAAGGAACAAGCAAATTCCCATATGCAAGGCAGAACAGGCAAAAAAAATTATATGTTCAAGAAGGAGCATCAAATACTGCGGTAAGAAAGATTAGAGCAATGTTTTTGGGAGAGCATGTTCACTGAGGGGAGGGAAGTCAAGTGCAGGAAAAGATTGCTTAAAGCAACTGTGGAGTCTCTTCATGGGGATCTTTAAAGACAGGTAAGTAAAACCTCTGCCTGGAAGGAGATGGGCATGCTTTATGCTGCCTCACGGTTCCTGACAAGTCTATTTTTGTTAGTCCCTTATCACCAGAGGAGGTGTGCATACGTCTAGAAATCAGTGACCCTATCTACTGGCAGTTTGTTGGGTAAGTCACCACAGTTAATTTAGCTAATCTTTGATTTGCAATTGCTTTGTGGCTTCAGCTGCAAGGAGTAGCACAACTTTCTGTGGACAAAAGAACATACCCTGTCAACAAATTCAACCATTCCTTGTTCTCCCTTGGGCAGGACATCTACTAAATCAACAATTTAAACTGTCTTCCCTGATCATTTTCCAACTATAGCATACTGGGGGAAAAAAATGACCATACAGCTGATTCTGTCAGGAAAATAATTACATTTGTGGAGATACTTTCATACAGAGGCTGCAAATTGCAATAAGAGTGGACTGAAGCCTTGAGGCTTGGTTCTGAATGGAAAAGCTTAAATTTGGAAGGTTTAGTCCTGCAGACCTGCCGGGCAGTTTTGGAAAATTTTCAGTACTTGGTAAAACCAGAGTTCTAGTATTAGGTGAATGGGATGAGGATAAGACAGCCCATGCTACCTTTCACTTGTGCCTATACAGACAAAAAATTAAAGGACCACCAACCAGCTTGGGAATTGAGTGGATTCCTCCTCGGTGCTGGCAGTAACATCAGCTGGGATGGAGAGCTGGTGGTCCCATGCGTATAGGAAAGGTTGTGTTTGCTTTTCTAATCAGGGCTACTTGGACTTTTTTTCTTCTTAGACAGTTGACATCTGGTCACAGGTGTTAATATTCAAAGTCTAAATGTGAATAACATCTGATAATTAAAAATCTTGAGATAAGCTCCGGCTTTTGGGTGTCTTTACATCTGTACCAAATACAAAATATATTTCTTACTCATAAGCTCCAACGTAAAGAGCAGATATGCAAGAAAAAAAAATTACTCCTGTTTGTAGACAAGGATAACAGACTTAACAGCAAAAAGTGAGGTTGAGATCTCAGAGTAGATGTTTTGTATCTGATGAACCAACTTCAGGGAGTGGCAATAAGCAGGGAAATCTCTTTTGCTTTAGCCAAGTGAGGTGGGATTTCTCCTAACCAAGAGCCCTGGCTGCACCATCATTTTTACCTTCCCACCACCCACTAAGTTTTAGCTTTTGCTTTCCTCCAGCTGTCAGCTACCACAGCTAACCTTCCCAGAAGCAGAGTCCTTCCCTTAGCAAGTGGCTGCTGTCCATCACTGGCTTTGGAGCAAGTGTTCCAAACTTTTTCCCAAATGTGGGTGTCCTGCATGGTACATAGCATAAATTGCTACTAGCCAGGATCTTGGGGTGTCTTTTTCATCTGCCTGTTGGAGTGGTGAATTCATTCCCTGGCTGCCCTTAGGAACCTTGATAATGATCCCCATGGGCTTTCCTGATGCTTAGCAGGAAAGCAGAACTGAACAAGTGCAGACCTCCCTGCTGCTGAGCTTGGACAATAGGGCTGCTCATAATACTAGCAGATGTTTTTGCTTTTTAGGCCATACAGGGCAAATTTATTTTCCTCTCAGGAGCAAATGCAAGCATAGCCAAGACTAAGAAATTCAGAGTTAGCTTCTGGAAACCCACTATTGACTTATGTTGCAGAGCAGTACTTACACTTAAGGTCCACCAGTAATGAGGGTCTTTTGGTAAGCACACAGAACTGCTGGCTCAACATAAACTGATGTGCCTTAAGCATCAAAGCTGGGCTTAGTTTTATGCCTTACTCTGCTGAAACATGGTGTACTGGAAAATTTCTCTATTTTCTGTATTGTATTTGTAATGGCATTGTATTCTCTTTACCTTAAAGGCATTGAGGTGTGAAATCCACAGCACTCTGAAGTCCTCATTAACATCATATGGACCCAACTGATCTATATGTATTTTTTTATTTTTATTTTACATTTATAAAACTCCTCAACACTTTATAAACTATTTTTGGTCTTTCTTCTACTTCTTTATGCTCATAAAAGCACTAAAATTAAAGCAGAAAGAAAGGAGGGAAAACAATAAACTGTTTAACATTTTCAGTTCACAAAATCTTTTATCTGGATTTCTTGTTTGGATTCAAAGAGGCAAAACATAAGACTTTGATGTTTGTTCTTCATGTGCCTGTTAAAGGAGAGAAAGAGACCCACCAATAGGAAGAAGCTGGCACGAAGCCCTCTTTGACACGGCAAGCACAATGTAAAGGATTAAAGGTCTAATCTAGAAGATATATTGCACACTAAACAGCAGAACCATTTAGGAGAACATTAAATGGCACTTAAGCTAAACAGTTGTCCTTGGGAACTGCAGTTTATATGTGGCTGCTCTAATATCCATTTTAAGCTTGCAGGGCTTTGAAAACAAGATGTCATTGTTTTATAAAAACACACACATTTAATCTTCCCTTGTGAGGGTGTTCTTGAAATATCTGGCTGCTGCACTGGCAAAACATTTCAGAGGAAACAAACAGGGCTGGTGTCAAAACTGGTACTGTTGCACTTTATTTCTGAAGTTATTTGCATGTGCTCAGTTGAATTTTTTTTTTAAATTCAAATAAGCAAACCACAAACTTTTTCAATGATAAAAGTCCTATTTAATTTTTTCAACAGTATTCCCACTGTTCTATAAGAAAATAATAATAATAATAGTACAGCTTAAGTAATATGAGAACACCAAGAAAGTGGTCAGTTCTACATTCACTTGTGTTCTGCGTTCTTCATAAATTAATATTTATGGAACTATTACGTGGCTTCAGCCAAAAATAAAGACCACCCAGAGTAAGGTTTCAATTTTAGTATTCTAGGCACAGGTCATTAAAAAAAAAAACCTCTACAAAAAAGCCTTCTTCTGTAACATGTACACTACATTGATTTTCATGCACATCACTCAGCAGGCGTGTGAAGCATATTCCATTTCTAAAAAATTACAATGCATGCTTTTAGCATTAATTTACTATTTCTCTCTAGGGAGAAATCATCCTCTCTACCATGCAGACCAGAAATAGAAAAGAAAAATAGGCAGCAGGGAAGGGAACTGTGTCTTGCAGAATTATACAGTCCAGTTTAAAAATCCTCCTGCTTTTAATTGATGACCTAGAAAATTAGAGACTTATTTTTTAAATAAAATTTTAACTATATATTTGATACTTTCAATATTATTACTTTCATCAATAGTGATATTAATCCTTGACATTGTGACAACCTAGGGTATCCCCTGGATCAGGTCATTATCCCCAGTGCTATCTGAACAATAATAGTGTCATTGTGGTGCTCATGGATAGTTTTGGTTATATGAGCTCGTGGTCTTCAAACAGTACCCAGCAGACAGGCAATCCCAGCTGGTTGCCTTGTTAACTACTCCAGAGAGGAGTCCAAAGGCGAAATAAGTGAGGAGAGCAACCACCTCCTGCAGTGCAGGGGTGGCCGGGAGTCACAGGTGGCTCAGGGCTAAGGGGCACTTATAAGGCACTGTGGGGCAGACTACAGGGTGACATTGCCATGGAGCGAGCAAACATAAACCCTTTGTCTCTAAGGAGCTTTGCAATAGGTTGCAAGAGAAAAGTTAACAGGTATTCTATAATAACCTCCCGCGGGTTTCTCCATCAACAAGCCCATGGTGCTTATCGTCCTTGTTAGCAGGGGTTTAACTGCTGGAGTATCTGTGAAGCTGCTCCTCTGGGGTCTGGTAGGAATCCACTTAACTGTTTTTTTTAATTAAAAGTAGTAGCTGATGCATCATGGAAAGCATTCTTTGTCTGTGCTACGTGCTTGCCACAGTTCTGTGTCCCTATCTGACATCCTTAGGTAGATCTGCCTGAATATGGTGTTGAGGTGTGCAAAGCACAAGAGCAATGCTGAGGCAGACTGAGCACTAAGGCTTTATCTTGCCTAGGCCACAACAAAACAGTGCCCAGGTATGAGTTGAAGGATTTACTAGAAAACAGTTTCATTAGATTTTAATTTTAAGTGGTTCTGGTCTAAAATTTGGTAGGGGACAGGATGGTGTTGGTCCCCGGAGATCACATACTTTGGTTATTCTTGTATCTTTCCCTTGAGAAGTCCTCTTCAGGTTATCTATTCTTTTTGGTCCCTCTAGATAACCATACCAAACCTCACCCCAATCCCAACACCATAACTTTCCCTTCATGTAAACCCACTCCAACAGCACAAAGGCTCTGCCCTGACTGCTTCTGTTTCCATCATGCACCATCCTTGTATCTTGGGCCCCAAGGGATCTCCTGAGATCTGCCCTGGACCCAGCTATACCTCATGGAGATAACTTAGAGATGGAAAAAAAAAAGCCTGTGTTCCTAGCAATGGTAACTTTTCTGCTTAGAAAAATAGGACACAATATCCAGGAGTAGAAATACTGTGTTTTATTAGAACACTTAATATCCTCAGAAAAAATGCAAACCTGCAGGCATGGAAGAAGCCCTTCTTCAGTTTTCAAATAGAAGCAATTTCAAAATGTAGGACAAGCAATTTTGCTTGACTGTGATATCTTAATCTTTAAAACACCTAAAAAAATTAGTCTTCTTACTGTCTAAAGCCTCTTGACTGCTACCTCTGCAGTCTTTCCTCTGCTTTGTAGTGTCTGACTGAAAAGCCTTATTGTTAAAATGATTCCAGGTACACACAGACAAGTTTTACATGTCCTTTGCATGTAAAAAAACTCACTATTTTCTTCATTTTGCCTGTTTTTTCTTTTACTTCCATTAAAATTTTTTATGGCTATAGATGTCAATTGTTTGGTATTTTTTGTTGCTTTGTGAATGTCCTGCATCAGTGATCTCTGTCCCTGACCAATGACTGGACCAGAAGTTGTGGAGAGAACTAAAGTGCTCCACGGGGTAAAAGAAGGGGTTGGGGTTAGAAGAGAGAAAAAAGCAGGAGAAAAATCATGGCATTTAAATGGAGCTTATTTAGGCAGAGTTATTAATTGTAAACAACATAATTTTAGGCATTGAATTTTAGAGAAGTTGAGCAATCTCAGACCTTTTCCAGATTCAGAATTTGGAATGCCTGTAGTGAGCAGAAAATTCTCCCAACTGCAGTTGGCTGCTCTCACGCTGGAACAATGCATACCCACAAATAGCAAGTAACCAAAACACTTTCCATTTCTTAAATAGGCTGTCTGCTGTTAATTATTTTAGTTGCTTGCTGGGAACAATGGAGGTGCATTGGAAATGATGGTTCAGAAATTATGAGAAATAAGTAACTATTTTTAAAGTTTTGGACTTTGCGAGCGTATAGCGCCTCTCAGTAGAAGATCTCAGAACACTTAGAAAAAGGTAATTATTAGTATTATACTGAATTTACAAGCTATAGAGAGGGGCTAGGGAGTTAGCATGGTGTTTAACTTTGAATAGGGTGTAGGGATGGCTTTTGGTGCAGCTATTTATAGAGGATTTACACGACTGTAGTGTTTATTGTGTCTTCCAATAAAAAGCAGCTGCAGAAACACACAGCTGGCAAGCTTCAGTACCTGTGAGATACCGAAGACATTATCCAGAAAGCTGATGCACAGGTATGAGGAGATTCACATGCTCTCTGCAGCACTTTAAGTATTGCTTTTCTAACAAAAGTCTGAACTAATTTTAAATGTTTATGTTGTTTACGTTCAAAATTATCTTCCTCAGCCTGTTTAAAGCCAGATCCTCATCCTGATATAAATCATCCATCCACACTGTTCAAGTTCCTCAGCTAGGTCTTTGCTACATAGTTCTGCAACCTTTGGCACAGGTATTGTTCCTAGTCAGTCTCTCATCCATATCCTGAAATATTTCCTCGAGGTTAGCAGTGCTATTGACCCAGATTTAGTTATACATGTGGGCTAGAGGCTGTTGTACTGATTGCACTCTAGCTGACATGGGACATACTTTCTCATGAGAAAACAGTACAAAAATTGACTCTGTGACCCCTTTCAATCCTCTTACAGACCCATCTTTCTATGAGTTCATGATGACCCTCACTTCTGCACATTAGGAATATAGGCTCTATACTTTCTCTGTATACATATCATGTAAGAGAGATGGAAAGAAGAAAGGATCAAAGAAGTGGCCATAAGCAGAACATCTGCTTCTGCCCAGGATCTGTTTTCCTTGACATTTTCTTATCTCACATGCCTTTCATAAACTCCAGGACTTTCAACTCAATCCCTCCTGTTTTCCACTGCATTATCCTGTACTGTGCTAAAAGAATGAATGCAATTTATATGTATCTAGAAATTAAGGCCCCATGGAGAGATTGCAAAGGAGATGTGACTACTGTTACAGCCAAAGGGCTAGAACAACACTGTTTAAATTGCTGCTTAAATAAGATGGGGTAAGTTTTATGTCTCTACTTAAACTTTTCTTTAGGTTTCTGTAGATAAGTTGGGGCTTAGAACTTTATTCTTTAGGTGAGTTTCTTATGAGAGGCTGCACAAAGGTCAGCAAAACTTGCCTTATTAAGAAAGAAAGAAGAAAAAAAAGGATAAAAAGAGACTGGAGATGCTTTGATTGAAAAGAGCGTGCTCAATTGCAAAATTGCATCGTCTTTTTGTTGGTAGGACAGTCACTTCTGTGCTCTCTGACTCTATTTCAAATCCAAATAAGATTTCATAGTGGGGCTCATCCAAAAGCCATCAGGACCATTTCCACAGCTTTCTGTGAGATTTGGATTGGACTCTGTCCACATGTATCCAATTAAAACAGTCACTCATATTCTTGAGATCATCTCCCTTTCATCTTCTTGCAACAGAAGTTAGGGTTTCTCAGGACAATACAATATCCACTCTCCACCCACAACACTAAGAGTAGTGGATGCTTAAAAAAAAAGCCAGCCAATACATCAGATTTTGCCATAACTTCACACTGTGTTCAATCCTATTGACATCAGTTCTGTGCACTGCTTGGCGCTAGTTTTTCCCACAATGGGATCCCATTCTTCTTGCATGAGAATATGTCTTGGACAAATTGCCATGTCACATGCACTCAAAGAGCCATGATAAACCCTCCATCTTTGCACAGGACTTCCAATTACATCAAAGGAATTTCTGCATACAAAACAAGGGTAAAATATGCCTCTAATTTAAGGTTAAATTATACCGTTAAGGCATGGGCTAAAATAAGAGGCAGCAAGGAAGCTGAACCACATTAGGGAGCACATTAAAAGCACTGTCTCAGAAAAAATGCAGTCCTTTATACTACGAGCATTTGTCTCAAGTGGGAAAGAATTTGTGATGTGCCTTTTCAGAGAACAAGCTATCTCCTTTACTTCCTACCAGACAGCCCCAGTGGAATGCATACAAAGAGAAGAAATTAATGATTTAATATGCACTTCACTCTCTTTTCACACTGATTCCAGGCAAAGACTTGTGGGCCTGGTCCCTAATTCCTGCACTTCAACCATCCACAATGACTGTGAAAAGACAAGAATGTTGTTACTTTCTCTTTCCCCTTCCACTGTATATGTGCTTCAGTGATGAACAGTTTAGCTTGTGGGGGAAAAAACCTGTATTTTGTTTAGCAGTGAATATTCTGATTATCCTATTCTGGAATCATATGGAAAAAATGCATCTATGTATGCATGTTAATTGCATATATAAATATGACTACAAAAACAAAGATTAATTCTTTTCTGCAAGAGTCTAAGGCAATAATCTAAGTAGAGCTTGACACAGGCTTCCTAAACCGGAATAAAATTGGAAGTGCAACTTTCATCTGAGTATCTTATGAAAACACCACTGAGAAGGAGAGTCTGCATGGCCAGATAACTTGCTGCCACTGTTTGAAGAGTGTGCGCAAAGTGAAAGTAAAGTCAGAGGTGGCAGAATCAGCTCCCTGCTCAGTCTTTTATTTCTCTTTTCTTTCATCTTAAAGATGTTGCCTAGATATCAATACCAGATACCTCAAGTGTTCACCTATGGCAGCCTCAAAGGTATTACTGTGCTGAAAGCTGCTACTCTTCCATCTGGGTGCGTTTTCTATAGTAAGGGAAAGGATTGCTGCATCCCCTGAGATTTTAGAACTATTTGTTGTAACTCTGTTTTGCTCATTGCTATCCACAGAGCTATCAAAATTACAGTAATTTGAAAGATTTGGGGTAGCAGACTCTAAATGGTGTCATGGGAGGATTTTATGGAGTATTCAGTGTATTTGAATAATTTATGATTGCATCTGAACTTAATTGAGATATCCCAAGGTCATGCATATAAAAAGGGATTCCCTTTTCCACAACTTGTGTTTTATTAAAAACTCCTTGTATAGTTCATGACAGTTTTAACTTTTCACAAGGCACTCACAAATTAGAGTCATCTTCCTTGTGGGCCTGCTAATGGAAATCCCCTCATACAGTTATTAGTCACTGTCTTACAATAGCTTCTTGTTTCTAAGTACTTTGATGTTGTACATAAGAGCCGTGGATCAATTACATTCATTTTTCCCATTACCAGGCAAATATTTGGACATTTTCTGTTGAGTTGATTCAAGGCAGAACTAAACCAAAGGAGCTGCATACTGTGCAGACATCTCTAACCTTCAGAAGCTGAAGGTTTTGTGACCTGGGAGAATTAATAGATGTTTATTCTAGCAGGGTAAATGGAAAAAGACCATTTCTATTTTAGGGAGATAAATGAAAAGCAGGGAAGATGGGGTTTGTTATGACAAAATCGTTCACAAGTGGCATGTTGAAATGAGGAAAAGTAGTTATGTATTTATATTATAATCCTCATGGAATGTTTGTCAGGAGAGACTCAAGTGGCAAAATGCATTAGTAATTGTTGTGTTTCCTCACTTGTCAAAACAAGTATTTCCACTAAAACTAGTATACTAAGATCGACTCCATTGCAAAGATTCAAAACACACCTATCTTCTGTAGTGAAAATCCAGAACTTTTTTATTATGATGTGATTCCTTCCAACAAGGAGAACACATGCATCTATTTCTTCTTGCCTGTTTCAAACAATAGCTGTAAGTCTTCCACCACTGTGTCAGAAACACATTTTGGAAATATTTCACTTGCCAGGATTCTTCTGCAGAACAGAAGAAGGAAGATGAGCCAGCTGGCATGCCCAGCAGTGGCAATCTCAAGTGCTTACCATGCTCAGGAATGTTACAAAGCATGAGCAAACAGACAGCATTCTCCAAACATGGTGCTGCAGTTACTCCTCAGCTGGTGCTGCTCTTCTAAACTTACTCAAGTTCATTACAAACACTTGGGGGAATTTTGACTCAAACAAGGGTTTCATTGAGAGACTGGTGCTCGATTTGGTCATTGATTCTTCGTTAAATCTTTTTTCCAGCAGACAACACAGATTCCCTGAAACCACTTTTTCCATAATCTGTAAAGGAATTTCTGTGACTCTGGTATAGACAAACTCTCTGTTAATTCAGTTGTGTTACTGCTGCGGTGCTGGGGATCAGAACGTGTGAGAAAGACAGAATGTCAGCTTGTATGGGCTTCATTCTCTTCCTTCAGAGACCAGGAATTGGCCAGTGATAAGGGTGGTGAATCCTTAGAAGTAACCCCAAAAGAGGATTCCTCCCCAGGAAGACTGTCTGCTACTCTGTGAAGCAAAAGGACATTTCTTTTTGTGTAAAGATTAAGGAAAATCAGATGAGGAAATTGTTGTCAATATTGTCTTCTTTAGATAATATTTAGGTAGTGGATTTAGAGCTGTTCAAAGAATGAACACATAAATGGATAATGTATTTGATATTCTTTGCAAAGCCATGGTTATGGTTTTTTTTCAGGTTTTTTTCAGATATTTTTGTTTAAGTCTTTCTGGAACAGTATGAACTTCTCATTACTTCCACTTACTGAAAAGATGGAATTCAGTCAAAAAGTCTTCTTTGAAAAATGACAGCATTTCAAGCAGTCTATAAACTAGTTCATTATTGTTGTCTGTTTGGGACAGAAAATTAGTCCAACAATTAAAAACTTATATTAAAAAAACTCCTTACACACTCAGTTGTTTTCTAGTCCTTAAAATCCATTTGTGAACCTTGATACAATAGTCTCACATCTATCATTTCCTAGAGAATACCTTACATCACAAATGTCAAGGTGAAGGTATATTTCAGCACTGTTATCTGTTGTGACTGCCAGGAAAGGCTTAAATCACGGTTATCTGAAGGCCTGATGCTGTTCCATTTGTGTAAATTTGAGTCAGGAGAAATACCTCTGTAATCAATGGACTGTACAATTGTACAGATAGCAGGACAAGGGTGCCCCAAATACACTGTTTCACACATTTTATCTTTCTTTACTCATTTTCCTGGCTTCACCTCCTTTTATTTATTACTTAAAATGAAAGACTGCAAAGAGCTACAACTGGAAACAGTCTTATCACAGGGAACAGCCCACAAATCAATGTGTCTTTGATTAAACATTTTCTTGAAACTCCCCACCATGACTTGAACCAAGAACAAGAGAAGTTGGTGCATTGTTGCATTAGGCCCATTGTGATTTGTAGTTTAAAAATACATTATTTAATTTTCATTTAAAATAAATCTGCAGCATAGGCAAATTTAAAAAAATAGGATGAAACTTACTTCCATTTATGGCTCAAGCACTTTTTTGGATGTATCATGATTCATCACAGTGTCATCTCATCGTTATTCTTTTGCCTGCTGGGTAGACACATTTCAGTTAAAAGCAAAAGTACCAACTGTGCTAAATGTAGTTATATGTTTGCAGTATATTGAAGAAAATACATGTGGTCTGGGACTTAAGGTAAAAGCACATATTCTGTGAGGTGCTGAGAACATCCTGCCAGGTGCTGTGCAACCCCAGTTCCCATCCAGGGCGACACAAAGCTAATGTGCCTTGTCTTTTTCAGGGTCAGACCACTGCGATTAAACAATTCTAGCAAATATGATCTCATTCTTATTTGTCTGGGACATTATGAAACACAACACGAAGGCGGCTCAGATGTGGTAGCAGAATACAAAGCACTAACACACGCAGCATGGTGCTTGAAATGTGTTCCTTTATAATCCTATATTTCCCAGACAAACACTTGTAAACATTGAAGTAAAACAAAACACATTTCCTTTTTATGAAAAAAATGGCTTAAAAGCCACAGGATTAACAACACCAGGGAAGGACAATCCCCTGAAGGGCCTAAATCTTGTTTCCAAAACTTATTCTGAGTTAACTGTGTTCAAGCTAAATTTCTTCATGATAGCACATGGAAAGCTGTTTTTGTTTCTTTTTAAATATATACCATGGTCAAACATACCTTGAATAGATTCTGAAGTGATACCTCATGGTTTAAACACTCTTACTGATTATGTTGCAATGGTGAGGGTCTGGGAAATGGGACTCAACACCTGCTGGATTTGGATTTTGGCTTGGCTGGTTTTCCTGCATACACAGGAGCAAATCAATTTATCCATCCTGCATTGTGCTCACATGGCAAAGGAAAATAAACCATCTTCTGCTTTCCTCAAATCCAATATAACACAGGTGGGAGAACTTACCTGCCATTCCTGTCCCCACACAGGAGCAAAGACAGAGCTAAATATATGCTGAGATGGTAAAAAGTGACAATACTATTTACCCACTAAAGCAAAAAATATTGTGGAAAAAAGTCACTGTGGTTGGTTGTTTTATTTGCTGAATCACATTATTTTTGAAAGTAAACAGAAAATCATGACATTATTTAGCAGGTTTTTATTCAGCAGTTGTAAAAGGCTTCTCCTTTATGTATCTCTCATGTTTTTCCTGCTCAGACTGTGCCCAGTCATCCGATCAGAAGAGGAAAACTATCACACAAGTGAACATCGCTGGAAATGAGGAGAGTTGTATAGACAAAAAGTTTGGTTCTTGGGGTGAAAGCATAAGAAATATAACACAGGCCCAAACTAACATGCCTTTGATGCTGTTTTATCTTTGGCAGCAGATTCAAGTAAGGAAGGATTCATCCTACGCTTTTCCTCTACCCTTCAGTTGTTGTCTACTTCCCGTCTTCTAACATTTAGCTGCTTAAGAACTCTATGAGACAGAGGTAGCATGTAAACCACTCCTATTAACACGCAACAAAGCATCTGATCTTCTAATCCAATAGTTTTGTCTAATCCAATCTGTTTGTCTAATCCAATAGTTTTGCTGGAAAATAAATATTACCTCTTTGTCCTTCACAGCATCCATTTTACAGCAAGGAGTTCCACAATTCAAAGAAGTGTTAAACTAAAAAATCTCTTTTCTGTGTATTCTAGTTGTCTAATAAGATAGCCCTTAGCTCCTCTACTGTTGCAAAAGTTTCATATCTTCCTAATTTTAGATACTTTCACCATGCTAACCTTTCAGACACAACTTTTGCAAGTGGAAAAGCATTATCTTTTTATATTCCTTTACAGAAAATTTCTCTGATTATGGTTGTTCCCATTATCTACACTTTTCATGTTACCCTAACACTGGTGTTGCTTTGATCAAACACAACACTTGACTGACTGACAATTTCATATTTGAATTCTTCCAAATCTTCTGTGTAAATACCACCTATTGTTACTGATTTGTTGTGCCACTGATTTGCTCTAAAATCTTTGACACTCCAGTATGGGAGTTTGCACAGACTCATTCTGTGTAAAGAATGACCCCAGTGTGAGGGACTCCCACCTCATTTACAGCAGGGATCAGTGCAAATAATTCATTTAGCTGTTCCATAATGGCTTTATCTTCCTTTGCTGCTTCTTCTCATCCTGCTAACTGTCCAACTGTGCTGCTTCTGATCTGTGTACAAAAGGCTTTACTCTTAGCTCCCATTACTTCTGCAAGTTGCTTCCTCTAATATTTTAGCTACCTTTGCTTTGGTTTAACATTTATTTTTCTGGGGATTATACCCTTCATCTGTCTTCTTTCTTTGGACACTGATTCCAAATTTTGGAAGATGTCTTTTAATTTTGAATAGCGTCTATTACACTGTTGTTTAACTGTGCCAGCTACTTCTGGATGTGGCTCATACAAAGTCCATTTTTATTGATGCTATTGATGACTGGCACACATTCACATGCATGCTACTTGCAAATATTTATTTCTTTTAACTGCTATTTACACTTCTCCCTTAAAGAGATTTCTCATTTTTATACAATTCCCCAACTAACTATTTATCAGAAGTATTTTGGTGGTGACTTAAACATTACCAATGATCCCAAAAGTCTCTGAACTTCTTTTGAAGTGTTCACTAAGCATAGAAATTAGACAACAAAGCAAAATAATAAAGAGGCCTAAGGAAAGCTGTCATGATAAACCTTCTGCATTTGATTGACATGTTAACTCAGAGATTAATGTTCCATCAGTGTTTGTTTCATAAATTTGCACATGTCTACATTAACATCATCCATAGCATCATGGGAGCAAAGTGGGAGAAGAGAGGAAGGGAGACAAATGTTGAACCCAGCATTCCATATTTACACACTGGAGAGATGGACATGCTCTAAGAACTCTAAGAGAGCAATTTTGTTTGTTTCTGAGAGTATATTAATGCATATTTCTCTTACAGTAACTTCTAATAAACAATTTATTCCTAAGGTACCATGCTGGATCCTTTGACTCCTTTAAAAGGCTTTAAAATTATTTTTGCCAAAAACTCAAAGCAGAGCTGGATTCTGATGGGTGGCCAGAGGGAAACATCAGTTTGGTTGCACATATTACACCTTCTATGCAAGATGCAGTGTGACAAACATCCTTTAGCCAATCTGTGTGTGAAGATTGTAAATTAAGCCACAACAGGTTCTAACTGCAGCTTCAGAACTTTGTGCAAAACCTCAGGAAAACCTCACAGAGCTTTTGTGGTGTCTCTCCTAGCAAGTTATACATGGTTCTTCTTCAAGTAATAAACAGAAAGGGAGTCCTGTTTGCATAAAACTTGGGACTTCTATGTCGTTAAGTATCTTGTTATATTTTTTCACAAGAATATGATTATGCTTGTGCCATACTAAATGTCTCTTTTATTGTCTGTAAATGTAAATAAATATTTATGAAACTACTTCCGCTTTAAATAACAAGTAAATCTGCATCTTGTATTAGAGGTCATGTTACATGTCTTTCACAAACAGGAGAATTTATGCTGATAACTTGCCATATACATACTATATGAATAGGTTTATGCAAGTGTATGAAAATAAATTTTTAAGGTTCCTTATGTTCAGCATACATAATGGTGCAAAACAGGTGCTTTTTATTTTTTTCATTTTCAAGGGAGTAGAATGACAATATTCCTGCCAATGGGGAAGACGAGCTGAATTTATTTTTTATTTTCCACTTTGAGATTTGAATCCTGTAAGAAAGTCAGTAATTTTTTTTTTAAATGGAAGAAATAAGACAGAAAGGCTGGAATACTGGAAAAACAGATGCCATTGTAAATGACAAATAAGAATGCGACTTTGTTTATAAAAAAAGTCTATTCAGAAATTTTCCAATCTGATGTGATTTTTCTTTGGTTTGGAAGCCTGAGATGATTACAAGAATAACTCGGAAGTAAATCTCAGTCAAATACTGTATAGGGACTAAATCTTTCTATTTTAAAATTAATTCATTTTATAATTAAAACATTGGAAGAGACACGTGTAAGGAGAGCTTTTACCAGAGTTTTTGTAGTAAGCCTAGTTCTGAACTCCGGGAAGCAAAGTGCGTAGCCCGCAGAAGCTGACCTAGAAATCTGCTCTGGAATGATCCAGAGAGGGCCGACACTATCTCTACTGTCAGAGATAGTAGGGCTTGGGGGGCTCAAAGATTGCTTTAAAACATTTGGTATATTTCTGCTTTTGTTTCTCACAATAATATTAAACCACTGTGTCCTTGCTACAGAATGAGTCAAAACCAATGAAACAGCAAAGACAGACCTGTATGCTTACCCAGGGCCATGCTTTGTCATTTTATCATACAAACAATGTCAGCTGGCAGTAGCATAAGTAATCTAAGCTTCAAACAATATCATTCTGCAGATAAATCAATGAAAACAGACAGAAACAAGCTAGGTCTGTTTTAGACAGCCTAATGATCAGCAGTTTTTTCTAACAGCTTGTCAGACTTCAACCTGTCAAGCCTGAAGATTTAGGGACACTGATTCACTGGAGATTTCCTGATTGCATTCCTGCTGGGCTATCTATGAATCACAATAGGAGACTCCTAGGAAAAGGGGAGAAAATGGATCGCCTTCAGGCCCTTATGAGGCACAGGTTATTGTCATGCCTCAACTAAATCCTAATTACTCTGATTAACAATGCAAGCCTGTCACTACTCATGCATAATAGTGAAAAAGTTTGCAGTAATGACTATGAAATTCTGCCACTTCTGCTCAGGTCTCCACACGTGCCTTACTGGGGCTTTGTCCGCCTTGCGTGCCATTCACCCAGCTGCTGTTTCCAAAATAACAGGGTTGCCAGGGTGAGCTCCATTTGCAATGCAGACCAGACCTGAACATACTTGGTGAGATCAACTGGCTCACAAGATGGGCTGCAGGATTTAAAACATATTGAGAAGTTACTGGCTCTGCATATCAGATTTCTTGCCACTTCATATTAACTTTCCTCTTAAAATCAAAGATCTATTGCAGGTTATTGTTCAAATTTAATGTCATCTTTCCATATATACATATATTAGTATCTTAGCTGTCTCAAAGTTTTGTCACTGCATAACTGTTAAGTATCTCTGAGGTGCAATGGAAATAATACTTCAGGCAGGTGTCTGCAACAGCATATACACACCTACTTAGAAGGAAATGTCCAATAGTTTAGTGAGAGGTATAGCATTGTTTTCATTTGAGGGGAAAAAAAAAAAGAAAAAAGAAAAAGCTTATAGAATAAAGAGTTTATTTCTAGACAAAATGTGTATTTTGAGAAGCACACTTTATATTGTACCCATCTGTAGAGCTTTGCCAATGCCCGAGAACATTTGCAGTCTCAGTTTCTATTAGCTCTGCCATCTGATCCTGCCATCATTAAAACTGAATGCAAACGCCTATCATGAAATCCTGGTACTGCTGGAACTACCAGCAAAGTTCCCATTAACATCAGCAGATGGATCCAGTGCTGGGGAAAGGGCCTGGTGTACAGGGGACACAGGGAGTACATGACAGATATGAAGGAGAGAAGATTGTGCAGTGCACTGGCACAAAATTCAGCTAATTTTGTATCAGAATTCAGACAAGGTGTGCAAGTGGTCCCAGGAACTCAGTTTAGATGTGCGCAGTGTGGATGAACGTCACTGTTACTGGTTTAAGGTGGAAACATGTTCCTCCATCCATGGCTGGTAAACCCAGCTCCTGCTAAATGCTGACCACCATCAACAACTTGCCATCACTAGCCTGTGATGGCTCCATGATGCATCTTCTAATGCCTCACCTTCATGCCAACACACTATAAACAGCTGCAAAGGGATGCAGTGTTCAGCAATGAAACCTATGAAATTAAATCTCCTATTATGCTCCAGTAGATTAAAAAAAAAAAGGTCATCATTAAAACTCTTTACTTTTTGTTTCCCTGTTTTAAAGAACTTATCCCAGGAAATGCTGTGTGCTCTTTTGCCACATTCCCTGGCTGACAGCACATGAGTCTGAAAGAGTTTAGTTTTGGAAGAGCAGAAAATACTGGCACTTCTTTTGTGGGTTATGTGCACGATCTTTCCTTCTGCTTCACAACCAGTGTATTTCCTGGGCCTCTCAGGTTTAGACTTTGCCAGGCGACCAATGAAAAAGGAGGAGATGTTTGATTTGCCTTGTTTAAAGCAAAATTTCAAGTTAAAACATTAGTAAACAAAACATGCTTTGAAATTACAGAGCTGTTTCCCGGTCAGAAGCAGCATGATGATTTCATTAACCTTTCCCTGAAAGCTTCCTGGGCAGTCTGCACAGCTGGCAAGCCTTTTCACCAGCCCAAAATCTTGATGCTCATGGCACTGGTGCCCAGGCATCACATGGCACTGCCCGGCTGTCAGGCACATAAAGGCACCCAGTGGCCGGAAGAGGGGCACCTACACAGACTGTCTTGTTTTGGCAGGTATTCGGAAATGTTGATGTTTCGTTCCAGCGCAAACAAAATGAAATGTTGACAACCTGGAATTTCCCAGAAAACAGATGTTTCCTCTTCTGGCCAGCCCTAGAGCGTACACACACACACGCACTCACACATACACTTGCAGAATTATTAACTGCTA
Source organism: Formicarius rufipectus (assembly GCA_013399695.1). NCBI lineage: Eukaryota > Metazoa > Chordata > Aves > Passeriformes > Formicariidae > Formicarius > Formicarius rufipectus. Next base: position 1,234,798 of record VXAU01004027.1, on the reverse strand, counting down.
TGTAATGTCACTAGACTATATGCCCACTTCCACTGTGTGGTGTGGAGGGAATCCAGCCTTCAAATTCCCAGGTTAGAGCAGCCACCAGGGACCCACAGATCCCGGGAAGTAACTAGGTGTCATAGCTCCTTCTGGAGCAACGCAGAGCTCTGCGCTATGTCACTGTATAGAGCATTTGCTGCGGAGGAAGTAGAGCAGTGTTGTGCCTGAGTAGCCCAAAAAGAGTAGCACAGCCTGTGGCTCACAGAACAAAGTACAGGAAAGGCATCACTGTTTGGATCAGCAGTGCCTCCATCCCCGAGAGCCCTTCTTTTTATTTTTTTTTCACCCCTTTTTTTTTTTTTTTTTTTTTTCCCTTTCTTTCCACAGGAGCAGTTGTAAAGTGCCAAAAGCCATCGGGAAGCCTGTGTTACATCAGGCAAGCCGAATGTACTGACCCTCTGAGCCAGCCCACAGGGAAAAACAACAGGAGGGAGATTGCAGAGGAAGATAGGACTACTTAAGTAGCAATTCATTGTGAACCACTTTTCTAAGCTGTTGATAGAATCATCAAGTGTGAGAGAGGAAGGGAACTTATCTTCTTGCCCAAGCAGAACTCTAATGACTCCATAATGACTGCTAAATAATGTTGCCAATAATCTCCATTTAATTATACAGCTCTAGTAAGTCCTTAAAAGGAAAGAAAACACAAAAGGCATCTGCAGTCCCTGCAGTCCTTTAGCCTAGTTCTGTAAAATGCATGTGGATATGTAGCATGAATTATCTCCTGGAAGACAATTCCCTTCCCATCCTTCATCTCAACTGAAAAATTTACTCATGTGAAATAAATTTGTTCAGCCCCTGATATAGCAATCAATAAATTCTGTGTCTGTTGCAGCTCGAGAGCATCCAGGTAGGCTCCTTCTGAGAGAGAAGTGTATGTGATTTCACAGGTCTCCTTTGGAAGGCTCTTCAGGAGCATTTTGTCTTTGACCAGAGGGCACTACAAAAGCAGGGTGTTTAATGAACAGAGCACCACTTCATGCAAAAGTTTGAGAAATATTTTCCAGACAGATGCCTATTGTAAGAGCTGGTGACTTACACAATGGGCTTTTTAAAAGCCTGAAAATATGAATTCCCTCTTTATCATTATAAATTTTTTTACAGATTCTGAAAGTCTGAAAATAGGTCGGTCTTGGAAAATAACAGTTTAATAGTACACTTATGTGTGTTATATGTGCAACAGGCTAAGGAGAATATTTCAGACAAATATTCTGGGTTTGGCTTAATATTCCAAGGCTTTCCTAATACTCATTTCACTAAAATATTTCTTCAGGCACAGCCCAGATTCTTTCCAATACTAACACTGGTTTCATCTGGAATATTCAGCAAGAAAATTGATAAAAAACACGGCATAATAGGTAAAGGATCTGTCCTTTGACTTCCACCACCAGCTCAGGAGACTTACTGTTATTATAAATAACACATATTAAGGAAACACAAAGAACCAGGTTTCTACTTACTGAGTAGGGACAGAGCCAAATTCTGGATTTTGGGATTCATTTATAATGTGAAAGCCAGCAGAGCAGGAATGAAGAGTACCTCCAGAATTGTATTTTTATGAAAACATGGTGTGATTTCATCCATTAGTGCACATTTAATTTTAGCCATGTGTTATAGAAGTTTCCTTTGGAGCTCCAGCTGATGAACTTTGATGGTGGTTCTTTTTGGTGAATTCTCAGACCATCAACTGTCCTATCCCTCATTTATCTGTATAAAGCAGAAGTGCAAACCAGAGTATTCCCTTAAATTAGATGGGTATTATTAAGGGAAGCAGGGATTATGCTAAATAACAGTAAAAAAAAATAATTGTCCTGTCTTAGCATCTTACAAACCTGATGGCAAGCATTAACTGAAAAATGGGGTTGAGATGCAGAAGATTGGTGCAGTGAGCAGATCTGCCTGCAGGAGCTCCCTATCCTGTGCTTCCAGGATTCCTTCAGAAGGGTATAAACACAGTGCCATACACTGCACCTCCCTGTAATTCAAAACTGATAGCTTTGCAGAAGCATTAGAATAAAAGATGCGCACTCACATCTACTCATGTCACTGCAAATATCACAGAAATCTGAGGGAGCACAGGTGATGGCAAACTCATGCAGTGGAACCAGCATCCCTTGTCCCCTGAGTGAGGTCTCCTGGAAAAGGGCAGGCAGCAGGCTCCTTCCCAGCAGAGACACAGTAGAAAAAGGAAGGCAAGCAGAAGGAGATTCCAAGAGAAGAGCTGAGCTTGGAGCAGAATACCAGTCCCAAACAGCAATGGGAAATGAGGAAAGGCTCTGTATTCCTCCAGTGGAAAATATTAGAACAAGTACACAGTCTGAAATGCCCTTATTAGACAAACAGCAGCCATTTCTCTTTTCCTAACCTCATTTCTTTCCATTAAAAAATAAAATAAAATTGGCCAGTTGATGTGATTCAGCTCCTGAACTGGCTTTTCTAGAGGTAACGCTTCCTGTCTGAGGTACTGTTTCTGGCTGCCTGGATTTCCTGGCTGAAGTTTTCAAAGTCACCTGGGAAACCTGTGTGTTCACACATGTACCATGAATTTAAGCAGGAAATGTCATTTGAACCCCATGAGCAGATGTGAACTATTCTGGGGTGGGTTGGGGTTTTTTTGGTTTGGTTTGGTTTTTTAATCCCTCTCTTTTCATGTACTCTTTATTTGCTTCATCTTTTATCAGTCTTTTGGCTGCTTCATTCTTCTCCTGGTTTCTCTTTTCACTAAGACTGCTTGCATTTCACTCTCCACTGATTTGATTTTCTCTCTTTTTCTCCTATAGCTACTAGCTTCTTCTGTGTTTTTGACTTTCCTTTGTCTCTAGATACTCTCTCTACATCTTCAGTCCTTTGTGGGATCAGTCTGCTTTGCCTGGCCAGCTACCTCATGTATAAAAGCTGAACCATCTCTCCTGTTCACAATATGAAATATAACATTGGAATTCATCTCAGTGCTTCCTCCACAGCAGTGAGACTATATAGATCATCCAAGCTCCATGCAAGACATCAACATAAATGCAGGAGCACCCTCTTCAGTATTCCATGGGATGGTGGGGCAGGGAGGAGACAGAGTGAAGAGGAATGGAGTGTGCAGAGTGTGCTTTCCTTGGCCATAAACCACTACCTATATAATGTTCAAATGGCTTTGAACACTGACACATGCCCCAGGTTGTGCCACAATGCCCCACATTTTCCCATGGCATTTCTAGTGTACTGCAAACTTGTGCCTCTGCTTGGCAGGTTCAGACACCTGCCTGACCGTGCATTCCCAGGTGTGCTCTGTATTCCTACACATATATGCAAATGCCGGTGTTTGCACTCAGTGCCACCGATTTTAGAGCTTGCTCTCCTGCATCTAGATTAATTTATTTGTAAAATAGGAGGGTAGAAGCCAGCCCTTTTCCAAATGGACTTTGACTGTTCTCCAGAATATGGCCAGGTCTTTAATTCCTAGTCTGGAACACGAGCATACAGAAAATAATGAAAATCAGGTAGGTGAATACACTTTTGCTTCATTATTCAGAAGAATGATGTCAAGCCATGCAACGTGTGATTATGTATTTGTCTCCATAGGCACAAAACCTCATTGGTAAATTAAAAAATGTCTCAAAATTTATAATCCTAGATTAATTTTTTGTGAGGAAAAGGCAATTATTGTATCTTAGTGTATATCTAATGGATTAAATTTTATGAAGCTGCATTTTAGCCTTATTTGTGCTAAATAACTGCACAACTTCTTACTTTAAATATTTAGGTCCTTTGAGGTCAGACTTCTTTTTGCAGAACTTACAAAAGCTGTTAGAGTCTGCCAATTCTACAGTGCTAAATTTATAGCAACAGGTCAAAAGACAGTTCCTAGAGGAATTCAGCAACCTTTTGTAGTAAACCAGCAGTCATGTCTTTGATAAATGTCTCCTGAGTCCAGCAGTAACTGTTCCTCTGTGCTGAAAGATAAAACAGTGGACTTGTACAAGCCATGTAGTGTAGTGAAAGTCACATAGCAACGAGGACCTGGTAAATGACTTCTGAGGAAGCAAAGGTTAACCCAGCACTCATGAGCACTGAATTTAACAGCTTTGGAAAACAAGGTGGAAGCCTACCTGGGCATGTGAATTCAGGTGTGCTGCTCAGGTGCAGCACCTTGGAGAACAATAAGGCGATTGCTCTAACCCAAATGAGGAATATAAAACTTTTTCAGGTGCATAAAACCCTCTCCAAACATTCATCTTTTGACTGTGCCATGAACTTCTGTGTTGAGCCTGTTACTTGATAATTCTGTTGGAAGGCAGGTCCTACAAGCAAAAAGCAGGGGTTCAGTTCCTCCAGGCTCCATTTAAATGCCCCAGGGGCCAGTCCTACAGCTGCAATTGACATAAGCAACCTCCTCTTATAGGACCACTGTTCACACAAAACTCTTTTCTGCCTTTCATGGCCACATCTGCTCCCCTGATCGACTGCACTCAAACCAGTGAAAATATTTTTCACGTCTGTAAGCAGGTCCATGAAGAAACGCCATGAATTGAAGAGGTACCAAAGGGCCACTGGCTGGCTTGGAAGGATGAGGGTGAGGTTTCTGGGTCAGTTTTCACCCAGCAGAAGCCGTGCTCCCCTGGGAGGTGTCACAGCAGCCCTGCATTTCAACACCAGGAGAGGGTAGGCAACATCAGAAGCCACAGCAGCCTGTTTGCAGCCTGTCAGTGCCTCATCTTTTTAACCTCTGAGGGGGGGAGAGCTGATTAAATCACACACTTCCACGGGTAGCTGGGGCTACTGTACCCTCAGCCCTTGGGCAGAGTAAGATTTTGAATGACCACAGTACTTTGTCGCTACAGTGGTTCCCGAGTTTCTATTGCTAGAATAGTAGAGGACGCCAGTGACTGGGGCAGAAGGAAAATGAATAGGTCACATAATTCTTCTGGCTGAGATTTATGGGCCCATCTCATCAAGATGAAATTGGTGGTGTAGTCTCAAATGAAAACTAGATGTGAGGAGCAGCTTAATTTGACAGCATGAAAATTATTCCCCTGCTGGCAAAGAGATCTCTTTACTTTCTCTATTAAAAAACAACAACAAAAAAAGTCTAGTTAAAAAATCTGGATTAACTTCCATCCAAGCTATCAAAAAAGTCAGTCTAGTCAAAAAACTGCATTAACTTGCATCCACACCATCAGATCAAAATTCAGGTACTGGAACCATGCTAGGAAAAATATTATTTCATATTCTTTTCTCTCCAGTTCAGTATCTGGCCTCTTTCCACCAGAAGGAAGGCCTCCCCCTGAGACGAATGGCACTAAGCCCTCAGCAACCTTTTACACTTTTGGGGGGATTGCTTATTCTGATTCTTTCTTTGGTGACATTTCATCTCTATTATCTCAGGAGAAAATGTCCATCTAGACTGACTCATTAAGGATTTTCTGAAAAAGTCCTGGGATTTTTGGTAATAGTTTTCTGTACCTACTAACAAGGGAGATGTGTCTTTACAATAGGAAACAGTGCACATCAATATTTCTGAAACTATTTGTGAAACTATTTCATCAATTACACCCTTAGAGCGTAGCCAAAATGACTTACATACAAGCACTGGATTCTGGATGAAAGAGACTGTATTCAGGACTAGGCATTTACATAGGGCAGTTTCTCCAGAATGATAAATTATATCAAAAGAGAGACAGAGCAATCTTTACTTCTGGAGCAGCAACATTTAAAAATTTCCTCTGTGGATTCACACTTAATATGTGCAATACAGGAGGAAGCTATTTTGTGGTCTGGAGAAGGAGAAGATTTAAACCACAATAAAGTGCAGGACTAATGAACCACTGAGATCTGCAGTGTCTCTTGCCTCTTTATATCTCCCATATATTTCTAAACACAGTACAATAAAACTTCACACACATGGACTGAGGAATAAAGACATAAAATCCATCATTATGTCATACTCTAAGGACATTTTAAAGTTCTTTTTGTCAATGTAAAATAATACAGGCTACCTAGGAATATGACTAGACTGTATGGATAAACCTAATACAGATAAATATAAGGTTTAGAGGGCAGCGATCTCATGGTCTCTACTTTGCTGAGGCATCCTATAAAAGCCTAGGAGCTCTGGTTCTCTCTAAATCCCAGATGAAGTGCTGGAGCCCAGCATTTCTGCTCCCTCTCTTCTCTACTCCATTTCCAGCAACATCATGGCCCGTACCATCTTATTTTGCCCCAAGGACCTCTATCTCACTCAGACAACTATTCTCAATGGTGTGAAGGAATCAGACTGGGTTCCTTCAAAAAATGTTTACCTATTGTCTAAGTGAAGTTTCCTTGTATACAGTAGTCCTTACTATCCTCCTTACACATCTGCACAGCAATGTTGAACAATTAAACTCCAAGTAGGAAACACAAAACAGAACAAAAATTTATTTCAACATCTACAAAGCATAAACTAGTCACGACTCGAGGCCTCATAGTTTATGGTTCTATCTCAGAGCAATGTAACCTGCTTACATGAAAATTCACAACAGTCCAGTGCTACTAAATCTGCCCTGTCAAGACATTATTTCTACTTGCCAGGCTCCTAACACATGTTCAGACTAAAAACTAGGTCCCCATCAAAACCAAACATGCTTTAAAAACCTAAACTCAACCATCAGCAAGTATGTCTTTCAGTGTACCCCAGTAAGACAGCTGCACACTTCTTCTTAACCCAGCTGAGAAAAGCTTCATGAGACAATGTTCCCCATCAAAGATTCTTGGCTGTGGGTATGTTTCCAAAGGGGAAATTAATCCAGAATTTGAGCATCTTGAGAGCCTTTTTGGTTAATATTCTATGAGGGGAAAAAAAAAAAAAAAAGAAAAAGAGCAAACATGCCCAAGGTATGCCACTATATGAGCAGGAAACTAAGACTTTCATGAACCTTTCTGTGCCCACCTGTAGCACTCTGATATTATCAGGCTTGGGGTTACTAAAAAAAAGGAATTCTCAGGTGGAGGTGTGTAGTTCAACATCTTTGTAGTGTGGAAGAATGGCAAGGTCTGTGTCATAGCAGGATTGGCCCATGTTTATGGCCTTAATGTCTTATTTATGCCAGTGGCCAGGTACACAAGAAGGTGGCATACCCAGTCTCTTCTCCAGAATGAAGGTGTCTACGAGCTTGGCCATGTTTTAACTTTTGTATTTTCAAATCAAAGTGTTTTGTAGCTGAGTTTCAACAACCTGAGCCTTGAAACCCACAGGGAGGCAGCTCTGAATAGCGAACTTAAAGGGAGCTCCCTTCCCCATCTCCTTCCCTGCGATGCTCCCTGGGCTGGCTGGAGCAGTACAAAGTTTGTCTCCAGTCTGGGCTATAGCTTATGTAAATGCATTTCTAATTTTCATAAAGCTGACCCCAGACACTGTGAAAGAAGAGATGGCAGAGAAGGGATATAAGGTCAAAGGGTGCTGGAAGTTCTCGGTGTCAGAAGATTGTTTCAGGTGCTCCTCTTCCTCCCTTCTTGCCCGTCACTCCCTCCCCTTCCAGTTTCCATGGCTCTGCAGCCATATTTCTCTCCCTGTTAACATATCTTTCCCTCCCCTGCTGCTGTGCAAAGGACTCCCACAAACCACAAGATAAACTAATTTACAGCCATCATTTCTGGAGTGCCAAGGTCCCATCTATGTTCCCAGGTTTTCAATAGTTTGGGATTGCTGGGCATTAAATATTTTTGCAAAATCTAACATTTATTTCCATATTTAACTGGAATATCAAGATCCCAGTTGTATTTTGGGGTCCTGTGTTCCCTTGACTAAAACTGATGACACACAAAAATTAGGAAGAGTAACTACATGCAAGTTGCTTACAAAGCAGTAGCCTAGCTTGTGCAGACAGAAAAGTGTGGAGTTTTTTCTTCTTCCTATTTTATGTAAGTTATATCAGAAATAGGCCAGAATGAACTACAGAATTTAGTCAGAGTGGATCGGGCAGAGAAGGGATTATTGGCTCTACCCTGCTAGCAGCACTACAGTTTATAAAGAACTTCACTTTGGTATAGCAGTTATTCTGCAATTGTTCATCTCCACTGCTTTCTATGTGTCTTAGTACAGTATCTTCTCCATGCAGAATGTTAACAAAGGAGGATATAGTGCATTGCCTTTTGAATTGATGTATGTCATGACAGCCATCCCAAATCTCAAGCTTAGAAAGGTCTCAGGTCTCCAAGAATTACGAGATTTTAAAAACACTTAGTCACCATTGATTTCTTATTATTTGCCTCCTGCCTTCAATATCCATTTAAGGTCACATTGTCAAGTACTTGTCCACTTGTGAGGCTAGAAATGCAGCCTTACAAAAAGAGGAATCTGGGCTTCACAGATAGTCATTTGAGTACAGGAAATAAGGATTTACTCATGAGGCTCACAATAAAATTCTGAGATTTGACAACTCTAACAGTGTGATTGTTACTGCAATTAATAGGAGTTTCAGGAGCACTTATAGGACATAATAGTTCCTCTGTGTGCAAAATATCTTTTCCCATAAAACTGCTAGAAGGCTTAGCTCAGTATGTAGCTGCCAACATGAATTAGTCAAGAGCAATTCATCTCAAACAATCCTTATTTCCCACTCTAGTAAGGAAAGAAATTTTGTGAGCAGAAAAGCAGCATTAAATGATATATTTCTACTTCCCAAAATTGTTGAATAATAGAATTGTTTGGGTCGGAAGGGACCTTAACAATCCTCTGGTTCTAACCTCCCTGCCATAGACAGGGACACCTTCCACTAGATCAAG
>VXAU01004027.1:1141782-1225950 GCA_013399695.1 Formicarius rufipectus | reverse complement strand
TATATATATATATATATATAATTTGCTGAAAAAACATTCTTAAAAAGAAATGAGCAATGGTTCATTGTCAGACTGCAAGGCTTCATAAAGTGGTATTTCCTAGGTGACCCTCCTGGCCCCGTTTAGTATTTTTATTAATGAAAAGTCTTCTTACATTTTCAAGCTATGGGAGACATTTGAGGGCCTGAAGGCACATTGAAGAAGATGAGTAGTCTTCAGAAAGACAGAGGAATTGTTCAAATGGCCTTGAAAGTGCAGCAGTGAGATGTGATTTAATATAGTGGCAGGGCTCTAAATATGCATAATAATTTATACAAATTCAGAAGAGGCAATGATCACTTCTGCAGAAGAGATTTTGGAGGTATTAGTAGTTTACAAATTAGATATGATGCCATTCAGTTGGAATTTAAGAAATGAAACAAAACCAAACACAAACAGCATGAAAAAAAAGAAAAGGAAAACATCCTGTTGTATTGTATAAACAAGTAACAAGATTTTTTTCTCTGACTTATGATGCCAAAATCATAAGTGAAGTTCCATTTCAAGTTTCAGAAACTGGATTTCTAAGACGCAAACCTATAGAAAGATAGAATTAAAGAGAAATTACTATAATTTTCAAATGTGAGCAACGTAGCAAGAAAAAACAATCTCACAATGACTAGTACAAGAGAAAACAATTAATCTAAGAAATAACAGTGTAGATTTGAATTAGTCTTTAGCTTTTGGACAATTTCCAATAAAGATAGACAGCTTTTATAATTGAACTATCTAACAGGAAAAAAAATTACATAGATATAAAATAATCTTATTTTGTAGTGTACCATTCCTGCTGAATGTTAATCCAATTAATAATTTTGTGTCACATCAAATGCAAACTACACCAGGGGGTGAGCTGTAGTGCAGTTAAACAAAGTTTGCAATTAAGAAGTGATGAAAAGTAGGTTAGGGAGTAGGTGTATTTTAGTATTTGTTAATAATGTGCAAAATGAAAAGCAAAAACTCCCTGTATCATTCTATTTCCAGCTATTTTTTTTAGTTGTTTTAATTTTTTCAGTGATTGAAATTATCTGAGTACTCATTTGTGGAATTAGAACCAGAGACATAAATAACTAAACTAGTGTAGGCCAGTCCATGGGGAGAATTTAGTTTTGACTGTCCTGTTAGATTAATTTGATGATGTTTGGTTTTCTCAGTATCTTTTCAAAACAAATGCCAAAAAATATTGTCATACCCATTTGAATCTGAGAAATTGAAAAAGAAATTCAACTGAAACCAAGTAAGTTTTCCAGAAAAACACCTCCGGATCAAGCTGAATATTATACACTTTTTCTTAGAGAATGAACAAAGAAAAAACTTATTGAATAAATTCTTAAATCAGGTCTTTTACAGAAGGAATAAGTGCATAGTTCCTTTTCTCCTTTTCACATATCATCATTAGGTGTGTGGTGGCTACAGTTTCAATTAAATACATTGAGGAGCTGGATACGTTGCAAAAAGATCGACTCTCACTTAACTTATAAGCATGATTTTTNCTACCCTCATAGTAAAGAATTTTTCACTAGTACCTAATCTACACATACTCTCTTTCAGTTTAAAGCCGTCCCAACTTGTCCTGTCACATCATGATTCTTGAGAAAGTTTTTTATATCATCCCAGATATTACCATTAGCAAATAAGGGAAACAAAATAATGATGGGTCCAAAACAGAAGCCTAGATGATTCAAAGCTATTATATATATANAAGAAGATGAGTAGTCTTCAGAAAGACAGAGGAATTGTTCAAATGGCCTTGAAAGTGCAGCAGTGAGATGTGATTTAATATAGTGGCAGGGCTCTAAATATGCATAATAATTTATACAAATTCAGAAGAGGCAATGATCACTTCTGCAGAAGAGATTTTGGAGGTATTAGTAGTTTACAAATTAGATATGATGCCATTCAGTTGGAATTTAAGAAATGAAACAAAACCAAACACAAACAGCATGAAAAAAAAGAAAAGGAAAACATCCTGTTGTATTGTATAAACAAGTAACAAGATTTTTTTCTCTGACTTATGATGCCAAAATCATAAGTGAAGTTCCATTTCAAGTTTCAGAAACTGGATTTCTAAGACGCAAACCTATAGAAAGATAGAATTAAAGAGAAATTACTATAATTTTCAAATGTGAGCAACGTAGCAAGAAAAAACAATCTCACAATGACTAGTACAAGAGAAAACAATTAATCTAAGAAATAACAGTGTAGATTTGAATTAGTCTTTAGCTTTTGGACAATTTCCAATAAAGATAGACAGCTTTTATAATTGAACTATCTAACAGGAAAAAAAATTACATAGATATAAAATAATCTTATTTTGTAGTGTACCATTCCTGCTGAATGTTAATCCAATTAATAATTTTGTGTCACATCAAATGCAAACTACACCAGGGGGTGAGCTGTAGTGCAGTTAAACAAAGTTTGCAATTAAGAAGTGATGAAAAGTAGGTTAGGGAGTAGGTGTATTTTAGTATTTGTTAATAATGTGCAAAATGAAAAGCAAAAACTCCCTGTATCATTCTATTTCCAGCTATTTTTTTTAGTTGTTTTAATTTTTTCAGTGATTGAAATTATCTGAGTACTCATTTGTGGAATTAGAACCAGAGACATAAATAACTAAACTAGTGTAGGCCAGTCCATGGGGAGAATTTAGTTTTGACTGTCCTGTTAGATTAATTTGATGATGTTTGGTTTTCTCAGTATCTTTTCAAAACAAATGCCAAAAAATATTGTCATACCCATTTGAATCTGAGAAATTGAAAAAGAAATTCAACTGAAACCAAGTAAGTTTTCCAGAAAAACACCTCCGGATCAAGCTGAATATTATACACTTTTTCTTAGAGAATGAACAAAGAAAAAACTTATTGAATAAATTCTTAAATCAGGTCTTTTACAGAAGGAATAAGTGCATAGTTCCTTTTCTCCTTTTCACATATCATCATTAGGTGTGTGGTGGCTACAGTTTAAATTAAATACATTGAGGAGCTGGATACGTTGCAAAAAGATCGACTCTCACTTAACTTATAAGCATGATTTTTTCTTGGTTTTTGTTTTGGTTTTGGGTTGTTTGGGGTTTTTTTTGAGAAATCTAACAATTTGCCTAGAAAATTAAGAAGTTAATTGAATCTGCTTATAGCAAAAATAGCCAAAGGCAACGAAGATGTACTGATGTTAGATGATAATGTTTCATTTCTTTCCTGTCCTGAAAGATGATATGTGTTAGAACTAATGCCCCTTGGCACAAGAGTTTGCTGGAATGCACTGGTTTAGCATGGATCAGTGATCTTAAAGCTTTCCAAAGTGGGTGCAAATGTCAGTCCACCGAGTAATGAGCACCAGGGAGGATTGTTCCCTACAGGACCTGTCTAAATAAATATGAAACTACTCACTGTCAGTCTGAAAATAAGGTCAAAGGCTATTTTTTTTCAGCTGATTGCTTGTTTGTCAAGCATACAAAACAATACATAAAAAATAAGGAAATGAGGAAATACCAACCAGCATATGGCAGAGGTTTATGAGACTGATCAGTGTGTAAAACTGTACAGAACACTCACTCAAAAGTCATGAAAATTACTTTCCTTCTTTCTTTCCCATAAAGAAAACATTTTGTTACTACACTGTGGATAGGCATTTGCCAGTATTTGGGCTAAGATCGTTTTCAAAGACATATTTGGGAAGGATTCGAGAAGTAAAGTCTATGTAACTGTGTGATGACTCATTTCTCATGAATAGTGGATTACTCCATGACAACCGACTTGGGTTTGTTTTCTTTAATATTTTGTAATCTGCCGAGCCACAGAAGTCCACCAACTACCTGCTCTGTGAGTCTGTGAGAGGTAACAAAGAAAGCAAGAAGAAATTGTCCACAGGCTTATTAGCAGAGTGCCAACCTTAACTAGAAGAATGCTAGAGGACCAGAAATTGAAAATATAAACTAAACAGTAATCAAATAGTTTGTGCAAAAATACAGAGGTTGAGCTATATTCACTGAGGAGCCAGTCCTTCTCCTGTTGTCTTCGGTGAGAGCTTGGATGACTCCCCAGTTCAAAGACTATTGAAGTCAATGTGAGTCATTCAATGGAACTAGCTGTACTTGAATAATGGTCACTTTACAAAATAGAAATTTGTTTACAAGTAATTCGTGTATAAATAGGAACTAAGTTAATCAAATAAATATTTCGTTGCAAATGATTTGCCCTGAATCCAGTACTTAGTCAGTTTCTCTCAAAACTTCTGTATAATATCTGCAAACCTACATTGTAAACTTAATGGAGTAAAACTGAATTCCAGCATTCCATGGAGTTTCTTTTGAAGGTTTTATATGCTACATATACACTATATTCATATTTAAAACAGCTGTTTAACATATGAGGATTTTACTACTTAGTTTACTTCTACCATTTTTCCATTAATAAATTCACCATATATGCAGGCTTACGAACAGACTAAAACAGACCCAAATGTTCTAAATACACAGTCAGTTCATTAATAAATGATAATACAGAAAAGGAAAAAGTACATTTTTCTACTCATGCTAGCTGAACAGATACAAGAGAAACAGATTCATATAATACAGTTTCACAAACGACAGGAATAAAAACATGTAAGCCTTCACCTAAAAAAAAAAATAATAAAAAATTTTGAAAAAGCATAAAGAAAATTCTAGAAGAAAATAATTACACACACATCTTTTTCTGGTTCTGGTCTTGCTCTATTCTCAGTATCAGGTAGTGCAGGTGTATTTTCTAAAACAAAAGCACATCCTAAGGTTTTCAAATGTATCTAGGGATCGTCATGGCGATACAGAAAACAGCTGTATGATGTCTCCACTCACACATATAAAATGAAGGCACCAAAAGCCTCTTCTCTTCTAAGAAACTCTGGGTCATAAAAATGGCTGCTTTCAGATTCATTGTCAATATTGAGCCTAACAACCAAAACTTTATACAATTCACAGAGCCTGTGAGCTTTCGCTGCCAGCTCAGGCACGCTCACCCTTTCCACCCAGATTCAATGGCAAACGGTGCTGCTCTGGGTGGAGATGACAAACAGATGAGTTCCCACACTTGTATGCACTTGGGTTCTTTGGGGAAATTTTAGATGAATTCAGAGGTCACTGGAAAGTGAACCCTGACAGGACAGAATGCTTAAATTACAAGACAAAAAGCAAACAAACTTGACCCCCACTCTTCATGATGGCTCTGACAATTGTGAAATGGAAAAGAAAAAAAAGTAAGAAAATAAAAAAAAAGGGGGAAACCACTGAAGGTTTGATAGGAAAAAGCATCGTGTTGAGCAATATAGTATTATATCCCTCTGTGAAATGGGGAGTTTAAAATCCACTGTATCTTTACAATTACCTAATTCTCTTCTCCCCCCTAAAAATTCATGGACTCAGGACAAGCGTGGCACACACTAAGCATTCCAATTGCTTTTGAAAGGAGCATTTTGCTAGTGGAAAATGTGCTGTCTCTTTGATTGCAAATGTAGTTGATTGTGAGGAGAATGAAAGGATGACCTATGACATGACCTGCTAGCGCAGTAAGGTCATTTTTTTTCTCCCTTCTCACACAAAAGATAAGAGGCTGACTGCTTACAAAGTGTTCTGGCAAATGGACAAATTAGGACTCCCGCTCCGGTCAGGCAAGTTATTCTAAGTGAAGATAAGTGAAAGTTTGAAATGTTTTGAGGAGGAGGCAGACTGCAAGCTTTCATTCCTTCCCCAGATGGATGGATTGTGAAGGAAGAGAGCTGTGCAGAAACGGCTGGCCCAGGAGTTTCAGGTTTCAGACTTCAAGTTTCCATGGCTGAGCCATAGAGAGAAGGAGGAGGAGGAGGAGGACGGGATGGCTGTGTGGATGTAATGTCGGATGGCAGCGACTCAGGACAGCAAGCCCTGGTTTGACTCCCAGCCTGACCATTTGTTTTCTGTGAGGCACCACACAATAATAGGCAGACAAAATCCTCCTTTGAGATGCTAAGGCAAAAGCCAGATCATGTGTAAAATTCCTATAGCTATGTTACCATGGCATTTTACTTGAATAACACCTGTCCACTCTGCCATTGTGGAAATTCAATTTTTGGCTTTTAAATACAAACTTGCCTTGGCTGGTCAGGTCAGTGCATGGGTAAATTTCTCTCCCTGTATGTCCACATGTATAAGTTTACTCTTGATCTACTATCAGACCAACATTTCAAGCTCTGCATGAATCAGGGAAAGTGTTTCCATACCTTGGTGGTGTATTATGAGATAAAATTATCTGTGAGTGAGGAGTGTTCAAATAGGTCTGTGCTGGTCATTTACACACCTAGCTAGAAAACTGAGCTGCTTTTTAGCAAAACCAAGGTTAGGTTTCAATTAAGCCCTCAGTGAGGGTATAGTTTGGATGAAAGTCCCCTGGTTCCAACAAATAAACAGCCTAAAGCTCAATCATTTTAGCACAGAATTGCTTTGAGATTTGGGGTTTGAACCCTAACCCTCAGTGAAGAATTCCTGAGTATGAACTCATTGAAACCAAAGCCAAAACAAAGGTTTTCATGAAACCCATGAAATCTAAAACACCAACTTTCTTAGCAGTGTTGCAAAGCAAGCTCTAGAAAACCAGTGAAAAGACCAAACACCACCAAAAGAAATTAAACAGACAGAAAATGTAATTTTCTGCTTATTTCTTCCTACAAAACTGGCAGGTTCCCAAATTTCTGTTTGATCTGCTTCAGAAATATACAGTATCAGTAAAGTTCTACCTGAAGTTTATCTGGCACATACCTGGTGGCAGCTGCAAATCAAGGAACTCTCCCATTGAAAGCAGAACCTGAATCACGCACCAGAGGGTGACAGGCCAGATACATGTTTTCGACACATTCATGGAAAGTTATCAAATGTAGTGCTGTGTGATTTCACTTCACAAATATTTTTTTTAGTGGAAATGAAATACTATTGGCAAGTTCTGGAAAACCTGCAAAATGAGATGTGTACCCCGTCATCGCCCTGATGAACCAGATTTGCAGCATCTGACAGAATGTCACTGTCAATTCATTTGGACACTGGTCCAGAACAATCTTCAAGCAAGTATTTGTCTTGAAGCACGGCAACAGTCTTCTCCAAGGATTTATATGTTTTCTATGAAGAACTTTCTTTAGCTCTTCACAGAAGTTACAGCTGTGTTAAACAGGTAAGTGAGAGGTAAGCGTGAAGCTCATTCTACATACTCCTTTTCAGTAATCTTCTTAGTAATAAAAATGAGCATATAAGTGAACTTAGCCCTGTCAAAATCAAATTTGTGACATAAAAATAATCAATAAGAGTGATTCTTCCACATCCCTTGTGTCCCCCACCCCCCTGCATACACTTCCCATTCTCTTCCAGTGGAAACTGGGAAAATTCAGTCCTGTGTATATGTCAAGCCAAGTCTTCATCTGTGACCAGAACAGTAAAGATAGAGAATCTGGAGATCATTTCCCTCAACACTGTCTTGGACATGGTGATATTATCATGATGCTATAGAGCATCCATACCTCCTGTATCATGATTGTATCTCTAAAAAATGTGGGCATATCTGTACAGTGATTCACCATTAGGTTAAAATGAGCAAAGTCAAATAAAAACTTTTATTGCCCCTTGTTTTAGAATATAACAGAAAATACTTGACATCTGGTCTTTTTTAATGGCATCTGGAGTTGTGTCTAAGAAGATACTGCAAATTCAGTTTCATCAATTTCATTTGAATTTCAGTATGAGCTATTTTAGCAGAGCACAGATTTTTCATTTTACAACTAGTTAAACTTACAAAGCAAGAAGAAAGACATTCTCTAAAGATCCTTTGGTTAAAATCAGTGTCTGTATATCATACACCCTTTGATCTCTGGACAACAAAGAGCAACCTCAGCTTAGAGGCAGGATGAGAAGGAGAAGCTGAGGAAATAAAACACTCATTGAAAAGGACCAACAGCTAGCTGTCATTCCACCTCAGGATGGGACACTTCCTGCTACCTTTTCAGATTGCTTTTTGATTTCCAGCTCACTTTCTTTTTTTCTTTTAGGGACAAAAAACTTACCACCAACTTCTAAGAGGTTTTAGATGAGTCATTCACCATTCTGCAGCCTCCACTCATCATTATCTTCTGTCTTCCAGCAATCATTTGGAGACCTTTCCACTGCTGGGGTGGACCTGCTCCTGATGGACACAGCATCACATGTGTTAAGGTTCGCTGGCAAAGAGGCTGTTTAGGTTCAATAGATCTTGTGGCTGCTGCATGGACATAGGCTTCTACTCTCAAATACTTCTCCTGTCTTCAGTGCAAATAGTTACTTGAATTGTATGAATAAAAACTCACAGGTTCTGACTCATGAGGATTATACAAGAGGCTTTGGTAGTTAATTCCAGTTCTGCAAGGAACTGAGTTATAGTTCAGCAATCAGCAATTAGTTTGGATACACTATCAAATTCAGAAAGCTGCTACGTTTTGGTCACTGGAAGGGACAGATATCTGTGGTGTTACCACTGATCAGCTGCAGTGTAGCATTGTTGCTTCACCACTGGCAGAGCTGGAGGCAGAAAGACCAAGACTGAAACTCTATAACTTTTAATCTACATTACATCAGTTTAAAACTGGGACAGGCTTAAGACAGATATGGCCAGTAACCAAAAGTTACTGCAGTTCTGCTGCCAGGCAGTAACTTACTATAAGTTGCTATAACTCAGCTGTCGGTCTGAACCCTAACACATTAAGTTAATGAGCATTCAGTAATTTGTTTTTAACCATGCTGAGATTTCTATTAAAAGCATGCCATTAGGGTTTTTGAATGTGGCTGCTGGGCTTTGAAAGAAAGGAGGAAGTTACTTAACTTCTTCTCATTCATAGAGAAAAATCAGGGCTTAGAGTTTCTTCTTGTTTTTCCTGATTACTATCAAATGGCTTCCACACTCACTTTCCAAATAGCATTCATTCTCAGCTCATTACAGATACTGTTACTATTTAGCAAGGAAAACAAGAGTGTTCCAGGAGCACCTTGACCCTGTGTTCAAGCCAAGTATTGCTAACCTAACAAGTGCAAAATAAGGGCTTTAGAACATTTAACATGTGGTGACAGAGCTGAATGTTTGCAAGCATATTGGTGCACTGCAAGAACATCAACAGCAATAGGATAAGCTGTATCTCTACTCACTGGGCCAAATTCTGCTGCCTTTCTTCAATGCAGTTACCCCAGCGAAATCAGCTGAGTGACTCCAGATTGTTATTCATGTAATGGAAAGCAGAATCTGACTCACCATATGGAATCAATTTGGAAAGAAGTCTAGTTGTGACTTTTATCAACATCATATTCCATTGTTCATTTTTCTTATTTCTATTATTCTTGGTTTCATTGCATGTTGATAAGCAATCTGAATGCCTGCTGAGGACTAAAGTTATTATCAAATATCTGAAAGTAAAAGTACCTAGAGAAATAGTTGGGCTATCCTATTTCTCAACCACCATCCAAGTTTCTTGTTGTTGTTACCACACAGAACTCTGAACCAAATCATCACCAGCCAAAACTGAAAGTGTGAGAGTATAAATAAGTCACAAAAGAGTATTTACCTCTTGAATAACGTGTCCAGAACCTGCTGTATGTTTATATGATCACAGCTTTTGCAGAATGGGAGGACTTCTGCTCCTTGAGCTGAATACTCCACAAACAATGGACTCAGCAGCTCCTGGGCACTGCAGCCCCTGGTTCCAAGAGTTCCACACTTCTGCATTTTTTCCACTGCTGCAGTGCTAGGTTCACTACAGACCCAACATCCATCACACAGGTTACAACAGACATGGCAGGAGGGCAAACCCCTGCGGCTCTCATCTTACCAAGGGAGCTCTCAAGCATGAGACACTAAATGCCAGCTGGATTGCCACATCAGGAATGTCTTTACTGGGATTCTCTGTTTTGACGGTCTTGGGAACAGAGAGCAAAACAAAGATCTATGAATTTCTGGCCAAATCAGTGGTCATGATATTTGTGCTGCCTATTCTAATGGAAGACTTAGGATGAAGCTCATGGCAGAATTTAAAACTTATATGTGGGTTTTTTCCAGATAGCATATGTATGTCAAATAATTTTGAACCCATGCACTTAAGATACAATTAAACACTTCATTAAGTCCATTTTAAAAACCCATAGATGTAATATTTTAATTTGAAAGGTGGAATTGATCCTAAAACATAGTGGTTTTTTGAGGTATAAGCATCAGTAATGTAGGGTTTTTTAAAAAATAAAGGGACAGATGAAGTCGGTAAAACTAACTATTGGCCCACAACTAAATGTTCAAAAATGTTGTATTTGGAGAGTGCTGTCTTAGAGTTTGGTAAAACTGTTTTCATTCAATGAAAGCAAAATAATCTTCTGTACACAAATAAACAAGAAACATGATAAATAGCAGTTACAACAGCTGAACGATTTTTATCGGTGCAACCTTCTACAAGACTGCAAACAGAAAAGGTAAGCGAACTCTCTTCAGCACAGCACTAGATTTTCATGAAATTGCGAAACTTTCCAGAAATTTCTCGGAGATGGACAAAGACAATCCTATGCAAATATTTAAATGTCGTGAATGAGACACAACAGAAATAGGTCTGAATAATCGGCACTGTACTTTGTAGAGAGGAAGTAAAGAAAAAAAATTTCATTAGTGTTGACTAGTTAACGAAAAAGCCTAAGACCCTCTTCTAAAGATAGAGGCAAGATGCAACAAATTTTTCTGAAAGTAATAACAGTGTACTTTCAGCAAGATTTAGGAAAGACATTTTACATTAATGCCCAGTGACATTTTGAATAAGAAATGAGCACTCTGATAAATTGATACAGCCTTATGAAACAGTCTGAAGCTGGAGAACTGAATAGGTCTCCAAAGAGAAATGAGAAACAAAAAATCCATTCTAGTTCTACAGATCTGAAATAAACTTGAGCAGTCATGTCCCTGCCTGCTTATTTCATGAGAAAGTTGAAGATGACACAGAAAGCAAATACTTAGGAAACCAGGTCATAGACACAGACTCACCTGGGCTGCTGTGTGAGAAAGGGATGGCTATAAATCTGAGTTCCAGCACCGCCAAGTGCAGGACACCCAGCTATGCAAAGAGAATGCTGCCAAGACAGCAGACTACATCTGGCAAGTTGTAGGTCTGGAAATACTTGGGCTCTGGAGGTGTCCCTAATGCTCTGCTACAGCTGAAAGAGTTCTTTATTGCAGGGTTAGATGAGGAAATGTGATACTAATAAACAGGATAAGGAGAGTCACCATACATTTACTTTGGGAGCTCATGCCCAACTCGGTACCGAGCACGGAGGAACCATGAAGAGTGCAGGAAATACTTGGAAAATGAAACAAAGGATTGAAATTTTTGCCTCACACTGAAACACTCAGGAACTCAACAGATTCCTGTGTCAAAGAGAATATAATAGGGTGACTTGCTTGGCAACATCAATGTTGTAATTCTTCAGAGTTGCAACAGATCAAATTATAAGAAGCTTAACTGTCTGACCACTGGAGCTAGACAAATTCTATACAGTGACTGATTAGCCACTAGGACAGTTTAATAAGGTTATTCCCATCATAGGCCATTTTAAACTAGAACTAGAATGTTTTCTAAATCAGATGATTTTTGGAATGAGAAATAGCTTATGAAAGTTGCATGTCTAAGTTATGCTGGAGGTCAGACTAAAGGATGATACTCCCTCCATCTGGTTTTCTAGTCTCCAAGTTAAAGTCTCAGAATAATCTTCCAAAGGGAAGGAGCTGATCTTCTAACATGTCTAGCTATCATTTATTTTAGAAGTGTTTGGTTCTGATGGACAAAATTCATTCTTTGGTGTTAGTCTGCAGTGAAGTTATGTTTTGTTTTAATCCTACCTACTGAATTTTAACAACCATTCTTTATTAGTTTAGTTTGTCTTCAGCAGAACTACTTGTGAGGAAGAAGCTGTTCTCTGAACAGCTGGCAAATTAGATAAATTCCATTAAAAAAGAAATTTAGAACTGAGGGAAAGACACTTTGTACGAGATTAGATTAACATAACTGTTTATTTCCAAAAGGAAAGACTTAAAGGACAATGCCATGATATGTGTATCAAGGCACTTGTCTCAGTTCCAGAACTAATTACTATTACAAATATTGACTCTGCACATCCCGCCAGCGATCCAACAAGACGCCTCTTACTAAATTTTCTTTGAATCAGTCCCAGCCTCAGAACTATCTGAGACTGTTCTACTGGTGTTTAGGTAGACCTCGGGCCAGAGCATGTGATTAACTCCAGCTGCTTTGACTGCTTCAGCAATATTGGATATCTGTAAGTTGGACCACTACATTTACTGAGTTTATTGTTGTCTCATCAGTGAATTTGCTGTAGGTGAAGATGTACAGAGGCCTTTATTTTTCCAGCTCTCTGAGCTTTCAAATTTAACTTCTCTTAGAGCAAATGAAAGAGGAAAATAGTGAATAATGGAGAGAGGTTTTTCCTTCTAGCAATTTGGGTATTTTCAGCAGTGTAAGTCCTCGCTAAAAGCTTTAATAAAGCAAAATGAATCTTTATGTCAGGTGACATAAAATTTCTTCTTTGCCCTTCACAACCTAGATTCCTCTGAAGAAATCAGAAAATTTATTTCTTTTGGGGGAAAACTGGGGCGTTATCTCCTTTATTTTCATTTGTTACCAGTGCCAGTGCACTCTGTTAGTATGTTAGATTTTTCCATCTCTGGATTACACTGGGTAAAAACAAAATTATATGACATAAAGACACGTAAAAACACAGGCAAAAAAGGAAAGCTAAGGAATATAAAACCATGATCAGCTTTGGCAATATATCTGCCCAAAAACCAAACAACAATGACAACCATAAATAAACTAAATCCAAAGCCCAAACCCCATAAATTACCCGCAAAAGTCAAAATATTTAATCAGGACATTTCTAAAATCACATGCTTTAGCTTTTTTAAAATTATTACTGTTTATTTTTTTATTTATTTAAACGGACCTAAATCTTTAAAGTACAGGTAAAAAAGGGAGTTAAGTAACACTGATAGGACGTCTAAATGCTAAAATTGGTGAATGTCTTAAAATTCTCTCCATTCCTTTTTCCTCTCATTCCTTTTTTTCATAATGAATCTATGGAATGGAGAAATCCATTATTCATATGCAAGGCTAGAATTACCCCACTAAACCAGTTTTATTATTTTTTCTAGAATAATTTTCATGCTGATTTGAATTCCATACAATTGGATGAGATTCTTCCAACTCATGCCTTCAGTCACTTGCACATTCCTAAAACTGTCAATGATAATTGTGGTGAAATCCAGGGTGTGCTACATGGTGAAAAACATCAGACTGCATTCCTTCTGAAAGACTGAGTTTTACCAGTCTAAATTTTGAGCAAACTATTTGTCAGTGTCTAGCTCTCGTGGATCTGTTTGCCCTGGTACACATTGGCTCCCATCGGAAATTCTGAGGGCTAAAACACAGCACATCAACGTGGAGCACACCTATTCTTGTAGCTCAAACACTGGTATTTCTTCTGCAACAGAGTGCATACAGAGTGCATAAAACCTCTCATGAATTCCTATGCTGTGCTACATGAGAAGTGTTTAGAAATGTCAGCCTTCTCAGGAAGTGAATTGTGCAACTATACTTTAGACACAAATGCTTGCTGTTGCTTAAACTCAGTTTGTGAAAAGTACATGGAATCTCTAATTTTGGCTTAATTTATTTTATTTCTTACTTTGTAACTGTTTTTGTGAGAGGACTCTTTTCTTTCTGTAGGGAGTATAGGATCATCTTCATTAACCAAAATTTGTAATAAAAGTATGTTCAATCATCAGTTAATTAGAATAATTGCTGATTATTTTAGTGATAGAAACTCATTAACTGGGCTCACGTGAACATTTGTATTTTGGGTTGACTTCATACTCTGTGGAAAAAGTACTTTTACTCTTTTGGAAGTCTGATACTAACCAGTGTCCTGGTTATAGTAGCCAGGATCAGTTTGTCACTGGGTGGGTGTGTATTCCAAGCCCTCTATGTCGTTTTTTCTCATGAACTGCTCACAATGGCACATTTGCAGCAGTTGCCCAGGGCACACTCAGGCTACAATCTGGGTGTTCAGGAACTTCTGTGGGATAAGGAAGTTTTTCTGCCTCCACACCCACCTGAGGGGTCATGTCTGCTAATGGGCCATCAGGAATGCCAAAAATATGCCACTGTTCACCTCACAGAGTAAATCACCCATTGTGGAACTCTCCACCCTGGGGGAGGGACTGGGCATTCCCATCAGTGCCCAAGCAGATATAGGCTTGGGGTTTTGGGACTGGGAGCTCTTCAGATCCAGAGGAGGACCAGAGCTTTGACCAGACTGAGACTGTCACTCAGCACAGGGGTTGGTGAGCTCCACTCTGCTTGTGCCCCACTGTGCTGGGCTGTACATCTGGGTTTTTTTGTGGCACAAACAAATTTTCCTTCTGTATCAGTGTATTTTGGGATCTTTTATTAAATTGTTATTCTGAATTGCAATCCCATTCTGAGTTGGATTCATTTCTCCTGCCAGTTTAACTCTAAACCAGCACAACCAGATTTTTAAAAACCCATTTAAACAGAAATAATAATGTCTATGCAAGATGTTTCTTTATTAGTTTATATGAAGACCCTACAGGAGGACAAGTCCAGCACTATCGTCCCAGTGGGAAACTGAGATGAGAAGAAAATAAGAAATTTTGTCTTAGATACCAAACCTGGTGACAAACATGTTGGGTGTCTCACTTTAGACATTAAATAGGCAGAGAAGAAGCATAAGAGTCATCAGCCCAGTCAGAGATACCATTGGAAAGGTGGTGTTCGGTACCTTTCTCTGAGTGGGTTAGAAATTATTCTTTTCCAAGTAGTCCTATTGAGAGAAGAACACCCTTTTGCATTGTATCTGAAAGACAGCAATAAGACTGAATGATATGCCGGCAAAAGGCAGTTTGTATTCGTAGTATTGGCAATATGGAGTTTGAACTTGACCCATCTTTTCATCAAATTAGTAGTGGAGCAGACAGTAGACAATTTATCTTGTAGAACATCTTACATCTGACACCTGAAGTTCACTCTGTCCAAATTCAGCACTTTATTTTGGCAAGCAATTATGTGTTCAGTTTTTAGGTCTTTATTTCTTGGATGATTAAGGGTGCAGTAATACAGGAAGTAACATTTTAAATCATCCAGTACAAGAAAGGAGGTTATTTTCTCATATGCTATTGCAACCATCCAAAACTATTCCTTTCATGATCTAAAAGAAAAAGGAAGGCATAGAAAAAATATTTGGAGGGCACTGCCAAAAAAGGCCATTTATTTTCTATTTCAATTTTCAGTTTTTTAATGTTCAACTGTCCCAAATTGTGAAGCAGTTCATTTAATAAGATGTTAATAATTTTAGAAACAACATGAGAACTAATCTTCTTGTCAGATAGATAGGTCTGTTGTGAGACCTTAGTAACGAATAGCACCTTCAGCCTTGACTGTTACTAACTCCTGCAATGCTAAGTTGGCATCATTATAAAGTTCATAGGTCCTTTCTTTCCAGACCAAAACAATGAAAGATTTTATCAAGATATGAAGTACATTCCAGCAATATGGACAATTCCTTTATTGCTGAAAGTGTAGCTTTAAAAATCTATAGATCCTACTTATGAACAAAAAATTCCTTATACAGCTGTATTGTGTTGTTTCCACATTTGTTTAAACACAGGAGTCTGGCTAAGGAATATACAAACAATTCATAAAAACATGCCTATGTTACACATGTGTGGACCACATGGAAAGTAACATGGATTTCAAACTCAGGGCATCGGTTTCCCTTTTTGTAACTATTCAAAGTAAAAATATTCTAAGTAGGGACATTTTTCAATAACATTTTTTGAAACCTTAACCTCAGAGGGTATCAGAAATACCTCTTGTGAGATATGGGGCCACACATATTGCAGACAGCTGCTTGGAAAAGTTAACACCCACCTGAAAAAGCAAAAGGGATGAAGTTTCCACAGCTTAATCCTTTCAATAAGCAAGAACCATACCTGGAAGACCGACCAGAGGTATCCTCCATTTTCCTCCATATCTATTAACTTTCAATTCCTGATCAAAATGTAAAAGATGGTTTATTCTGTTGACAGCATATTATATAAAGTAAACCAGGAGATAGAAAGCATATTTCACGTAGTCACTGGCAGCAATGAGGTTTCCCATTTTCATTCAGTGCAGTTGACAAGCTTGAAGGATAGGATGCCATCCAGGGGGACTTGGACAATACTGAAAAGTGGGCCCCTGGAAACCTCATGGGGTTCAGCAAAGCCAAAGTGCAAGGTGCTGCACCTGGATTGGGGCAACCCGTGGCATCAATAGAGGTGGGAGGATGAACAAATTGAGGGCAGCCCTGCTGAGAAGGGCTTTGGGCTGCTGGTGGGTGAGACATTGGATATGAGCCATGACTTTCAGCCCAGAAGGCCAACCGTATGCTGAGCTGCACCAAAAAGAGTGTGACCACCAGGCTGAGGGAAGTGATTCTGCCCTTCTAGTCCACTGTTGTGAGACCTCATCTGGAGTACTGTGTCCTGCTTTGGGTTCCCCAGCAAAGCCAGGACATGTTTAGGTCCTTATTATTGCCCAAAGAGGGAACAAAAAGGTCATAATTCAGGATGTAAGATGGCTCCATTGGACATCAGCTCCAACAGGGCTGTTCTACAGGCTCAACAGATAGGTCAAATGAAGCTCTATCCTGCCTCATATGTAGTCTTTACTAGAACTTTCCTCAAGCCGCTTGACTGTCATCTTAACATCAGCTGTAAATCATCCTAATTTCTTAACTTGTGTATGTGTGAACTGAATTACTCTGGATATTGCATGTCTGTGTTTGTTTATTCCACAGCACAATAATGACAGGAATCTATATATTGGGTTTGGCTCAGATAGGAGTTCTGTGTCCACTCTTAGATCTGGCAAGAGAGCATCCAATGAACACTGGAAGGTTGTTCCTTTTGCTGCAATATTTTCTTCAGTGTTGCGTTATAAAGCATTACAACTAAGAATCATTATTTTGTCAATTATTTTGCCAGTTCAGGCTATCTTATAAAAGGCTTCTTGGCTTTTTACTCTGCTGCCTTTGCTTGTACAAAACTTCTTTACCAAAGTAAAAAACTCAGAAAACTCCTAGAGCAGGCAAAACTTAAATTCAGAGAGCAATAACAGTAAATTTGTTTCAATTATTTTGAAGGCAGAAAAAGAAAGCTGTCACAGGTTCAGAGGAAGTGTTAATGAGCTCAGCAAAAAGCCTGCTGTGAAAAAAAGAAAAGGAAGGCAGGAAAGAAGGCAGCAAAAGTAGAAGCAGAAAGCGCAATAATAGATAGACATAGACATAGATGGAATTTTATAGATAAGGAAAGAGAAAATCTCCACTGTTTTCAAGTAGTGCAAATGAAATGAGTCATTCCCAGTGTTTTTAATATTTTTCTTATAAACAAAGAAAGTGAGCTAAGATTATTTTAAGGTATTATTTAAGTATTTTTAAGTATAGGCTATATTTTTAGTATTTTAAGGTATTATTTTAACATATCAGCAATGTAGGCTCCAGTTCCAAGTTCATCCTTACAAACTGTTGATGGAAGGGCAGGGAGAGTGATATGGATGGACATAACATGAGGGTCATTGCATAAAAATGAGGATTAAAATAAAGCCTAATATTTCCTTATAGGAAATCCACAACATGGTGCAAATTAAGAAAACAAGGGTCTAGCAAATGCAATAGTGGCAAATGGTGACTCTGGGGGTTTCTGCCTTGGCTTTTGTTTTGGGAATGAGAGCCATGGTGACTACTGGAAAAAAAAATTATCTGGAGACCAATAGGTTCAGCTGCGGAAAACAACTATCCTAAGAGAGAACCTTAAGTCACCTGTCACTCTGAGGCCAGGATAACTGATCCCATGTACCCATCCCACATCATCAGGCAGGAGACTGAGCATAATCCAGAAGGTACATCAAAAGTGCAAGCCACATATGTAATTGCTATCATGGAAAACATATATTCCCATTGGCTCCACTTTCAGATACTCTGAAGCCATGGAAAATGCCACAAAAGATAAGCCATAAATTTCTTTGTTCATTCCACTTGTTTGAATTGTTCTCTGCTCTGCTCGATGAGTTCTTTATCAGCTCCATTTGTACAAAGGCATCAGTTCGTTTCTGATAAGTATTGCTGATATCATTACGGCTTAAGGATTGCTTGGGGCATTCATTTCTGAACAATGAACAATGGGCCATGTAAACAGGGATTTATCCACTTATCTCTTAAGATACTTCATTAAATTTTGGGGTCCTGCTGCCTGTTGGTATTTGAATCACACATCCATCTGGCCATAAAAGCACACAAGCTGGGAGTGGTGGAGTACTCTGCACCCCACTGCTGCAAACACAGATCTCAAGATTCATCTTAACAAGCTGGGTAAACTCCAGTTTACCCTTCAGGCTTGACACCTCTTTCAGTGGAGGACTAAGTAGCTGAAGAAATCCTGGGATCATTATTCATTTTAACAGTATTTAATTTTTCTAACATAAAATGCGATTCAGAGGAATGTCAGTGCATACTTGATAGCTGAAATACTTTTTTTTCACTTGAATGCTAGATGAGTGAACAGAAAGAATTTCTTTAGCCTTGCAGGAGAGAAGAAGAAGTAGATCAAATCCTGTGTTTGTCAAGAGAGAATTAAGGAGAAAGCATCTCTGCCAGGCTCTTTGTGATGGATGTGATATTATCTCAAATACACCAAAGTCAAAGGTGAATTGTGAAATTCATAGAAGTCAGATTATCTGCTATCCATCTAAATGTTTTTGAAATCTGTAACCATGATGTCATCAAAGAAAAGTCTTTTTTTGTCTGTTTTTTACTAACTTGCATAATTTTGGAGAAAACAAAATTTTACTGGAAATTCCCACTGAACCAAATCTAATTTTTAGATGATGTGACACTTGGTTTCCTCGAGTTACATTGAAAACATCTGGTTGAAAAGGTTACTTCTTGAACTGCATTTAAAAAAATTTCCACTCCAACCATCTTAATTAATCTTCAGAGACGTTAGCTCTGGCAGTAGT
Source organism: Formicarius rufipectus (assembly GCA_013399695.1). Lineage (NCBI taxonomy): Eukaryota > Metazoa > Chordata > Aves > Passeriformes > Formicariidae > Formicarius > Formicarius rufipectus. Next base: position 1,206,777 of record VXAU01004027.1, on the reverse strand, counting down.
TCATTTAATGTATTTCAAAAATAAAATTTGAAGTATGATCAGTGAGTATCTTTTTGTTGATACTTACACAGAGTCCACTGTAGCTCTGTAGCTAAAGCTGTTGTAATAAACCCAGGTTTTAGCTCTTCTAAATTATCCAGGGTAGCACAGTTCACTAAGCACGTCACTTGGCACAACTCCTTGCAAAGTTTGTTTATAAAAGAGGTAGGGGGAAAAAAGGGGGCTGAAAGTGAAAGATGCAAAGCTGGCAAGCACAATTGCCCATTGACACCCAGGCCCTCTTACGCTGAGCAGCTGCAGCACCTCTGGTTCAGGTGGTGCTATGAGGTTCAGAGCCAGGAGTCCCTGCTTGGCTTAATGGTAAGACACTGTGCTTACCCCCAGCCCTGAGCTGGGGAGCCACAAGAGACAAGTGCAGCTTGGAACTACAGCATTTTGCAGACGTTTCGAGGGTGCCTGAGATGATTTCCTTGTGGCTGGATTGAACTTTAACACCAGACAGTACAAAAATGCCTGATCCATCTTGAATGAACTGTGGATACTTTTCTTGAACTCACTGAGTTTTGAGTCTGATCCAATAAATGTGATGAAAATCAATCTGCTGTTACCTGTGATAGCCAAGTTGAAAAACCCCACAGTTTTGCTTCTCCATTGTTGCCATTGCTATACTTACTAGCTAAGATTTGTTCAGTGTATGAATAGGTGTAAGAACAAATAGCACTTTTAAACTTTGCCTCTATTATCAAGAGACCACCTAGTACTGCCTGTACTCAGAGATATTTAATTAAAAATAAATATCTCAGTGTTTAAGAGAGCACTCCAATCTTATTATTCACAGAGCTATCTGCATGGAACATAAGACTCATTTAATGCACCCACTCTCTGAAAGCTTTTAAAATTAATTATTTTTGTTAAATTTTTCAGTGACTACAATTGTAAGATACTACAGAGGTTTATACATGTCATCAATTTGAATAGTAAAAAATATATTCAAGAACAACAACAACAAAAATCAGTCACATTATAAGACATTTCTGAATTTCACCTTTAATTTTTACATGGGACATTTTCAAATTTAAACAACTTCAACTCCTCTACCCAGGTGAATTTTGTATGTGAAATTTTATTGTTGTAAAATTTAAAAAGTTTAGTGAGTTTATTTGACTTGCTATTTATTACTTATGACCACTAAATGAGTCTTAGTGACAGGAAAATTAATTAAGAAGAGTTTCTTCCCAGAGACAAAGCTGTGCATCTGTCTTTTACTTTTTAAAAAACTAAGAAGTATTATGGAGTCAGCAATGAAACTACAGCTATTTTTAATTATTACTGTGTCTGACAGGATGCATATGTTTATGGAATAATCTATGCATAACATGAAAAACCTCTTTTTACTGTTTTTGAAACAATGTTTACATCAAAGTAAAACATATGTGCGATAAAGAACAAAGCAGAAATCCCTAGTTGCTAGTCCTGTTTGAGAACTATGTATAGAATATTTACAACATTTTTGGTATGGCAGAACTCTGTGTGTCAGAATGATTAATTAACAGACATGAAAAATCTAAGGACCGTGAGGAAGATACAGCATCACCTAAATTACCAGAATAGGTAGAAAGGAACATTCGGATTTGTCAGGGGCTTTCTGCAAAGTTTTGCTATTACTCAAAAGGCACCTGGGCCCAAAGCATCAAGTGGAAACAATTTTACAAATCAAAGGAAATAAACTATGCGAAAAAACTATGAGTAACTGGTTTACTCAAAGGACTTGTAACAGGATCTGGAGCTTTCATCCTTGCCCAATTAACAGTGACCAAGACTAAGTCTCATCAGGAATAAAATGGGCAGATGTTCCCATCACAAAATCACCACTACAGCTGACACCAATTGACTTTCTTATTGGTCATGTCAACAAAGAGCCGATGACTACATGACTATGAAATATTGTTCTTCCAGAAAGGCTTTAGGATGGCTGAAGAATGATGTCTAGACTGTGTCTAAACTGGGAACAGACATTGCTTGGGCTCCTGTTTGAGGAACTGTAATTGGCCTGATTCTTTTATTGGACACAGATATTGTAAATCAGTATTGCTGACTTACAGCAGCTTCAGTGATATCCTTGGAAATGGTTCAACATAGAATTTGTGGATGGAAGAACAGGGTTGGATTGCCAGGTTAGAAGGAGCTCTTCACCATTTTTCTCAACCAGCAAGTTGCCCCAGGTGTCACCTGCAGATGCTTCCCTGCAGTGCAACACTCTTAATAAGAGCTCCGCTGGTAGAGCTGTTGAGCAACAAAAGAACAGTCTCACCAAAACCATTTTATTGGCAAATGGGAAATGCTTTTAATTGATCCTTTCAGTTCCTCAGTGGAGTAAGACACATAATGGTATGCCCCTTTTGCTTTTAGATGACTGTTTTTAAACAATTTATATATAAAAAGATATCATTTGAATTACCCTAATTTTCCTTCAATATTCATTTCATGCTTTCTGTATCTTCCACTAGTTCTATAAATAGAATAATATTTAGTTAGCTAAAATGACACAGTTTAAGTGTGACCACTGTGTCTGAAGATAATGTGAGCAAATGTTGGCATAAAATCTATAGGTTCAGAAACATAAATAATTCTTTAATAAGTCCTTTCATTCTTAACATAATCAGTGGGAAACTAGGCCAGCTGCTGTCCCCCCACCAACCATAAGAACATAAGCTCAAAGCAGGATTAGTTGATCGATGGAAGACTTCATTTTGGATAAGAGACGTTTTTAAGTAAAAAGATGTTTATTTAGCCAGGGAAGTTTGGCTGTAGTGAGTAGGCATCAGAATTGTTTATTATTGGAACCCAGAAGCACATTAATTATGTGATTTGAGTGACTGGGTAGCATCGGCCCCGCAGGTTTTGCACGTCAAATGCCCTCATCTTGCATGGTGTAAACTGACCCCTGAAGTGCAGGTCTGTGCACCAGAGGTTAAAGGAGGACCCTCTTTCATCCCCACCCAGGGTCTGCCAGGGTCCTATGTTTTGGGGATATCAGAGTGCTTTGATATACTGCACGGGGCAGCAGCATAGCTTCAATTTCACTTACATGTTGTGATTTCCTATGAAAGATCATCTGTCATTGAGAGTTCTTGTAACACATTTGCAAATAAGGTCAAACAATTTGTTCAGAGGTGAACACGGTAAGTATAAACACATTGTAAATATTTGAGTATGAGTTTAATGGTGTTTGAGAGGCTCACACAAAAAACCTCACAAATAAAATTGCTATATTTAAAAACAAATTAGAAACTTGCACATTATTTTAGCCTTTAGTGGGCATTCATCATCATTATGGATACTTCTGTTTATTTGGGTTAGCATGGGGGGAAAGGAACGTTTAGAAAGGCCCCGTGAGGGTGGGCAGGGTGGTACAGGGTGCTGGGCCCCGAGGCTCCATCCAGCCCCTGCAACCACCAGCTGCCACTGCAGCCCTGTGTGCGCCACCACCCAGGGACCAACCGTGCCCTCCCACTCAAAAATCCATTAGACTTGCCCAGGAACCATTTTCGAAGAGCAATTATGGTGTATAGGAGCAGCAGCTTTGGTGTAGTAGCACTCTTGGAGGGGACTGACCCAGTGATGGGCAGTGGAGGGATGGGTGGGCTCTGTGAGCAGCACATGGTGTGCTTTGCTTCTCCAGATGGGGAACAAAGGGTGTTTCAGTGTGAAAAGATCCATGCAGTTCTGTGTTGCATTTCCTGAACACACTTCACACTCTGAGAAAGATAAAGTAAAGTTAACTGCCCCCAAAATTACCTTAGTTCCACCATGCTTAGGACTGGAGAAATCCCCATTTTGCCCCAGACATATTGATCAAAGCACTAATGGGAATTTCTTGTAAATCCATCCTCAGTCCTGCCATAACCTCCATAGAGAAAGTTCCTTACAGAAACTTGCATGGCCATATTCCAGCACACTCCTGCCAAAACAAATTCTTTCACATGGACTTTCAGGTCCCCTTCATACCAGTGCATTTTGATATGGCTTTTGGAGAGAAAAATTAAGATATTTCCCATTCCCTCTGCAGATTTACACCCCAGAATCATCTCCAAGTAAAGTTAGATTTGAAGAATATTAAATCTACTGATTTCTGATTCCAAAATGGTTAAAAAATGGCCTTGAAGTAAGTCTGAGAGTCATAATTTTCAGGACTGCAGTATCCATACTCCAGCTGTTTGTACAGGGCCCAACCCTGCAAACACTTTTCTGGAGAAAGTGAGGAAAGCCATACCTGAATGTAGACATTTCCAAGCTTACATTTCCAGCCACTAAACCTTTTTGAAACAGAAAACTGTGGGTGGGTGGAATTGTATCTAAAGCATTTGGTGTTTTGGGGGAGCACTGTAATAAATCATCATAATAATTGTGTATAAATATGAAAATTAAATTACACAAAATATGTAAAAACCAGTGGTTTAAAATATAAATATATAGGTGGGACTCCTAGCAACAAAAGCAACCTCTCTGTCCAGTGGAGTACTACAAATGGTGTCGGTAAAAAATTCCACTTAAGTAATCTTACCTCTGATCTTTTTGAGTTAAATTCACCCAAGGGTTTCATTTGATCTTTCATGAAGCCATACTATAAATCAGATGATGTATAGTGCACAGAGATAATGATTTTGCTAAGGTTTAAGATGTGTATTCCAACGTTGAACTGTCATTTTTTAGACTTTTTTTTCCCCCTTCTTCTGTGGCATTATAAATTGCAATGGTCAGATACACTTCATACCTGCTATAGAGTACTGTTAAGAAAATGGATTCTAGGTGCCAAAATAGCAGGGAGTGCCAGCAGCTGCTTTGGGACCTCTGTGCTAGTGAGCCTGTGTGTGCACAGCTCGTTTCCTCCGTGGCTGTGGCCAGAGCAGAGAGCACTGCACAGCTTTTCACGGCTCCTCGGGGAAGGGTGAGCTATTGCAAAGGGACTTAGCTTCCTGTCAGCCCCTGAGCCACCACAAACCAAACCTGGTGGAGGACTGGATTTAAACTGTTTCTCCTCAGCCAAGACCACACCCTTCTGGAGATTGCTTTGTCCCAGCACAGAAGTGTGTGAGCTGCTGCAGTAATTCTGCCATGAATGAGAGCCTTTCTTTTGAGTCATATACTTTTGTTTCCAGCCTACGGTGTCTTGGCTTACTACTGTGCTGGGGATTATCCCTCCAAAAAGCCAGAGCCTGGAAAATGAGCCATTTTCAGCAGCTATGAAACTAGGATCCAAAAGTGTTTCCCTCTTCATATGTATATGTATGTATATATATATATATATATATATATANTATAATAACATATTTTAGTACTTTAATGTAATATGAAAATTTAATAACAATAATAATATCATTACTCTTATAATTATTACTAGTAGAATAGTCTTATAGTTAAAGCTTCATTTTTATAGGTACCAGTCAAACATAATGAATTGGACTATTTTTTATTCCAAGCAGCAAAAGACTCAATCTCATAGGAAACTCCATGCAGACAAATCCCAAATGAGTGAAGCTGGGTCCTTGGCAGCTTGGGAAAATGATACAGCGATGGCTGCTGCAGGACTGTGATCCAAGAAGCATTGATGAGGAAAAAAAAGGTGGGAACTGTTACATATATTCAAGGAGATACTTGTATTAACAGTTTGAATTCGGTTCTCTCCTGCCCTTAAAATCCTATCAAAACTGCTGCAGGCAGCGCCAGAGTCATACAGGGACAATTTAAGGCAGAATTTGGCACAGATTCCATAGGGCTGGGGGTCCTCAAAAGTCTGATCAATTAATTCATAAATGCCTTGTGTAGTTATATTATCCTGTATTAATGTGAGATAATAAATTCTTATTACTTCATAAGATCAAATAGGAAGTTTATGGAAAGAAATCCTCAGCACTGCAGAAGCTGTGAAACTATACATACTTAAAAGAGAATACTGAAACACAGAGCAACTCTGAAGTCCTTAATATTTTTTTTAATGCCTTGATTTCTGGAGGGTCTCTGGAATTTCTTCCTTACTAGACCACTCCATAACATCACATGTCACACACACCAGAGACCAGGTTGAAATCTTGTCCTTTGCTCATCTTTTTAATACCTTACTTTTGAATCTCCTGTGGTTCACCTTTTTTCATCAGACTCTCTAAAACAGGATTGTCAACAGCATAAACAGATCTACCTCAGCCTTTCTTCATCAGAAACAAGATGCTTGAGGTTCTACATAAAAGCTTGAAATGCTCTGCCCAGGCTTACAGATATTAGTCCTTCTTCCTCCCTGTAGGGCTTCTAGTAGCATCCTGAAGCTCATGTCAGTCTTGGGGCTTTGTTAATACCCATTTCACTCACTATTGTCTAGAAATCCTTAAAAATACCCATTCTACTTGAGTATGAAGTTTATGCAGATGTATCAGACTGAGTGGGGCAACAAGGTGTGACAGAGAGAGCAGAGTCCACATCCATGAAGAACTTATTTTTCTTTCCTAGTTTTGTTTCAAGGATATGCATACCTGGAGGGCTGGCCCATCAAGATGAGTCAGTAGAACATGCAATTTAAAAAGGGAGAAAAAAGGGAAATCTTAATGGAAAAAAACAAAGGGAATAAGAATGAATGAATGAACTGAGAAAGACCATGGGGCAGTGGAGAGTGAGGCTGTAGGAAAGACATGAAGAAAACCTGAGGTTGGAAGGAGTATGGAAACAGAAATAATGGCCACACTGTGGTAAGTACAGGACAGTCAAACTAAACTTGTGGAGCTACTGCTGCCTCAAATGTTTCCCCTGAAATGAAAGCCAGCTTGCACAATCTGGCCTGCAAAACTGCAGCAGGTCAGCAGCTGAGCCACAAATTGGTCCTCCTTGCTTCAAGATAACCATAGAATCACAGAATATCCTGAGTTGTAAGTGACCTATAAGGATCACTGAAGTCTAACTCCTGACCCTGAACAGGACAGACCCAGGAATCACCCCACGTGCCTGAGAATATTAACCAAACACTTGGTGAACTCAGACAGGCTTGGTGCTGTGACCACTTCCCTGGGGAGCCTGTTCCAGTGCCAAAACACCCTCTTGATGAAAAGACTTTTTCTAACAATTCATCACACAAAGATGGAGTGATTGATGTATCTTCATCCATTCAAATCTAACCTGATGCTGTAAGTCTGCCCAAATCTATTCTAAAGGCTGCATTGAGGGAGGATAGAAAACACTTTGCCTTTTTCACAAGGAGGACTATCAAATCAGCAGAATTAGCTATCTTATGTGAAAAAGAAAACCTACTTGCCAGAGTTACATTATTTAAAGCTTTTGATTGACCTGAGAGACTTCCTACACTCTCTTTCCTCTGACTCCCACTTCCCATACTATAGGAGGTTTTTTCATTATTTTTAGATGTATCATGACAATAAATTTAGAACTCTTGGATCTCTCAACTCACTCTTCCTAGTTGGCGCCTCATTTGAGTAATGGGTCATGAAGTTGACATTCCTTCTGTGATGTATTGCTTGTTAGAGTAGCACTGACCACAAGAGGCAGGTCAAATAATCTTTTAATTTAATCTTTTACAGCTAGAGATGCAAACGCTATAAAAAATGCAAAAGAGAATATCCATGTGATACTCTCACTGGGGAGAGTATCCATGGGGGAGAGAGACAGAGACAGCATCGGGAGCCAGGGAGAGCTATATCTCAGGAAACATGGCTTATTTTGGGGATGAGCCAAAGACAGAATAACAAGTAAGAGGGAAATGACAGAGAGCTTCTGGGGATTTTTTCACTAGTTGATTACCTTCTGTTTAAGGGTTTGGCTCCAATGTCCTTTTAGGTGGCTTCATCCAGAACACCCTTCACAGCAGAGGAAAACTGTAACTTACGGAAATTAAAGCTGAGTACATTAAACTTGGTTTTCTGTCTGTGATATTGATTAATAGTGTTTCTTAAAATATATGTTGTTTCTGTTGGGCCATTACTCCTGATGGCACAGTCCAATCTAAGTTTCTTAGATTGCTGCAATTTATTACACTGTTTCTGAAAGAATACTGGGTCCTCAATTTTGTGAGTAACTAGTATACACAAAAACAATTACATAAGAAAACAGTGAACTGTTTAGCAAGCCACTACCATTTTCCATAGGATTATGAGTGTATGTTACCCATTTCAACAGCCAAATCAACATTATTTTTTAAATCATTTTCCACTGCACTTGATGGGGTAAAGTGTTTCTGATGACATTCTATTGATTAGACATTCCTCAAAAACAAAGAATAGAAAGCACTTCTTTTCAAAGTTATGAGTCTCTTTTCTCCTCTGTACTTTGCTGCATTCAAGGTATGTCCCTGTTTTTCAGATCCTTCTAGCTTTTGAATCTTTTTCTACTCTTCAATGAAACACGAGGTTTTGTAAAACCACCATCAGGAAAACAATACACCAGAGTTTGTCTTGAATGAGCAGAGACATGTTGCTGATATAGTTTTAGCAATCTGATCCCAGGCAGGAGATTAATAGTTCTGACATCAGTCATAGATGAAGGGCAGTATTTCTGCTGAATCCATAATAGTACTTTTTGCTGTTTTTCAACTCACATATTGTTTATGCTGATCCATCTCTTCATGCAAAAAACCAAATATCTATATGCCACCTTTGCTGAAGGCACCCCATAGCATTTTAAAGTTGGAGAAAAAATACTGACACTCCTATTCATTCATCACTGGCACTGGAAAATTACGACATATTATGAGAATGTCTCAAGAAAGAAAAATATTTTTATTTTGCTTCTCATATCTTGACCCTCTGAGGTTACTTGTTTCATATTTTCAACTTATATTCACATCCTGAAAGGCTAGCAAGTCTGAGTTTCCACTAAAATTTCCTAATTTTAATGTAAACTTAGATTCTCACAAACTTCCCCTATCCCAGCATCTAGGGCACAGGAAAAAAAAGTAAGTATCACCAGACTTTGTGAAAAAATTGAAAAAGTTGGCAGCACTTTTGCCTCCTGCTGATTAGCTCTTTAATCTATGAGTAATCTGATATAAAACCAGTGGAATAAGTCACCAGTAGATAGTATTCACAGTAAAACTGGCAGAAATACATCTTGTTCAAAACAAAACATGCTGAAGAAAGTTCCCAACCTGATAGTCTTGGTTAAAGGATATACAGTGTATAAGATGTATGCATGAGTATACACACTCACAGATCAATATACACACACATACCTATACAGATAAAAAATCTGCACCAGGTTCCAAAATAAACAAGAGCTACTTGGGTGATGTTCCAGTATGACTTCATCTTGTTAAATAAAACACCACGTTATTACTTCTCAGCTATTTTTAAATCAAGTGAACTTCATCTATATGAAAAGTGAGAAATTAGTTTATGGCTTGTCTTTTAAATGCCAAGCTGCCACAGAATGAGCACAACTGTATGATCACAAGATGATACACTACATGAATTGACACACACACACACCAGGTTGGCTAGAGAAAGCACTGCTTGCATCTAAGTTACAAAACTGGATATTATGAGCATTTAGATTTCTTGGGTTTATACATCCCTTGATATATAATAAATATATATGACAGCTTTTTCTTTAGACAGGACACTTGAAAAACCTCTTCCTGCCTCTTATACTTGATCACTGATTTTGACACTACTTGTGAGGACTTAACTGCCTTTTAAATATCAACTACCTCTCTCAAATTTATTTGAAAACAGCCAGTGTTTTATAAAAGATTATTTTTGGGACATACTGGGACTGCAAAATAAGGAAAAAGAGGGATGTATTCAGCTAATAGAAGTAATTGTGGCTTATTTCTGTGTTCTATCACAAATCCCCATGAGAAGCACTAGCTGGCATGTGTAAATGGCAGCTGCTGCCTGTGAGCCAGTGTAATCAATCTTCATGCTACTGCAGTTATCCACATAAGAATAATCAGTGACTGTGAGTTAACAGGGTGAAGCATGTACCATTTATTCCTATACAATTAGAAGTATCAAAGTAACAGCTCACCAAGGCAGAAAAGAGGGCAGTAGCTTCTTATTTTCATGCCATATTAAATATGAATACGGTAGTTTAATACAGGGCACTCACAAAGCCTTACCTTGCACATTCATCTCACTTTATTGGTTTGATATGTTCAGAGAAAAATGGAACCAACCCAATAGACAGTATAGCATTAATGTCTTAGTCGTTCTGAACTTTGATATCCATGGCACTCTGGAGAAATGTTGATTTATAAATAGATATTTTGTTCCAAACATACGGTCTTATATATCAGTAAAGACAACAGTATAAATTCCCCAGAGCATTTATATTGCTGACTATAAGACAAAGTTGGGCTGAGTGATATGATGGCACTACTATCCCTGCTAAAATATTTAAGGATGTGATTTTTACATGTATATAGAATTAGAGAAATATGTTTTTATTTGGCATTAAAAAAAAAAAAAAGCTGAATTAATCAAAACCTTTTTCTACACAAGAACCACAGTAGACCCATATTCAGTTTCGAGTGTTATGTCCACATTCTAGTTGTTATATGTGTCAATGAATCACAGATTGACAACTATTAAAACTAGATAAAGAAATATTTCCTTTAATTTGGATGTCCTAAATGTATTGAATCTATGATCAATCAGATGCTTTGAAATGTTTATATAGTGGGGGAAAGAAGAAAGAAACAGATCACTACTATTCTAATTGATATTCATTATTTTGTGTTTGAAATCACATTTTAGTCTCACTTAAGCCAGTTGTTTTCAGCTCGTGGGCTGTGGGTAAAGGGGTATATGGACAACTTTGTAAAAACTTTGCAGAAGGTAACCGCAAAGAACAATGTCAATGGCTTTCATGAAAATGGGCTTCCATTTCTTATGCTGAAAAATTCTGACTGTGCATCTGGTAACCCACAATTTTGAATCAAAAATCCAAAGCTTAAATTTAAGAAAATATATTTTGCCTGATATTTTGTTAACCTTAGCTTTATATGTCAAATTCCCATACCTGGAGTAAGCATTCAAGTGAATCTTCACATAACTGACTGGTTTTGTCATTCTTCTCTATAGGCTTTCTCTGCATAGCATGTTTATTTACATTGATGCAACCAAAACTGAACTGTGGTGCCGCTAGAAACGTATCACTTGTTGTATTCTATTAAATCAATATTATAGTGAGATATTACTTCTGTAAAGGAATTCTCTAATCCTTCTCTTTATCAGTTTATTTTGCAAAGGCATCTTCATTAAGCTGTAATACTTACAATGCTTCATATCTGTTTCCTCAGGGAACCATGTTAGATCAAAGTCCATTACGATAGTGAGAAGTTTATTATGTTTTCTAAGACATGCTACTTTTCATTACAGATGCAAGAATGCTGATAGATGGATGAAAACATTAATGCTGTGGGCAAACGCAAGTATTTCTAGGAGTGTCTAATGGTCCTCTTTAGTTGCTACCAGTCCAGAATAATTTGTTAAGAAATTGCATTAAAACTCTTTTTTCAAAGTAAATTAAATAATAAACAGTAGTCAAAGATGTTTTCTCATTACACTTTCAATTTAAAATCAGATATTTGCTATTAATTCTGAGTATCCTAATGGTCGGCAACATTAATTGCTATTTATTTTATTTCAAAATTTCTCACAAAGGAACTGTCAGAAGTCTTTTGAAATTCCGTGTAAATTACATTCAAAAGATACATTTCATCTCTTACTTTATGCACTTTTTTCAAGAAATTCTTGAAAGATAGAGCAGCACAATTTGCCCTTACAGAAGCTGTGTCAGTTGGTCCTTATCCTACCATGCTTATCTTAATGTGTAATCTAGTTGAAGTAGATTCCATTTGAGGTCTTATCTTTCCCAACTAGAGCAGATTAAAGAGGAAAGTCTTTGTTCATTGAAGTGCTGTGACTTACTTGCTCTCAAATCCTTGGAATTCAGACACAGAGCTCTGCAAGACTGCTGTCTAGCACAAGGTTTTATGCACTTGCTGAACCCCGAGGACGAACAACCTCACTGCAGCCAGCAGCCCTCTCTCATGCTTAAAACTCCACGCGTGACCAAATGCCTGCCAAGCTGTATTGAGCAAGGGAAAAACCTGAACCCTGGCTGAAGAAAAACAGCAGAATGCAACTATCTCAGGCAATTAGCACTTCTTTGCCTCTTTCAATACAGTTTCCATAAATCATATGCTATGCTCAGATCATTCAGAAACTTTCTCTTTTAAATACCCTGTTTCATTAGTTCTAACTTCCTCAAACACATTTTCTGTCATACCTAAGGAATTGCCAAATGTTTCTAAAAGAAGCATATCATGGGAACATTTCTAGATGAGAAAAATGAAAAGAAAACATGTGCCCGACTTTTCCAAAGCCTGTTAGAATTTCTGTCTAAATTTCTGCTTTACTCAGATCTTTGGCTTTCAAAATACTCTTACACTTAACACCAAACTGAGAGAATTAGGCTTTTTGACATTTTTCCAGTGACTAGCGGAAAATATGCCCCCTCTACCCCACCTTCTGCTATATCTCTTACTGTGAGGTTGTTTAGTTTCACTGTGTTAGCATCCAATGCAAGTCATTTTTGCTGCGTGTAACTGGGTCTTTTAACTGTTGTAAACCCTTTGAAGTTTCCTCTTTCTGCAAAGAGGTCAACGCGGTCTTTCTTTTGCCCTTTCAAAAGGACCTTTCATTCATTCCTGTGTTTGGTCAAGTTGTTGTGGGTTCTGCTCCGGCCTGGCACCCTGAGTCCCCCCTACACAAGCAATTGCTGCTTTCGTTGCTACTGCTGTTTGTACTCCTTATTGCTTCTTTCATTTATCTTCGCTGACACACCAAAGGAAAGAGGGGGCCGAAAGGGGAGAATATGGCTGTAAGCTAAATTGATTGCATGTTATATTTCATGGAAGTCTGGCAGGAAGAGTTGAGTGATCTCAAGGGTTTCAGGAATATTTTCGTTCCTATTGTGAAAATCAATCAAAGCGCGCTCGGCCCCGGCTGCCCGCCCCCCTGGCAGCCCAGAGCTGAGCTTGCTGCATTGTCAGCAAAGGTCTGAATAGAACAAAAGTCTCCCAAGTGGACACTGCATTCACTTGATGGGGTCACATATTACCCAACATTTAATAAAATTCACATGAATTTGAAAAGAATTCCCAGATAGATCAATGACGGGAAAAGTAGTAAATTTAGCTGGTAGAACGGATATCTTAAAATCAAGGTGATGGTATTATGTGTAGCAGTTACTCTTCTGTTTAGATATTAAATATCATGGGTGTCTTGGGACTATTAGATGGAATTCTTGCCAAATAAACATATCTACCCCTTTCCTACGATGCTTCCATCCACCTTGCATCTGTCATAGAAGAATTTGTTTAAAGTGGGTTGCTTTTTCCCAAGCCTTCATCCACAATACCAGCTGACCAGGCTGGTTTGGATCCATCACAGCTTTATGTGCTTCCCTGTGGCACAAGCATAAACACGGCAGAGCCAGCAGAAATGGTGAGGCTCAAGCAACACCTAAACAATTGCCTCCCTAAATGCTTGGGCAGAGATGTCTCCAGCAGATCACAGTCCCTTTGAACCAGAGCATTGTCTTAACCTTCTCTGAAAAACAGAACAACCACTGTCCTGCCACTCTTATTCTGCTTTTTTTCTTTTAAATCCAGGAGATGCCCAGGCTATAGCCACTCTGTTAACCTAGCCTTCCACCAGGTCCTGAAAAAAGGTGATCTTAGCAATTCTGATTGCTGCTGCAGTAACAAACTATTAAATTTTGAGACAACATGTGAGTTTTTAATTTCATGCTTGAAAACAGAGTGAGTAATAATGACTCTGCATTCTTCCTTAGCCAATGCACAGCCTTAGGCTATCTAAGGAACATAAGGCCATATGATGTGTCACTGTTCAAAAATTCAAAAGGAATCCGAAGGAGTACTTCACGCTTGTTCCTCAGACCTTATCTGGTTCACCACTAGCTTTGGCAATCACTGTCACAAGTGAGAGCTGAGGGAATGCTGAGTCTGGAGTCATCACTCAGCTAACAAGTTAGTGCTTCTGCAACATACACAGCAACTTGCTGACTGCCAGCACCTTATTTTGGACATAAGTCAGACTAGAAAGAGGGAATGGGTGCAAGAGCTTGCAAAAACCTGTGGTTCTAGATAGGCCTCCGTTCTGCAAAAAACATCACATACCTAGTTTGGATTTTGTAACCCTATTTGCCAGAATCTCTTGCATTTGCAGGCCATATTAATCACCCCTCTCTGCAGCAAGTCACAAAATAGACCATCCATTTAGAGTGTTTGCTTTATAGTAACTTGCTTTCTCAGCACAAATATATGTCCAATTAACATATTTATGGGAGGAGGAATATGCAGGTATGATTTCAAATCAATATAAATATAGAATATGAAGAATGTGAAAATTAGAAGAAAAGCCCTGAAAAGGGACATACAGGGACATTTTTTCAATATAAGAATTATTTTTGTCCTGTTTCATTTTTTGTCTTTAAAGAGAAAATAATCTATTTTTAGAAAAATACACAGAATTAAATTTTCCAGCTGACTGCCCAAACTCTTTCCACCAGTGTCACGCTTCTGCAGCTAGAAGAGCAACAGCGCACAAAATGTGCATAGATTTGCCCTTTACATATTGTCATGCAAAATTACTCTGCAGAATAATTTCAGCTGGATGGTACAGAAGACCAGGTTGGACTTTATTTGAAAGGCTGAGATTTTCATAAGAGTTTAGAGATTGACTTTTGCTAAATATAGGTGACCGTTATTGTCTGGCTGCAATAATCTCTTAAATAATTACAGCCCCAAAAGCCCATGTGATAACTATCAGTTCAAGAATCTAGCAGAAAAACTGTATTCTTGCTGGGACTTCACAGAGGCCGATGGAAAACCACAGTTAAGGAACATTTAGAAACAGAACAAAACATTGCCATTTATGAAAATGAGTACTCTGGTGTTCAGCCAGTGCCTGTCATAAACTTCCCAACATAAAGCTCACACACCACCACAGAGGTGCCCACTGTTTGAAGGCACCTGATCCATCCCAATCATGAGCATTAACCCTACACAAGAAAAAGATACTACCTGGCACAATTCTGCATTCCAGCAAGGATGCTATCTGTTGAATCCAGGGATACTAAGCTAAGTGCTGTTACTAATCAAAAGTAAATAATCTGCCTAAAGCACACAGATGTTTTCAGGTCTAGAGAAAAAATAGGTATCCAGGATATGCTTTTATTATTAATCTAGAGTTAATTGTTCAGTTCTCTGCCTGCACCATCAGTTATCAAAGCAACTTTGTTGACTAGTACTGGATGAGCTGTTATGTACCAGAGCTCAAAACAGAGGTATGCTGATAAGAAAAAATGTGTGCTTAAGATTCATATGCTGTTGAAAACCTTCAAAGTACAAGGTGAATACTTCTTTCACGGTGTCTAAAAGCAATTTATGAAAGAAATAAATGAATAAATAATGAACTAATGATCATGAAGAAAACACTGATATTGCCATCAATGTATTTTAAAATATTTAAACCTGCTTCTGATTATCTTACATACTTTCCATTTAGCATGTATCAAGCTCTCTTGAGTCTCACTAAACCATAGAATCATAGAATGGTATGAGTCGGAAGGGACTTCAAAGACTGTCTAGTAGCAACCCTCTGCCACAGGCAGGGACACCTTCCACTAGACCATATTTCTCAAAACTCCATCCAACCTGCTCTTAAACACCTCCAAGGGTGGTGCATCCACAACTTCTCTGGACAATCTGTTCCAGTGCCTTTCCACCATGACAAGGAAGAATTTCTTCCTCTAATCCAAACCTACCCTCTTTCAGTTTAAAGCTACATAAAACCCATCTTGACCTATTATGATATGCCCTTGCAAAAAGTTCCTCTCCGTATTTCTTGTAGCCTCTTTAGGTACTACAATATGTTATAAGGTCTCACTGAAGCCTTCGCATCTCTAGGTGGAACATCTCCAATTCTCTCAGCTTGTCTTCATAGGAGAGGTGCACCAGCCCTCTGAGCATCTTTGTGGCCTTTCTCTGGACTCATTCCAACAGGTCTGAGTCCTTCTTACATTGGAATTTCAGAGCTGGATGCAGTTTTCCATGTGTACACCAAAGTGGAGTAGAGGGACAGAATCACCTCCCTCAACCTACTGGCCCCACTGCTTTTGATGCAGCCCAGGAATGGTTGGCTTTCCGTGCTGCAAGTGCACATTGTCAGGTCAGGTTGGGCTTCCTATCAACCAGCCTATGTCCTTAGGGCTGCTCTCAGTCCATCCTCCACCCAGACTGTATCTGTGCTTGGGATTGCCCTGACCCATGGGTAGGACCTTGCACTGGGCCTTATTGAACTTCATGAGGTCCACAGGGGCCCACTTCTCAAGCCTGCCCAGGTCTTTCTTGATGGCAACCCTTTCTTCCAGTATGTTGACCACACCACACGGCTTACATTGTTGGCAAACTTGCTGAGGGCACACTCAATCCCACTGATGTTAAACAATGTAAACTAAAATTAAAGACCTCCTATTTCCAACAAATGCTATTCTGATTTGCATTGGTTTGTTCCTTGGTTAGGCTGGTAGAGGAGATTGGTGGATAGTTTCAAATCTGTTCTCACCACAAGCTGGCACACCCCACCAGGGGAAGCAGCAGGCTGAGGGAGCACAGGAAGTGAGGGACAGCAACAGAGGAAGGCATGGGACACACACCACATTCTGGATCACACAATCCCAAAGGAAAAATTACCTTCAGCTTCAGTCAGGGCTGTGGCAAGCCTGTAAGACAAGAATGAAATTTCTGTCTGTTCCAAATACATGCATGTCAATCACAGCTCAGTCCACGTAATCTGATACACTTTTAATTTTTGACTGAAATCACTGATAAGTGCATTTGGGTTGTGCTGCTTAGAGATTGGCTAAAAGGCCTTGTATTGATTTGGCTCTATTTCTGCACTGAATGTGTGAACCAGTATGTCAGGAAGGAGTCATTTAATGTTTAAGTCAAAATGTGTTTCCTCAAGTTTTCCAGTAATCCATTTTCTGCAAATATTTGAGATGGTAAAGTCTCACAGACATTTTTATGGAAAGCAAACAACAAACATCTATGAGCCAAATAAATTAATTTCAAATCCAGGGAGGATATTTTCAGAATTCAATAGGAACCATTACCCTTAGCTCCCAAGAAAAGATATCTCAATTCCTCTTGCTGACTGTGTGCTATTTGGTGCAGTTAACTAAGAAGTTGATGAATCAAGGATTTGTAGCCCAAGCCTGGGATATACTGTAAAGGGTGAGTAGTGAGGAATATTTCTACCTACTGAAACTTGGGCTTAGCCTGAAGTGCAATGCAATCCCACAGAGCTTTTGTGTATGGATACTGTGCTGGATCTAGAACTGTGCAATTATAAAATATCATTATACAATCATTTAAAAGTAATCTAAACTAGACCTGTGTTAGGTGGTTCCAATATGCTTCTCTTTCTATTTTTTTTTTTTATTATTTTATTTTAACTTTATCAACCTGTTAATTTTCTGTCTGGATTCTGGAATATAATCAGTTGGAAAACCAGGCATACAGAAAACAGTGTTGTGGGGCTTCCAGCCAGGTCCAGCACTGCCCCAGGAAATACCAGGGCACCATGTCTTTGCCTGGTATCAGGAGGCACTCAGCACCTAGCATGGCTGGCCAATGTAAATAAATGCTGGCAGGAGACCGATACACTGGAATTAAAGGTGATATATAATTAGTCCATATGACTTTTGTTGATAATAACTGCAGGTAACTTGACTGCATTCTGCTAATCCAAACGACTGTCACCATGCACTGAGGGCATATGTTATCTGCAAACGTTTCATATTTCATTTCAAACTAAGGAGTTATCCATTAGTAAAACAGAAAGCGATTACACGACTGCGTTCTTTGCCAAGACTGCCTCTCAAAGCACATGCAGAAGAGCTCTTTTGCCAGTGCTTCCCGCTGAGCAGCACTGCCCCTGGGCCTCCCTCAGCAGCTCAGCCAGTCACAGGAGGGGCTCCCAGGGAATGGCAGGAACGCCCGAGTAGTTCACTGTGGGGAAATGCAACAAGTAAATACTTGAACTGTGCTGTCCACTGAAAAGGAAACAAGACCATCTTGCGGTTCGAGAAGGGGCATGAAAAGATGTTAATCGCATGAGCAGTAATCTCTTTGGCTGCTCAGTGTGCCACACTTGGGCTTTGTTTGCCTTGACTTATCTGGCTTACTTACCCCAATCTGTGTGATCATGAGGTGCTGGAGGGCCTCTCTAAGTGTGCACGGGATCAGCTACTGGAGAAGGACAATGAAATATTAAGGAGGAAAGGTTGTATCTTTAAAAAAAGCAACCTTCGGGGCCACCTATCTAGACAAAAGGGCTCAGACAGGCAATAAACGTAGAAAATCATTGCAGCAGCAATGAATTATGAAGGCTATTAAAACCCACAACTGAATTTACAGAATCAACTTCCTCTGATGCATTATAAAAATGCTTTTCCCTGGGAACTGAAGATATCCAAATTTGTGTTGCAGATTAATTACAGCTTTATTTAGCAGAACTGGAGAGGGGGGAGTTCGGCTCAGTAAAAATGGATATTAATAGTGTTAACTTTCTGAATCTCATGTACTGCCAGGAAATCATTAACATTACATCTAACAATTTCAGGTACTTCTGGTTTTGAACTCCAATTTTATTATTTATGGAATCCTGATTGCAGAAAAAACATACCCAGCACTTGTATTTAGATTCTGTTTACAAAGGAGCTCTGTCTTCTCCCTGGAACTTGCATAAGAACAGAAAAGTAGATTATGTGCTTTCTTAATAGTTCTTCACAAAGAGTCCTCTGTTTCTGACAAATGGTTTATGCAAATGTATTCTTTGAATTCCTTTAAGCAGTACTCAGGGAAAAATGACATTTTGCAAGAGGGAACAATGAATATTCAATGCGTCATCTCTTAGGTGAGCTAATGGACAGCTTGTGTTCCACAGTGACTGCCATTCTCTAATTTTGAAATTTTGACAGAGGGTAGGGAAGTATCAACTGGTAGTAGGAACTGAAAAGCACCAGCTCTCAGACCTTCCATCAATATTCCAATAAAGGTAATGCAGGACTTTAAATTACAGGCTGGAAGAAAACTTTCTGTCTCTTCAAGCTCAACTGAAAGGCTGTTTTGCAAAGTGCAGTATGGAGGAAAAAATCTTTCTGCGTCCTTGAAATCATAGCTACTGCTGGGCTGTGGAAGGGCAAGAAGGTGAAGGCTTCACAAAAGCCTCCCATAGATAATAATCCCTGGTGTGAATGGCACAAAAAAAGAGGCAATTTTGAATGCATCATCTGTATCTTACAGGTCTTATTCATACAGGCAGGCATACTGAAGTTAATAGCTTTGTTTGTATTGGGCTAGAACTTGCCTGAGAGCAAAGGCTGCAGGAGGAGCCCTCATTTTGAAGTCTAGTTCAGAAAGGATGAGTTGGCAGTAGGAATTTGACCTTTTCATAACAAAACCAATGTAGGTCATCAATTCACTTACAACTACTGTATAAAAATGATAGTGTTAATTTGATAGAGAGCAATAAAACTACAGGACTAAGAAAGGCACGTTAAAGAAGCTGGAATGTAAATGTTTTAAGCCTCCTTTGCCTCTCATGCATCTCATGTGACTGCAGTAAGCTTTTTGAGTTGAGTTCCAAGAGTTAACATAATAGCTTAAGGAAAGTAGGCAGGCTTCATCCTCTCCTGCTCTCTCTTCTGCACTCCTGAAATTTTTCACAAATATTTTTCTGGTTTGGTGACAGGATGCAAGTTGTTCTAAAGAATTGTTCTCAAGAGTAAGTGAATCTCATCTTGTCCAAAGCCTTTGTATTTTGTTCTTAGTAGTCTTCTACATTTACCAGAAAGCTGTATAACTATATCTGTGACACTTAGATATTTGGAGTCAAAGAATAGTTCAGAAAATCTTCATCCATATTGAAAAGTGGATCAAGATCTCTTATGTTAATTTACAGCAAAGGTATTCAGCATATGAAACAGAGTAATTAGTACCTTTGATCGCCAAGTTTCTCAAGTTCACCACATTAAGTGCAATTGGAGATTGGAAAACAATTTCATGCAAATAAATGTCTTCTAGTAACTACATTTGATTAACAGGTGATCTCAAAAGAGAAATTTTTGGTCAAGCTTTAAAACTTGCATTTCAAACAGGGAATTTAACAGCAGTATATAAAAAAAATATACACAATAGATATCTCATTTCCACAGAGACATCTGAAGTTAATAGCCCAAATTCACTGTTTAGTTACTTCACCATAATTCCTGAATTAGTTCAATTTATAGTCCATTTATTCAACAAGGTAATTGTGGGTAAGAACGCAGCAACTCAGAGTGGAGATCCTACAGTACAGGATCAGATCACACTGAATCTGCCTCAGTTGTTTTTTACAAATTATGCTCAGAAAAATGAGAAACTTATTGCTTAGTGCAGATCTACATAATAGTAATATATGCCAAAAAGATTTCATATTGCACCTTTTTAAATACTATTAGCAGACGTGCTTTAAGAAACTTTCCAAACGAACTGTTGTACGAGTGAGTAATAAGAAATTCCCATCTACAGATAGCAATATCATCCACTGCTAGACATTTAAATTAATCTTCAAAGATGGTGAAAAATTCCATCTTCTTTGTGGGGGTGAGGTTTTGCTAAACAAATGTTTTAAATGACTTAATGTGAACTGCATGTGCTAATATCAAGATTGTAAACTGAGCAGTTTCCAACTTCTCTTGGACAGCTTTTCTGGCTGACAAACAAACAAATACTGAAAGTAATTCACAAAGAACTACTGAAAATACCAAAGAAGTGCTCCATTGGTAGATTTAATTAAGATATCATGCCAGTAGGAAAGTACTTAGTTGCAGAATAATAATTTCCTGCTGCTGTATATGCACCAAGACAAAGTTGAAGAGCTTGGTTTCAAAGCAGGAGGTACTGGTCCTGCCACATCTGCCAAGACAATTGATATGACACTCTTATAGACAATGACTGGGGTTGGTATAATAATTTAACCTTGTGGGAATCCTGATCTGCTGCTTGACAGAGAGGAGGAGACTGTCAGAAGAAAGGTCAGGTCTGTACTTACTCTTTCCCTCGAGGTCAATTGCTAGACACTGTCAGACGTCACAGCTGAGGTCACTGGCTTATTAGTCAGACCCCAGTTTGGAACAGATGAAAGTTGCCTGGATGACAGATCCTCAATTTCACCACAGCTTTGGATACCTAATTCCATGTGACCTTTCAAAATCTGATTGCTGCGTAGTGTGGGGTTTGTGTTACTAGGGTTTTTGTCATCAGCCCTGTTTGCTTACCTGGCACCGTTCAGGGCAAGTCCAATGTACATTTGAACATACTTCATGTGGCATATGGGGTGTTCCTACAGTGTAAAGCCATAGGCAAGAAGCTGCACTGCTTGCTACGGGTCACAGCTGGGAAATAGAAAGAAATTAGAAAGAACAGAGTAAATGGAGCAATCTGACAGCTCTTCAAGGGACCATGGTCCTCTGAGACCTGTACAGAGCCTAAACAGGTAAGGAAAGTCTTCTGCAATGTGTATCTAGGGCCAGAGTGAAAGAGAGATTGGGGATGCCATATCCAGTACTGATCACTCCCTTACTGGTGCCTTCAGTTCAGCAGAAGCTTTAGACCAACTAATGTATTTTTAGCAAGTAAAAGGCCAGCTAGGTTACTTTATCAAATAAGAATGAATAATTGTTTTGATTTGCAATTTCCAGGTACTAGTCCTTCTGACAAATAAATAAATACATACATATGCATCTAAAACAGTAAATTAATGTCCTCAGTTTGTCCAAATTATTGCATGTCAAGGGGCAGCTAAAAAATCTCTCATCTCTCCATTAGGCTACTTCATTTGTTAAAAATAAAATCTTGGTGCACGCAAAGCCATCTCCCAGTAATTTTCTTCAGACAGGCTCAGATAGGTATTATTATGTTTGCAAATCACATTTCTGATGGCCTAACATGAAGAGAAAATGGCTTAAAACTTGACCAGAGTCAATACTGAGACTTTAACTAAAATTGGAGTGTAAGATCAGGTTCCTATTAATGTAACCTCAAAATTTCTCTTAAATTCCTTCTTGGAAGTTGTGCTTGCACTACTTAGAAAGATACTAAAATACTTCTTATATAACTGCTCAGGAAAAGCTCTAGATGGGGAATAAACTACTGAGCTGGCATTAATTTAATTTTACTCTAGTGTTCTGCAATATAGCACATTTCACATCAGCTTTACTGCATAAGGTTCTTCTATCTATCAACTTGAAGAGAAAAGTTTGACATTAAATTTATTTCTTGGATAAATTACTGGATGCTTCTGAAGTCCACGATGAAACATGAAGTGATAGTGTCTGCTGAAGCCATCAGTTCTTATTGACAAGTCTGGTTAAATTATCAGGTTGTATGTAATTTTATTTGAGTGTAGGAAAATGAAGGTTATAGCCAAGAACTTGGTGGGGTTTTCTTTTCTGAGATGATGATTTATTCATTTTGGCTTCAATAGCTACGGTGTCAGGCGTATTTTATATTTTTCCAACTTTGACACTTCAAACATTTGATTTCCCTTTGCAACTTCCAACCTAAAACATGTTTCCCATTATATATATTCAAGTGACTGCCTTGCACACACTGACTCATGAGGCTGGTTTTTATTTTCACAAAATATATAACCCTATTTGAATAAAATACAGATGGTGTCCGATACATTAAACACAGCAAATTTGCCATTCCCTTCTCCATCCCTTCTGTGTTCCCTTCCCTAGATTTTCTGTGGCTGTATGAAACCTTATCAGCTTCAACAGCTTTGAGAGAATATAGCAACAGAAATTTGATGCCATTCATATATGGTTTGCTACAATAAACAACATACATTTTTTTAATTATTAGCATTTTTTTCTGTAGGATTCTGCATTTGGAGCTCTGTTTCAAAGTGAGCTTCATTCCCCTTGGAAGGTACTGAACAGGCAGCTCCACATTGTCCTGTGATTGAGTTTGAATTAAAGGCAATCAACATGGTATATGGCACCAAGGTTCCAGGTGACAGCTGAAGCAGATTCAGTTGCCTCTTACATCACCAAGTGATTTAAAAGGGAAAAAAAAAAAAAAAGGCAATATAATAGTAGTAAGATAAATTAACAGAGTAAATTAGTAAAACCTGCTGAAATTAATTGAAGAAAAATGGTTCTGGGTTTGGTCTGAAAGCATACTTCATAGTGTACACATGCACAACATTTGTTTGGAATGCACAAGATTTGGGTTTCTATCAGCATCACTAGATGGCATTGGAGGGTACTTTATCTCATCATAAGAAAACAGTCTATAGTAATTTCTATTAGGAACATTACTAGTTAAGGAGTCTATCCCAAGCAAGCTGAAGGCATGTTCTATGCAACTTTGGTTAGGGAATTGCAACATAAAGCAAGAACCAAGGCTGGCGGAGCAGTCACGGTATTGCTGCAGTCTCCTTCTGTCATGCACAAGGAGTCTACCCTCTCTGAGTAAGAATGGGAGGACTGAAATTTGGACAGAAATAAATTGCAAAGGCTACGGATGAAACTGTGAACTGGGATTACGTGAGCTGGTGACTTCAGAGAGGTAAGAGTTAATGTCTTCCTGACATGTAGGGTGGAATTTTTGATACTGCATATTTGCTTTTCCCCACAGCAAATTATACAGATAGTATTATATAAATTGCATTTCTGTTTTTCTTAACACCTTTTTTACTATATAGGTCTAATGTCCCTTTCCTATTACTTTTAGAATAGATATGTCTGCCATCCTGTGATATTTTTGTTTATCATAAACATCCACTTTGGAATGACTGCTAACTTTAGCCACCAACTCTTGTTTGTTGACTGTTACTGCAAAGAAACCATGCAGAATCAATTGCACCACAACTGCACTGGTTTCTGAATTGCAAGGGTATTACTACTCTTGAAGCTCCCTCTTATTCATACTCTTTAGTAGTCGGTAAAAAGAGGCAAATAGTTTTTTCACATGTGAATACACAATTCGAGGAGTTTGATCTTTAAGAAATGCAGTGTGCATCAGAATAATTATAGCTCATGGAACATATGTTGCAATATAAGGCAGCAAAATGGTGATTGCTTTTCACCTGTGCCACCTTGACCCACAATCCAAGTCATTAAACTTTTCAATTCTCCAGGTAGACAGTGCAGAGTATTAATAAATTCAATGCCTGTGTGACCAAAGGTGCATTATCTTTTGCCTCTAATATTCTTTCTGCTTAAGAGCCATCATTTATCAAAATTCAGTATTGAAACAGAGGGCAGAGACACGTACAGGTGAAAACCTGACATTTAATTGAAGTGTTTCCATTCTTTAAACAGGTTTTTGGTTTGTAACTCTTGGGGATTAAAGGACAAAGAAGATAAAACATATAAAAATAGTAGTGTTCATGCTGATCAACAGCTTGTGCCCAAGAATGAGGCAATACCTGCTAGTAAGTCATATGAGGTTTTTAATGGGTCATGAACTAGCACAAAGCCAAGGTCTTGTACAAAACATAAAGTATGCTCACTTCTAAAAGTGCCACTGTGCCTCTGCTCATCTATTTTTCTGACTGGCTGCCCTGCATTCCTTCTAGTGTATTTATAGAAAGCTGTAATTCATAAATACCAATTTGTACCTTTATCTTCATACATGCCAGGTACTTGTAATATTGCAAACTGGAAATTGTTCTTAGGGCATACTTGAAGTTGGCAGAAGGATGAGAAATAAGAATGGTATTATGCCTCTCAAACAGTGAATGCAAATGCATCGAACTCATATTCTCTTCCTGACATTATTTATTAAATAATATGTCATTAATTTGCTAGATCTTACTGAAGCTTCCATCTAAAAGTAAGATAAGTTTTCATGCTGTCATTGTTTAACTCTAATGGGAAACTAGACATGTGCTTGCACACACGTGTGTATATACACGAAAATCAGTGTAATTCTTCACTTACAGGGTTCAAACATTTAGGTCCAAGAGGTAGGTTTTACTGAGTTCGTTCTGCATAGATACCTGAAAATCTAACAGTCTGATTCTATTTTGTGTGAATAAAAATCAAGGATTAACTGAATTACACTGGTAAAACCAAACTAAGTAAGATCAGATTCTGGCTTTATCATTGCAAGTAGCCACTGGATAGTTTAGTCTTCCCTCTCAGCCTCACAATGATTTGCTGAAAAACTGTGGTTAGCAGGAATTTTTTATTTAAAAGCCACAATTTCTAATAAATGTGTTGTTTGCCCTCTGGCCTGACATCAAAGACAGCTTCATAATGAGGGTTGCTCCTACTGAATTATATTTCCCCTCAGTTTGCATAGGGAAGTGGGGCACCTATTACATGCAGGCAATTGTTGACTTCATACAACTACAAAGGGAAGAGACTTGATGTCTCCTTTCCTTCACATTTTTAAAAAGTACCTCTTAAAAGTATCCATCGCAACTTGAAAAAAACCACTTGGACTTACTTGCAAGAAACATGCTTGTATGAGTTAAAATGCCAAGGCCCATGTCTGTACGGAAGGAAGGACAGGAACTCCATGTGCCCTGGGAGCTCTCAGAGGCAGTCAGCCTGAGCCAGCATATGTCTCACTGCTGCTCAAAATGCAGAGAGAGAAAAAAAAAAAACACAAAACAAAACATGTTTTCTTGACAAAGGACAAAAAAAAAAAGGATCCATTGATCACATCTCAAAAGACATTAAGCAGAATATCATTGTAAAGTCTTACTATATTGACTACTTTTCAGAAATGTTCCTTCAAGCCCCATTTTTTTTTCCTGCAGTCAATTGATGAAAACTTCAGATGAGTCTTTTCAACCTGAATCTGTTTGACTTGTTTCAACACCATTTCACATTTTGACTAAAAGGTTAGGGATATGCTTTCCTGGAAAAAACTTGTGAACAGTCTTGCGACTCCATTTTTTCCTTCTTTTTTTTTTTTTTTCAATTAATTAAATCTGCAGTAAGTCTTCACGGAATGTACACTGATGAAGAATACAAGATAAAGCTCTCCTTACTAAAGTTTGAACATCACTGCATTCATATATTACTTCCTGACAGGCAACATAATATGATCTCTGAATGTTTACTATCACCTTCCATATGCTTTGAATTACAAGCCTTCTAAATCATTCGCTTAATCTAAATTATTATCAACAAGAGTGTCTTTTTTTGCTCTAAATAGCAACAGTGCATGAAGGTAGAGGGTCTTACAAACATTAACAGGGTCAGCACCAGTGGAAGTGGAGTAATGGGATGTATTTTGCCTCTCTTCAATTCTCCTTGTAGCGCATTCCTCCTGCACATCCCCAGGTATCTGTTACAGTGGGCCACGGGAGGGTAGCCACACAGGACAGCTCTGTGAGGAGCTGCTGGGGATCTGCTCTCCACAGCCATAGCAGAGAAAGCCCATTGGGCAGCTGTGTTTTTCAGGATGCTTGTCTGTGACTGATTGATTAGCCTCTGCTGTGAACATAAGTCTTACACAGACATATGAGCTGTGGTACAAGTTGATAAGGCGAATTTCACAGGCAAGGGAGAAGGTCTTTACTGTGCACCTACCATGGTCAGGTCCTGCTCCAGGACAGTCCTCCCCAGCGCTTACCACACCTCATACAGTAACTGGCAATAGGAAGACCTGCCTTCATGCTGAGCTGTTCTCCTCCCTGCACCCCACTCTGCCATTCTCACAGATCTTATGGGAAACTTGGTGGTCATGGTTGGCAGGACTATGCAAAATGCTTCAGTGAAGCCCTGAGATGTAGGGCAAAGCACATTAGGAATAGCTGTACTAATACTAAACTCCTTTTTCTCATGTGGGAAGAACATCTCTGACATTCTTCACCAGTGTCTCACTGCCCATCCAACCACCTTCACTCCATACAAACTTACCTGAGCTCCTCAGCTGGCAACAGGACTCATTTGTTTTCATGCTTTGTCTCGTGACAATAAATGCTCATGGTGGTATCCCTAATTTCAAAACAAATTTCTTGTAGAGGTGATGTGAGTTGTAACCACCCTTCCCTGAAGCTGAATAAAAGAGACCTCAGCCTTCCACTTAAAAAATTTGCACTGAAGTTGTGGAGAAAGCTTTAAAAAATGACCCAAGATAAAAAGAGTACATTTTTATTTTGATCTAAGCAAAAACTAAAGCTCTCAGCATGTGTTCCCTACAATCCTCACGATGTCAGACCAGAGGTGATGCTGGCCAGTATTGCTTCACTACCTGGAGTCCATTCACAGTGGTGGGATAAAGTCACCCATTTATCAAACCATTACAGAGACAGTGGGCAGCTCTTGCAGGTGCTCTGAGCCACAGAGCAGCCAGGGCAATCTGGTGCTGGACTCTTCCAAACACTCAGCACAGCCCCTCACAGAGCTGCAGCACCCACTGCCTCATACAGATCTCACTTCTCCAGATGAACTCAACATCCTGTTTAGCACTTCATTTTGTGCAAAGCCAGTTGGTTTTTCATGGAGGAAATAAGCTCCCCCTGTTCAATGTGACATGTACATAAATATGTATACACATACACACACGTGCATGTGCACACGTGATGCAGATATCAGTCATTTAAAGCCCTGTGGATGTCTTCTTTCATATTTCTACCTTGTGGCTTGAGAAAGCCAGGAAATGTAAAAAACAGTCAAAAATTTAGGGGGAAAACCAGACACGCATGCCTTTTCCACAGAAAACATGAAGCAGGTCCCAGGCTGACTGGCCCAGACCTGCCAACTTATTTTGTGCCTTGCTTCCAGCTCCTCCTCCTCATCTGTGGCTTCTCGGGGGTTTCTGTGCCATGAGCGTCAGTCAGGCACTTTGCTGAATCAGACTTACTGCTGCCAAAGTCACTTTCTCCACATAAATTCAGAATTTTACCAGTGCTTATTATAGCTGTTAAATTCCCTCACTGTAGTATCACACCTCTCTTAGTAAGATTTTAATCAGCATTTCCACTGGAAAGCCTTACTCTGAGAATTATAAACCTGTCTGTATAAAGTTGATTACCACTGACATTTAGAATCCAGCCTCTTGGCTCACAGCTATGTTTCCTTCTTCCTTACCTGATCTCTGTTTGCAAAACTGATGTAAATTAGTTTGGCAAGTTTGTTTTAATTGTAGGGATAAACAATTTCTGACTTGAGGCCTTTTTTTTCTAGTGTGCAGAAACTGATGGAATGAAATTATTTCAAGTTACCTGCCTACAACATTGAAGTATTACCCTGTTTACTTTCCTGTTCTTTTAAATGTTGGTACTTTTCCTGTAGGACTGCAACTAAACAATTTAAGTGTTCACATTGCTTTTAAATCCTGAGCATTTTTGGAATGGTGCAGTTCTTAACGGGAAGGAAATCACAGGAGGTTAAAGACTTTCAAAATACATACCAGCACCTCAGTGCCAACAACCCATATCACTTCAATGAACTGCACAGTATGTGTTGGCATGATTTATATAGCAATTTTAAAGGAATCTGTAGTGTTTGTTTATTACCACAGTATGATTGATGGGTTCCTAAGTGCACGGTGACACAATCAGCTGAGCTATTAGGGCTGGGAGTTTGATAATTTGTGAGTTACAGCATGTCATTTCAGTCAATTGCCAGAAGCCATTAGGGTATCAGTGACCTCAGAGAAACAGCAGTGAGACAAGACTCGCTGACGATGGTGTCACTGTCAGAACATCTCTCCTGCATCATCACATTGCTGCCCAGCTTCCCTGGCTCTGCTACTCTCCTTCCCAGACCCTCACAGGTGCAGAAAATACACCATTTAGCCCAGCAAGTAATTCCATCAAGTTCTGCTCTCATCATTGCCCCTTCCAAATGCCAAAAGTCTGGTACCAACATAGCGCAAAGCACAGAGTAGAAAAGGCTGCTCAACTGCTGTCCCTCTAACCATTACTCGCTTCAGTGTAGACAAAGCCACCAAGTAACCCAAGAACAGACCCTTCACTGGGAGCCACTGGAACAACTGCAGCCCTTTCTGGAAAAAAATGTCCCAGGTCTAAGTTTACATACAATATACTATGTTCAAACCCTCACTGAGTTAGGCATTTATTTGAAATGCACACAAAAAAATGAAGCACAGAAGAAATTTTACTTATCTTTTATTTTTTTACAAAAATAAACCATTTGAAAAACAAAAGTACATTTTTTCCTGACTGTACAAACTACAAAACAGTATGACATTGGTCACTTTAGCATTTACTTTATTGCTTTCACTGAAAGCAAATTCTCTAGACACACCATGCCTGTAAGACGCATTTTATATAGAATTAAGGCTAGCGTTCATTTGACATCATTAAGGTCATTTACTTCATTCACTCTAAGAATTAGCAAGCAATGCCTTAGAAAACCAAGGATCTGATGATAAAAAGTATGAATAACTGCAAGATAGTAATTAAATTAGTACTGTTCGACCAGATGGACTGCCTTTGCCAGTCTGTCAAAGATGTGGTTTCCTGAACAATTCAAACTTGATTCAACAAAAGTCTTAAGCATGGGCTTAATTGTAAGCATATGCTTAGGCCTATCCAGCAAAGAACTTGGGTAAGTCCCTACCCTTTCAGTGGGACTATTCATATGCTTATGTGATTTGCTAGATCGACAAAATGGCTCTTTCAAATTAAAAATGAAACTTTATGATAACATTGGAAGCAAAAATGAAAATTAGTTACAGTCTTGCAAATCTAAACATAACCAATTCCTTCCGTTCGACAAATACGCCGGCATTGCACATTCGATAGCTTTAACACAGATGCTGATTGTCCTCAGTAACGTTTGCCATCCAGCATACAAACTGATATGCTTCAGTTACTCTGTTGTGATTGTATGTGCCCAAATAAATACCAGCGTGGAGGATACAGATTCACCATAGAAATTATCAACTTTCATCCCTGAACACACATGTATAGGTCAGAAAGGTTGTGGTAACCTTGGTTAGAAAAGCTAGAGCTGCCAGGTGATTTATAACCAAAATTATACTCTAACAGTGTATCATATCTTGTACTTTGCTTTTTCTTTTTCTCTTTTTTTTTTAATCACATTTTCAAAATGTTGTTTTATTGCACATTCATCCTGGTCATGCAGGTTTTTTCTTTAAAGTTTCCTTTAGCACTCTATAGATTAGAATGAGTAATAGTGCAATTATTTCCCCGACCTTAGCCATCTTCTACCTAACAGCTGCCTATATTTATACACAAACAGCTCTTATCGCTCACGTGTCAGACTGAACCACTTTAGGAGTCAGTCTGTCACCTTCACATATGTTATCTTGTCAGGATCAGGCACAATATGATTTGAGGCCATCTTGAAGAAGACAAGCTGCCGACCTGCATTGAATAGGAAAGGGGTGAAAAGGAAAAAATATTTAGTAGTGAGTAAACGGTTGCCTACATCAAAATACTAACATTTTGAATTCTACATCAACCTGTGCACTCTTCAGGCAATACAAGACTGAACTCTCTCTTAATTTCAACTGGTATAAACCTAAAATGCTTTTGTCTAAAATGACACCAAATTTCCCCTGTTTTCAGCACGTTTACTCTTACCCAATTATGGCCAAGATGCAGCTGTGCACAGCTAACACAGTAAATGAAGGAAAGGTCTGATGATAAAAATTTCACATGATCTTCAAAAAAGTATTTTAAGACTCTCCTACTAATAAAAGCTAAAACAGGGCTTAAATGAAGGACATCATTTGATTGCACAGCAGCAGAATTATATTTGCACAGTTGAATATTTACAAAACTGATCACTGCAAAGTATATTCAACACGACTTTCTTCAAAATAGCTCTTGCTGATTACCTTATGTCTCAAGGTTCTAAACAACCTGGAACAAGGTTTCTACTTCTCACACAAAATGCAGCAGAAAGTGACAACAGCTTGGGTAGCATAAGGCACCTGCCACACATACATCTAAGGCCAGTGGGAGCTGAGTTTTTGCATCTGTGTGTGCCACAGCATTGTTCTTTTATCTCCCCGCACTTACTGACCCAGCACCTTCTTCACATCCCAGCCTCCCAATGAGCTCCTGCTGCCCCACAGACCTGCATCATCATTGCAAAGACCCCAGAGATACTTTACACATCTGTTCTACCTCTGCCTTCCCTCTCTCTCAGGTTCAGAAAATCAAATGCTATTTACTCTTAGCTTGCCTCTCTAGGGGGCTCCCATAATGCTATTTTTTGAAATATCACACGGCAAATGGGATGCCTCCATCACTGAGCAAATTTCCAAGCTGCAGGCTTCAGGCACTCAAGTGCTCATGCATCAGGATCCATATGCCAAAAGGGGTGATAAATAAGACTAGAAAGATTGCTAGTCCCATTTAATACCGTAACCTGAGACAGGAGCTTCTCTAAACTTCCTTTGAATTTCCCTGTGCCAGAATAATTATGTTTTTAGTATATTAATTAACCTCAATATTCTGATAGTCTGACATGATGACCTAGTAGTCACTGGCTAGCCACATGCAGAGTTAACCTAGTTTTTCGTTGGGTCCATGGAAGTCTCTGTTCACACTGCTCAGAAGCACCAAAAAAGGTAGCAGTACACTGCCTGAAACACTCTGAAAAGGATGAACTGTCCAAAGTTTCCACTTGCTTGTGATGCTTACAGAGCCAGGGACCTGCTAGGCCTGGATATAAGCCCAGCCATGGTATGTATTTCTGCTGCTCAACCAAGCACAACTAAAGCACCCAACTGCACACAGGGCACCTCGACTCTGAGGTTAAGACGTGCTGTGATTGAGATGTACAGGCACAAAGCTGAGTCTCAAGCCTTAACAAACTTGCCACACTAAAGTCTGTGGCATACCATGGGCTTCAGTCAGTTTTTCTTAGGTGAGGCCAGCATCAGCCACACTTCCTCTCAAAGGCAGGAACATAGAAGTTGACCTGGCCCCAGCAGAAAACGGCAATTGCAGTCAGGGAACAGCCATGTGCGTGTGGACACAACACATCACCAGTCATGGGATGGCAATAGGTTTCATGGCCACAACCAGCCACTGCAGGAGAAAAACTCACCCTAACTTCAGTGCAAGTTTTATCTTGGGAGACTATGAAAGAACAAGGATTTGGTCCTCTGTACCTCATAGGCAGAAACATGCCTTTTTTGTCTACCCTAGTGGAGTGCAGTGTGCTCAGGGAACACTGCCAGCAGAGCTGGCTGGACCCAGCTGCAGAGTGTGCAGCTCTCCTGGGCATGCAAGGAAGGGGTGTGGGGTTGGCATTCAGCTCTTTGAAACCCTAAGACCACTCTGCAGCTGCATCTACTAGAGATTTTCAGCAGAGACTTGTAACATTTTTGTTTCTTAGACTGCTCTGGAGTTGCTGAAATAGGCATGGGTCTGTTGCAGAAGCAGCGAGCCAGGGTCAATTCTACACTTGATGTCAATCAGCACTGACTGCCCACCTTCAGAGGAACCACGTTGGGACTGCCGGGCCCACAGACCTTTCGGAAAGCATATCTCAATCTTCAACAAGTCTCTCAGACAAGAAAATGAGTTGTGGTAGCAAACGGGATTTTCCCCTGAAAGGTCTATTTCTGCTTCTACTTCCACACTTACTTCTATTTCCACACTTACTTCTACCTCTACTTCTAGTTCCTCTTCTACCTGGTTTTAAACCTTCCCTTCTCACTGTCCCTTAGCCAAAGCTCTACTGCTAGAAGCACGATATTCCTACCAGTGCCAGGGCATCTCCGACACTGGGATGGGAAGTCCCACCAAGATGTACAGAACCTATTTGGTTTTGTGTCACACTGCGACAACCATATGGATTGAAAAGATTTCTTTAAATGCATATGTTAGACCATGTCCTGCACATTTAACTTGGACACAGTTCACAGGTTTTGTTTTTGCTGCTGTGTTTTAAAATAAAATTTTAGATCCTGTGGTTGTAACATATGGTCCTTGTGCTGTAGCCCTCTAGTGCCAGCTCCTGTGAGCCTGTCTGTAGGTTTTCACTCCCCTGACACCTGACAAAGAGAAACCTCACCAAAAATTAAAATCCCTCAGCTGAAACTCCAGAAACTACCTTACCTTACTTTTAGATGCTGCCTGTGGCTGCTACAGTCCTGCACAACACACTCTCCAAACTGTATTAGAACACTTAAAGAAGCCAGAATAGGTGACTCAGCTTCTGTTTTCTGCTCCACAACATCCATGACTTACCTGTCCAAGTCGTCTGGTTAGTTAGGACAAAAGCTTTGCACTGGGAGTAGCTGTCACAGATCTCAATGGCTTCATTGACATCAAACACGGAGAGGAGGCAGCCTTTATGATGGTAAGATGGCCAGCATCTGTAGTTCTCATCAGGAATGAAAGCTTCAGGCACCCGTCTGTACTCTGCAAATAACCAGAGCAAAGCAATAGTTTTGAAAGCTCCAGTAAACTGCTTCTTTTTAACACAAGGTTTACTGTAACAGCTTAGGAGCAGGATATATGATGGAAAAGCTGATGGGTTATGCTGTACTAGCCCTGGTTTACTACCAAACATGTTTATAGCTCTGCACCTTACTTTCCTTTTCCTTCTTCTTCTCACCTTTTTCTCCAGAAAGCATCTGTAAATAAACACTCTGTGCACAAAACCGTTTCCCCTTTCCCCCAATGTAGGCGAGGCTTTGGTTTTATTAGGAGTTTTACAGGAAGAATGCCCCATTGAATAAACAGCATCCACTTGAATGAAGTGACTCACTGTCCTACTTCTCAACAGTGAGCGGGATTGTCGGGGTGAGACCTGACCAGGCGTTCCCAGCCCTCCCTCTCCCTCAGAAGAGCATGCTATTTTCCTCCAGCTCTTTTAGAGAAGGAAGACAAGACAGGCTTTTAATTAAGCAAACTTTTTTTGCTTGCTCAGATTTGGACAAAAGAAGAGTCACTTGATGGGCCTCTGAAGAGAAGGGGGAGGGAAAAATAGCAGGAGCATGTCAGCGTGGTCCTTGCCCAGCGCCTCCGCTCTGCCCTGCCGACTGCTCCTCTCCCTTGGCTGCCGTTCAGTCTCACTTGCCTTTATGAGCTGCCTCTTGTTCTCTGTTCACAGCTCCTCTCATTTTCCCTGCCACTGACAGGGGCTCTCTAATGAATGCATCAGCAAATTCAACTAATCGTTTATAAACACTTTTACTTAGCATCCCGAAGCACATATTAATGATTCCCTCCTCTCTCTGCCCTCCATGTTCTATTAAGAAACTAAATAATTTTATATTTCTTTTAATTTTATCTATTAAGGAAACCAGAGCCGCCTACCCTGACTCACAGCCTATTCTTAAGTCACTTTGGTTCAGGCATTTTCTGCCTGGCTTTGCTGATTCAGCCTGCTAATATTTCATGCAGCACATTGTACAAACACCACCAAGTCAAAAGTGAGCGTGTCTACTACTCTAAACTGTCAGTATTTCAACTGGGAAAAGAAGAACACATCCGCAAGTGCTCATTCACACCATAGGCTGAACAGTGGGAAACAAATGTAGTAAATGCATTCTATTTTAATCCTTGGCTCATTAAAAGTATCATAAGAAACATTCCTAAACAAGAAGCAGAATCAGAGCTGATCACGTCCCAGTTAAATCAAAAGTAAAAAAATTTTCTTAATTCACAAAATGCAGATTCATGCACAAGAAGAAAAAAAAATCAAAATGTAGTTCCACATTACGAATGGTCATTTCTTCATCAAAAATATATATGCATTTCTTCAGAAGAAAAATCAGAGCATAAATCAAACTCCTACAGTCTGGGTGGATAAAGTCTCTTTTATTTCCCAATTTCTGTATCAACTGTAGTGTAACAACAATCAAATGTAACAGAATAATATTCTCTTATCTCCATAAGGCAACTGCTGTGTATTGACCTGTACTTCACAGCCAAGGTCAAAAAAATGATGTGCACAAATTAAAAGCAAAAAAATCAGTTCACTGTAGTTAGCACCATATGCAACCACTGGTATTAGCATACATGTTGTGTTGACTGGATATAAAATGTGATTATTCACAACTCCTCTTTGCACACAACAGAAGTGTCAGCTAACATTATGCTATGCCAAGCCCCATGCCACTGAGGACATTCACAGAAGGATGGTCCTTTCTGTGGCAGCAGAAGATGAATCATCTGCCTGATTCTCAGCATCAGCAGAGAGTGTGCCTGGCCCTTCCCGACAGCATTTCTGAAGTCTGACGGGCTCTGCTTCTGGGCTGGGAAAGAGCTGCAGCATCCCTCAGCATGCCACCATGTCACTAAGCAGAGCAGCCTCATGCCATAGAATGTATTTTTCTCCCTGCGAGGGGGAAGCCCATCTGGAAGATCCTTATTTTGAATTATTAGCCAATCTTAAACTCTTCTGAGCACAAATACGCTTCTTAATGCACCTGCAGCACTTTCTTCTCACCACTGTTCCTGATACAGTTGTCAAGGGTTAGGCTCTTGGCTGATGCAAACAGACTTCAAAAGAGCAGCAATAATTTATGTGACCTGAGGCTCTGTCAAAGGTAGGAGATAAAGTTCTCCCTTTCCACTGACTTTTTCAAGGTGACCAGGCTGGTAAATCATTTGGGCAGCCTGGACACATTAATCAACAGATCTGGGCCAGCGGCAACAGCAACAGTGATGGTAACGCCCTGGATTGTGGGTGCAAGAGACAATGGAAACAGCAGTGCCAGTACTGAGCGTGGTCTCCCCATGCAGCAGAGCCCTGTGGCTGCCCCTACTCTCCTGGCTGCTTCCTGCCAGTTACTACATGAGGGAAGGCCACAACCATCTCCAACAACTCAAGGGAACAGGGTAGCATAACAGGTCAACAGCAGCATGATCCACATGCAAAGAGCATTTTCCTCTGGCTGTGGGATCATCAAGCGCCACAGAGGTGAAAATTCAGCACACAGTCATACAGGTTCCACCAAGGCAGCTTCTGGCAGGCCCTCATAGTGGCACTGACCACTGAATGCCTGCAGTCTGGGGAACTGAGCCTCCTGCCTATGCTGCTTGCAGGGAGGGGAGCAAGATGCAGTGAAAGGGAAAGGCAGAAAGGCAGCCCTCTCCCCGCTTCCATGGCAGACAGTAGGGATGGCTGCCTGGGAGCACCTTCCCTCTGGAGCATCCCAATAGGAAAGTAGCCACAAGGAGCAGAGAGAGACACATGATGGCCATGCACCCTGGTTCATGTTCCCACTGCCCTGAAAAGCCAACATTGGATGTCCTCTTCATCTATTACAGCTGGGACTGTTCAGAAACTCACTGCAACACCAACCAAGGGCTGGTCTGTGAAAACTGCATTTCCCTTCAAAACTCACTCTATCTCAAGCAGAGCAAGGGAGCTTCCTTGCCCATTTATACAGTGAACCCCTGAAATCTCTTTCTTGTACAGTGAAAATTTAGGGGGCTGAACCTTTAGCTCTTATTTGTATCAGTTGTGAAGAAAGAGACTCCTCTCACATGAACTAGAAGGACCCGCCCAAAGAATGCTCCTCCCCTGAGATGTGCCCCAGCAATGACATTAGCTCCAGCCCACTGGTGAGCTGGGCTTTCCTTACACCTTTAAATTATCTTCTTGGACACTACAGTGCAGTTACTTGCTCAATTAAGCAATACTCCAATGGTTTCAAGATAGCTCCAGCTCTGGTTTTTGCCCTGCCAAGACCTGAAACATGCTTAAATGGAGTCCTTGGAATCTGAAGGCACAGGGCAGTAAATCACATCATAAAAAGGTCAAAGTTCTGGTCGATTTCCAGACTAATGGTGTTTAAAACCAATAAATGCTTGCCTAATACTATAAATGCAGCCATAAATTTACACTTTTGCGTACATACACATAGACTGACACAGAGTACAAAAAGCCTATCAAAGTAATGCCAAGGAACAGATCAGAGAAATGCAAGGCATTCCTACTCGTATCGCAACAGAAAAAGAATCCTTTCCTCCATCTACTAATTTTGTGAGGAATTAAGCAAACAAATGCAACGCAGTAAGCTTGGTCGTGATGTCTCTTACAATGGATTCACTCCAGCTTAACATATGGGAGCTAACACAGAAGCTCACAGACACACAAATAAATCCCACTGCAAAACATTTTTCTAATATGTAAACATTTTTAAACTTCAAGATATCTTCCTATGCTGAATCTGAGCAATCCTCAAAAGTTTTTTGACATTTTTAGTAGTTTTAAAATATTTTAAGTTTGTTCTGATCAATCAAAACACTCTGCTCTGATCATGCCAAAATCTTCTTAGAAGTTTTTTAGCATGGTAGCGAGCCTCTGGGATGGCCACAGTGATACTCAAACCAAGCTCACTTCTTGTGACAAGTAAGAGAGGCATCTTTAGAAGTACTTTGCAGCATCGCTGACCAGTGTAACAGCTGTAAAAGAAAACCAATGCTTTAAATTCTTATCCTAAATGTTTTTCCATGAAAAATCACCTGCATTGTTCCAAAGCTGACTACAATCTATAAACATACTCATTTTCACTGTACTAGACCGAATCATATAAAGAATTCCACAAGTATATAATAAACATGTGAAACCGCCTGTGGTTTCCCCCTTTTAGCCTGTCTGAATCACCCTAAATCTGACTTTAATCAGTCCTAATGACCGTTTACTTCAGCCACAGCAGCCAGATTGCATTTTTACTACCAACTACAGCTAGCTACTTGTTGGAGATTTGCCCAGTTTTCTTTTCTAGTTATCACCTGCCAATACAGCATGGGTCAATGATACAGACATAGCAATGTTCATCCTTGACAGAGAAATCATATTGCTCCTTTTTTCCTTCACTCTCAAGAGGAACACTGGCAGTTGACTCTGGAATGGCTTTTAATTGCTTTGCTTACTTATAAGCAGAAAGAGCCTGATCTTGCCAATATCAGCAAAAAGTGGTACTGAGCAATGTTTTGCTCTACAAACAGTCCCCTCTGATTCCCAGGGAGCTTATGGAGAACTGATTCACATCCTAAACAGGCAATAATACACTCATATTTTCAGTATGTCTCATTTTATGCTGACATTTTCCTCATGTTTCAATACCTCACTTGTAAACATGCTTCTGAAAAGGAGCCGTGCAAAGCCCTATGCGCAGTTTGCTACAGAGAGCTCTTTTTTGGTATGTCTGAGAAAATGACATGGTAGGCATATCCCATGTGTCTCTGCTTTCAATCATTTCTGACGCATCCCAACTGTTCGAAAATGCAGGCTGGCCAGTCAGGACATGGGTTTGCTGTCAGACCAGGAGATAGCCCTGTTTCTTTGGTGAGTATTTCCGTCCTTTGGCTGTTCCCCGCGTGCAGGCTGGAAGCGAAGTGAGGCTGGTCTCTTTTTATGCATTTCTATTGTGCTCACAGTAGAGCCGTATTTAAATCGGTATGCAGCCTGTCACCGAAACACAAATAAATAAGGAGAAGAACGACATGTTCCCTTACGTTTTATTCCTGTTAACATGACACAGCTGGAGCGTTTTTCCTGCCTCATGCCCCACAACCCAGGGCCGCTCTCAGGGCTGTGGAACTGCTCCATACCCACAGCCACCTCTGTGGCATACACTGATTTACTGAAGGCAGGTAGCCCAAAATGGTCCTACAGATGTTTATAGGCTGCATGTGGCCCATCTTGGTCATAAAAACAATGGTGCTGATGGCAGACAAGCCAAAAGTTGTCTAGGGTCACGTGTGCACAGTATTTAAGCTCAAAAACAGATGCCTACAGGATTTATAAAAGACAGTTGGCCTTCAGAGTTCTGGAAGGCAACTGAGTAGCTCAGCAGAACGTACTCTGCTGTACACTGCCAAGTTGGACATGGAGAAGTTTAGCAACAGCAGAACACGTTGCTCAGTGAGCAGGGCAAATGATTTGCACAATGTGGAGATACATGTGAGCAACGCAGCCCCACTGTACTGCCAGTGCCATACGGGTGCAAAGGAACCCGCTCCTGTATTTCCTCTGAGAGCTGGGATTGCCCAGCTCCTGATGTGAGAGAAGGCAGGGTGCAAGGTAGGGTATAGAGGGAGACTGTGCCTGCAACCCTGTTGCACCTTTCCCCTTCAGCTTTGAGATCTCCGGGAAAGGAACACCAAAGGCACAAGTGCCAGATAAAGCAGGAATCTGGGCTGCAAGGACTGGCTACAGTAAGTTCCCAAGCGAGCCTTCAAGCACCATAAGCAGCATACTTTTAGCCTTCGCATTTCAGCCTGCCATAGGATGCACAAATTGCCTCCAACAATACTCAAGCAGCCTTGCAAAATTTCTCTCTCTCACACAGAAGTGCACAAACACACAAGTGTCCACCCCCCCACATTTAAATAATTCCTGGGTGGATTTACAATTTCCTAAGCAGGTTGCTATAGCGACCCTGCAGAATAATTTTTTCAAAACACTGTTGTACTGTAAATATTTACATACAGCATAATCCTGCCAAATTATCTTGAGACAAAGGAAAACACAGTGTCTTTGCTTTACGTCCAGCCTTCCAGTTTTTTCAGCTTTGAGTATGTACTTTCTGCTAACAACAGCAGCTAATTACGCCTTTCTGTGGGCTTGCACACCCCCAGACCTAATAATGGGTCATCTATTAGCTTTAATGAATAACAAAGCTATCCGATTTACTAGTGTTAGCTGATTTCATGCATTTCTGAGTAAATTCTTAGTTAACTGAAGGACTGGGGTTTGGCTCAAGGGCCAGACTCTCAGTTGGTGCAAATCAGTCACTTGACTGAAGTAATAAAAATGTTGATACTGGGGCATGACTTTACTGATGAACATCAGTAGATTTTTTTATAGTCTTCTTAATCTCAATAATTAATGGAATGATTTAATCATTTTTAGATAACATATGTCAGAATAAATACATGGTTCCTGTTTTAATTCACATTCTTCTGGATTCCAGCAAGCGAGGCCAACTGTCAGTGGAGTATAAAAGTATTTGTTCATGGTGTTGTTTTAAACACTGCAATGTTCCTATATCAACATTAACAGTAGTGTGATTTATGATTACAGAACACATACACAGCTATCAAATGTCTCCCGTGCCTATCCTCTAAGATATAAACCAAAGTCCAGAGAATAATATAATTTACAGCACTATAAAATCTTTACAACTGAAGTGCAGTGAAAGCTTAATATCCAAGACCTTCTGTAATATGACTATGTCATCTTGTTAAACTTTATTTATTGGAACACTAGGGCTGACAAGAACTTCCTTCATGTCACTTCCCTACGGCTTATCAATATCACCTTTCTCACTTTGTGGTGTTCACAGGAGGAGGTCTTCCTTTCAAAAATATAACTTCAGATAGATAACACACTGTTTCCTCAAAGTTTTTGTTTTAGTTATAGCCTTAGATCCCCTGCCCAAGATCATGATCTCCTCTTTCCTAATACGAATTTACAATGTTCCATACAAGAGAATGCATTAATCCACACATTTAGACCTAAGACAAATTCAGAAGCATCATTAGCCAAACCTTCTCTAGAGTTTCTTTTCACAAACAAAACAAAACCCTGCATTCCTTGCATCTGAATTCCCCTCTAGTTCTGTTCTCGGGATTCCAGAATAGATAGTACCAGAAAGGCCGTTTTTTATCACAAGCCTTTATGCCAGGAGACTGGCAATTCTTGTAATTTCTACTATTTGTGAAAGCCAAAATCCTGGCAACAAGTTACCTTATGAGATTTCCATCGTCTGAAGCAAAACTGATGCAAACTTGTGCCTCCTCGATTTTGGCACACTGGCATATGAATGCAAAGTTGATTAACTCTGATCTGGTCCGAGAATCAAATGATCATCTCTAGTTTTATCTTAACTTAGCACTGGGTTGAAACACACGCTCCTTGAACTTTCACTCCACTGCACAGCAACATATAAAACATTTTATACAAACCTGCAATCTTAAAAATACCCTTTTTGCCCAAATAGGGCCAGAGAAGGACCTCACCTGACAGCCTGGGAAAGTATCATAGTTGTTCCCTTTCACCCCCGTCTATCTCTCTTCTACTCACCAAGACTTATACACCTGTCACCCTCTCCTGCAACTTCACTGTAGCATGGAGAACTTCTCATTCCATAGTCTCTGGATAATTTCTAATTAGCAATTTGTTATTCCATAATCTCTAGATCAAGAATATTAAAAATTAATTCCAGCATGGTATTACCAGTCAAGTATATGTTTGGGATAAAAATGGTGCAAATGGCTATGTAGGTGTATTTTAACCCTCATGATATGACTTCTTCATACTTTTCTGGCAAGTAAAGAGAGCCTTAAAATAGAAATAAATTACAACACCTTTTCTGTTTGGTTAAAGCAGCCTTAGAACAAACAAGAAACAGGCCTGCACATCTTAAACACATGGCAGCTGAGAACACGACTCTTTTAAGTGCAATTTCCAGTAGGATACCCAATTCCTCAGGCAGGCCATTGGTTGAGAATATTTTTCCATCAAAGTATTCAGTATTACACTCAAGGTATTAAATGTAGATTAGCCAAATATGTCACACAAAGCATCTACGGATTTTCAACATCTTTAGTCATGTTGTAGAGCACCTAAATCCATGAGCAGTGTTCTACAAATGAAAAGGGTTCCTTGCAGAGCAGGGCATTACTAACTATAGCAGATTCTGTGTTATATTATCCAGGACTCTACAAAAATAAACTAACACAAAAATGTGTAGTTATTACAGTAGCCAAATATACACGGAGTTCTGCTCCATATCAGTAACAACCTGTTATGTTTACTACAGCTGTCTCGAGCTTCTCTCCTTGAGATTCTTTATTAACATGACAGACCTCTAAAATTCAAAACTTCACCTTGTCCTGATACAACAGCTAGATCTGGAATCAACCAGCACCACAGAACAACTTCAGACCTTCTGGCACTTCCTCAACAAAGGACGTGTTTGTACTATTGATTGTACTGCTGAAAATAATTTTGCTGTGTTGACA
Organism: Formicarius rufipectus; assembly: GCA_013399695.1. Lineage (NCBI taxonomy): Eukaryota > Metazoa > Chordata > Aves > Passeriformes > Formicariidae > Formicarius > Formicarius rufipectus. Next base: position 1,164,730 of record VXAU01004027.1, on the reverse strand, counting down.
AGCATCACTCAGCACAGATTGTGATGAAAAGCTGAAAATTAGAAAGTTAAATGAACACCTGCAACAATTTTCCTGCCAATTTTACAACAAAATAAATACTGAATTATTCTGATAAGTGAGTCAAATTCATCCCTGGTATCATGGTCCTTTGAGGTTAACAGTGCTATGACCAGAATGAATTTGGCTACCATGTCTCTTTCACTGAGTAAATACTTCACTGAACTTTTCAAACCCCTCGTGCCAACATTCATCTTCATTTAGAATCCATCTTTCCCGCTTTACTGAGCATTTTTAGCAAAGTGATAATTTTCCTATCAACTTGTAGTCAATTATGTTGACAGTTTGACATGAATACTGTAGGTACACAAAAATAATTTGCAAAACAGCTTTTACAATTGTCAGACTTAACAGTCATTTCCAGCATACATAGTTGTTTTGTTTTAGGTGCTCACTTCCACAGCTATCCAAGGAAGAATATGCATCACATCGTATCACAGATTGAATAGCATGATTTTATGAAAAAGATGCCACTATGCAACTTTGTTTTCATCCTGTCCTTTTTTTTCCCCTTTTTCATTCTATTGCTAGCAGAAGCTGATGGACACGCTATTTCTCTCTTGCAAAGGAATTAAAAATTTTATTCTTCCAATCTGCAAGTGCTTATGTTACAAGGAATTCCTTTAAGACCCAGGAAATCCATGGAGGGTTATGGCATCTTGACTAGATTCTTCACAATATATGTTTGGGCAGGCTCTGATACTCCCAACAGCAGTGCTTGGATGCGATGAAACTCATCTTCCATAAATCTGTCATGGAGAGCAATGCTCCCCTTGGATTTCTTTATTCCCATTACATCCTGCTCACACCTATAGATGTCCAGCTACGTCATTTAGTCAGAAGGGCTTGCAAAAGCTCTCAGGAAGCAAAAAGCAGATAAAATCATATGCATGGTTTCAAGAACCATTGAGCCCCGTTTTCTACGCATTTGCTCTTTCAAACCTCAAAATAAAGACCAAGTCTTGAGTTTTAAGTTTCAACAAAGACCACTTTACCAGCTTTCGGCATCCGGGTTGTGTTTTGTAGGTATTCCCCACTCTTATACAGATTCAAAACTCTCTCCAGCTGAGCAGCTGTCTCATCTATTCCCCAGTGAAGCTCTCCTTCAAAAATATAGAAAAAAATGAGTTAGATGAGGAGTATCCTGCATAGGATAAAATGAGGCTGCATTTGATTAAAGCCCTAGCATCAGAGCCCTGTGGTGCTCTGCTCCATGCCCGTGTTGTGATGTGGACATGAAATCCACAAGTTACTACAAATCAGGTCTCACACCTGACATGACCCAGGCATGTCAGAGGCTGGCTCATCCAGCTGGGAACCCCAGGTCTGTGAGCAGAAAACACTGACGGGAGTTCCCCACAAGGGATGAACTTCAGCCAACATAGGGAACTCCAAAGCTTTCTTACTTAGATGCAGCCCAGCATCATTAACTTCCCCCTTGGATGCACACTGGAACAATGCACCAAAAAAAACTCAAATCAGATTTACAGGTACATGCAACTATTCTTGTCTCAAAGGCACTACCTAAGTAATCAGTAAAGATCTATGTCATTTGCCTCTGGCTTCTGAATTATAAACCACCACTGGCACCACTGGCAATGAGGAAGTGTCTTGAGTTTTATCATTAAAATTTCCTTTTTCAGGGTCAGAAGTTCTTCCAGATTTCAGAAGGAATTGCATTCTGATGCAGTTCACCCCAGTGCCGAGGTGTCAGGATGAAGCAAATACTGCTGTGAAGCCTGGATCTCAGAATGGGGTTTCTCTGGTGCATGGGGCCATTCTTGCCTTTTTATCATGGCTAGACAAACAATCTGGTTGTACTGCAGTAAGCATAAATGCAGCACCCTCCCCATCTCAAACATGACAGTCACACTAAAAAAGGAAGTACTTACCTGTTGCATTGACTATCTTATCCAATAATGGTCTCAGTGAGGATGGAGCACTGTGTGGAAGAAGATAGGTAAAAAAAAACCTGCAATAGAAAAGTAACCCATATTGAAATTTTCTTTTTAAAGAACTTTAAAATGTCTGGTAACTCCTGAACATCATAAGGAATAAAATTCTTAATGCTTATACGCCACTGCCCTATTCAGGAAACATAATCATATTCTATAGTCAAATAAATACATAGCTGAGACTATTCACACAGCTGTCTGGCATACCTAGACTACGCTGTTACACACAAGGCTGCCTTGTACCTATGTGCAAATGTTCCATTAATACAGTAATTTGCTGTGAAGCCTCATGAATTGTGAGTATTTGCAAAGTTGTCTTTACTTTACAAACTAAAAGGATGTCATCAACACCAGAAGTCTTGAGTTTGCTTTTTTTTCAAACCTTGAAAGTGCAAAAATTTCTGTTTATTTCAAATAAATTACTATTATTTTTTTCTATACAGTTTTCTTAGACTTTAATTGCCAGGAGAAGTCCTTCTTCTATTGTTTTAACACCACTGGAATATAGATGTCCTCTCTATTCTCATCATTTATCTATATTCAAGATGTATTCATGTAGGTATTCATTGACGGATGTAGAATCACAGAATCACAGAATGGGTAAAGCTGGAAGGCACCACTGGAGGTCAGCTAGTGCAACGCTCCTGCCCCTAGGGCACATTACTTGGGATTGTGTCCGGATGGCTTTTGAATATCTCCAGAGAGGGAGACTCCACAACTCCACTTTAGTATTTTTAATTACAAAATTAAAAACAATATGCCTTTACCATCACTTGGAAGTACATTTAATTTGCATATTCTTCCTTTAATGTTCCATTACTCTGCCAATATTTCTACCTATTGCAACAAACTCAGTGCCTTAGAAACCTAAGATGGAGATGGACAGTTTATGACCAACAGTATAAACAGAACTATTGAACATAAATATTAGCTAAACAAAAGAACAGGAACACAACTGGGAAATTTTCCTGCTTCACATGTATCTTGCAAAGAAAAGTAAATGCTTTTTCATATACAGAGATCAGAATGTCCCTGGAAACCCCCAGGGATTCATAATCAGAAAGGAGACCAGCAGATGCCTTATCTTAGCAAAAATTAAAACATTAAGTTATTGATATAAAAAATTTATCATAGATGCAGGTATTATTGAGCTGACATTCTACTTACACAATTATTTCCTTGAGATTTTAATCCCTTTTTCATCCCTTACAAAAATAGTATTTCTGATTTTCCCTGATGAGATTATGCCCTTGTAGATTTTTCTAACAGCAAGTATGAAACAGCCAATATAAATACATATAGAAATCTGAAGAGCAGCACATTTGTGATGAATAATTTGTCTGGTAAATTTTACCTTACTGTTTTTGCTTAGAGATCAGCCCTAAAGCAGAGTCCGACTGATTGGTAATAGTTTTTTGCTAAAATTCAGTAGCTGTCATTGACTTTCCTAAATACTGGCTGGAATTAAGTCATGGAGGTTATTGTTTTTCCATGGCTACATAAATATAAGACTTGTTCTAATGCAAACACCCAACATGTGAAATTCTGACATGTACAGACACTGGTATATACACAACTTAACTGCAGGAACATTTGTTATTCATGGATTTCAGGGCCAGTGGCATCCCTGTGATCTGCATAACACAGACTGTCAGATCCTTTTACATTTGTTCCTACAAATTGTTTCTTTTTGAGAACTATCTGATCTTAATTTAAGAATTGTCAGAAATGGAGAATTTCTCTCAGCCATTGGTCAATAGCTCAAAATATTAATTACGCTTACTTTCAAAACTGTCTAGTGCTTTGAAAACTGTTCACCCAAACATTTGGAGGAAAACCCATAGAGACACATTTGTGACAGAAGGTAACCATCTGAAAGTCAAGATGGGTCATTTCTTGCACAGTGTAGGGTTTTCCCCAATGTTTTCTCTCCTTTAATTATTTACCTCATAAAGAAACCAGCTAGATAGACTAAGTATGCTTTCAAGGCTAGGGCATGCTATGTTTTAAAATTACAAGGGGTTTATGCATTGTTTGACATATTGCTGATTCTACCTAATAGCACCAGCAACCCTTTACTGAGGGCAACCTCTAAACCTAGAGTAACAGAGTGCACCCATGAAAATAAGAAATTTAGTAGCCTATCCCTTAAGAAGTGAGGATTTCACCTTCTGAGACAAGTGCACAGGGTTTGTTCTAATGCCCTAGCGTGGGTGGCCACAGCTTACCATAATATGAATTCACTGTTCAACAAAACTCCACTGTCTCTATTAAATTAAGCTAAAGCAGGGGCTGAAAACACTGGGGCACTGTGTGTGTGTAATGCATGCTGGTGAGTGGTTCAAAGGCATTGCTAAAAACTGTAAAAGACCACTTCCTTCAGAATGACCAGCAACCTGTCACAAGCCCACCACACCACAGACATATGCCCACTCATGGCCAAAATGGATGGGTGCCTACTAAAGGTTTCTTAGCCAGACCAGTAAAAACAATTTTAACCAAAAGCTAGCAAGCTAAGCAAGATCTTTAAGCCAAGCAAATGGAAATGAAAAATTTTGCAGGACACACTAAAATACTGTGCTGCACAACTGCAGATGGTTGTCATGTGGTGCAGCCCATTTCAGTGTGGTCAGCTAATGCAACACACATGCTGGTAAGCACCCTGGGACCAAAGCAGAAGGCTCTCTTTGGAGCAGCCTCTCCTCACTGTGGTCTGGCAGGCAGTGAATGGTATGATATTTGAAAGGGAAGTCTAAGAAACGAGCACACGATTATGGCTCTGCTCAGAAATCTCCCTCCTCCTATGTGGATCAGACAAGGCAGCCGCCTGTCCCAGCAGCACCCATCAGATGGAGCAGCAGCATTAGAAGCAAAGCACTGAGCATCTGCTACTGGGCCCCTGGAATGCAGTGACACAGCTCCCTCAACATCCCACACAGCCCTCCAAGGGGAGTGATGGCCAATGGGAGAGCACAAAGACCACAAACACAAAGCCACTGCCTAGAAGGACTCAGTTGTAAATTTGGAGGCACCTTTAAAGTCAAATTTCAAAGATGAATGCACCAGATGAACACTTTCTTTAGCGTGGCCAACTGGTCCAGCGTGACCTGTCACCTCTGTGTCCCCCATTGTGAGTGTGACACTGGGAGCGAGTCCCTCAGCGCCTGCCCAGAGAGACCAGGGGCTGGGAGGGGAGGGTGAAAACACCAGCCCTTGCTTTAGAAGGTTGGGCTAAACACCCTAGATTGTCAGCAACTGAGGATGGTTTCAGCAGCCCCATGGCTGCACCAAGGCTATTATCCCACTACCATGGTAGGCTCCAGCAAGTCAAGGAGCACTGAGACAGAGTGCATGATGCAAAAGGAGCTCAAACTGCCTCTGAAGCCAGTCCTTTGCTCAGCTAGTGGTGGAAAACATGTGATGACCCTTCTTAACTCACACCAAAAAAGAGCTGCCGAAATCTCTCACAGCAGAGCTTGTGGGCTCTCAGCTCCACAAGCGGTTCTGCTTCACTCCATGAAAATCTCTACTTTTGTGAAGAATTCAGTCTAATTCTGTGTTGGCGGAAACCCACTGAGTGGTGAATCACACTCAGAGTATGCAAAACTTTTCAAAAGTTATAAACGCTACATGTTTTCACAAATGAAACAATTACTCACAGCTTCACTTACACTTGGGTGTTGGTTCTGAGACAGTATGTGCTCATTGACGTGAATAACTATAAAGGATGCTGGAGCTTTAGGCCCACTCTTCATTCTCTATTACCTAATCCAATCATGTACCTGTAGGCATTGTAGAGATTCCGCTTTTCATTCATACTCTGACACCGTCCCTCAACTGAACAAGGCAGGGTGAAGTTTCTCGCAGGAAATTCCATGAAGCAGTCACTGTTACTGGTGCAAGAGCTCTCCTCAATGCTAGCATCATCCAGATCTGTCACCTTCAGCTCCCCATCCACAATCACAAACTGCCGAGGACGAAAATCCAGTAATGTCACAGAGCCAAGAGGAGAGTGAGCCAAATAATGCAGAAGCCGAACTAAGCTGAGACATATCTGAAACACAAAAGCATGGGCACCTTGCATTATTTTCTCAGTGGAAAGTGTATAACGAAACCACTTTAGATGAAGATACATTCATAAATATAAGACTTAATATAAGCATTATAACTTATCCTCAAAATTGAATGTTGAAACCAAGGTATTTTTTCACAGGATTAACATAGTTGATTGTAAAACCCTCAGAGAGTTGAAACAAAAATAAGCTTCTTTACCAGTGCTTTCCCATGTTTTTCTTGAAGCAGGGTTCATTGTTGCTATTCTTACTTTTAACAGAAATAAAAGCACTAACTTTTAATAACACATTACACACAGACTTTGACCACACAGTCTGATCCTGCTCTTTTACAAACTCCAGGTCTGGAAATTTTGGCTGGACCGCCCTTGCACCCGTGCCTGGAGACCCAGTTGCAGACAGTGTCTGTGTTGCCTCTGTACTGATCCTGTCTTTTCACTGCTTTTTAAATTTTTTTCCACTGGTTTCTCTGATGTTTGCCTTTTTCCAGGGGAGAGGGAAGCAAACTGCCAGAAAGAGGAGCTCCACAGCTTCTCTGTAGCTCTTTGCCATGCCTCAGGATAGAGCACATATGTCCATCTACCGTGGTGGACCCTCATGCAGCACCTTGAGGCTGTGGTGGGAGCTCTGAGCTGATGCTTCACTTTTCAATTCAAGGTTTGTAACTTGAGTAACTGTTATTAGACAGCAAACTCGATGAACATTGAACTCAGTCCCCTTACCAAAGTACTGTTTTCAATTGACACATTCCTTTAGAGTCCACTGTGTAACCTATTAATGCAAACATCGCATTAATATGAACCCAGTTAAATACTGGAATTTTTATTTTATGTATTAAATTAGTAACAGGTCTTATTCAGTCTAACAAGCTTTTTACTGTTTATACATAATCTTTGTTTTCTGTTAAAATACAAAGCTAAGGGCACATGCATTAAAGTAGTAAAATACAAATTTAATCTTGGGGCAAAAATGATACACTCAGGGGAACACCTAAGCACATCCTTGATAAGAAAGCTGAGCACATCTGAAATTCCCTCATAGAGCCTTCACCTGTGGGACATTAGGACTATCTCATGCTTCTACATACTCATTCTCCTGGTTGACCAGATGAGAATATAATCTAACATATCTCTTGGTCATTTACTTTGTACATAAATGCTCTCATAATACACTATTTGCATTCCCTGGATGAGACAAGACAAAGGCAGTGTCCCTGTATTTTGGGAGCCCTGATGAGTACCTCTACTGCTTATCAAGACTGCATGTCTTTCAAGGAAAAGAGAGCTGAAGTCTAGCCCAGGTAACACACTTGCTCCAGCTATATTATTAAAACAAATTCTGCTTGGGAACATTCCTGGGCACAGAACCATAATCCCACAACACACATTAGTCTCCGGTCCAGGTGTGACCAGGACCAAGGCTGTTCTCCCCCTCTGTCCCCAGATACGATCCAGAAAGCAGTACAGCACAGGGACCATTTCTGTCAGGCATGCTGCTGGCAGCCTTCACAGAGTGCAAAAACTCAACAGCATAGACGTGGGCTGCACCTTGCTGTTTCAACTCTGAGATCAGTCAAGCGCACTTTTAATTTTCTGGCACAGATGCAGACAAGCAATCCAAAGTGTTTTCGATGAAGACTGCTGCTGCCTTTCAACATCCTAGGGAGTTAACTTCAGACAACAACACATCCCAACATACACCAAGCGAGACAGCTCTGTCTTGATCAAAGCGTTGCTGCACTCTGGCTTCATTTTGGACAAATTAAGTGTGACCTTCATGCTCCTGGTAAATTGCCAATGTGGTGGACAAACTGGGTTTGAAATATGTGTACATTTATTTCACTCTTCCTCCAGTAAAAAATGCTCAGAGCAAGGAGCAGTAGAAAACAAGTATAAAACAAACCTATGATAAGGATCAGAAGAGAAATGTAACATCCTTCTATTGTTTAAAACCCAATTGCAGAGGACAATTCTCAACACCAAAAAGCCTGGGCCTCAAGTTTTAACAAGCAAGAAATGTTTGAAGATATCATGTAAAAACCATGTAACTGGCTACAATTAGATAATATCGACAGACAAAACAGTACAAACACTGCAGAAAGGGAGTGTTAAATATTGTTTCTAAACCAAGATGTAATCTTATGCAAAACAAACATTTAATAAATATGAATTGCACTGAAAAGTGCATAACCCCTGCTTCATAATATTATTTTTTATTCCTCGGTCTCTTAAAGGTCCTTATAAAACAGTTGTTACTCACCCGAAATCTGTCCTCCCAGGAAGTCTGTAAAAGCTGAATCATCTCTAAAGGTGAGCCCAGTTCAGTGATGGTCGTCAGTGTGTCTGGGATGTCATTGCTATCTTGGTAGCAGTAGCCATAGAGCTGAAAACAATCACAACCAGGCAATATTAGTGTCATCTGACTCAGCATGTGGATTCCCAAGGGGGGCTTTGAGCAAGTTTTCTGGCAGGACTTGTGACCCTGCAGCGGGCCCACGCTGGGGCAGTGCCTGTAACCTATGGGAAGGACTCAACATTGGAGAAGTTCATGGAAGACCATCTCCCATGGGACATATCCCACACTGAAGCAGCAAAAGAGTGTGAGGAGTCCTCCCACTGAGGAAAGAGCTGCAGAAAAAATGTATGATGAACTGACCACAACCCCCTTACTCCATCCCTCTGCATAGCTCAGGAAAGAAGATGGGGTGATCAGGAGAACTGGAACCCAGGAAGAAGGGAGGAGTGGGGCGAAGGCATTTTCAGGTCTGGTTTCATCTTTCTTTATCCTGCTCTGATTTGATTGGTGATAAACTAAATTAATTTTTCCCCAAGTTGAGTCTATTTTGCCCATGATGGTAATTGCTGAGTGATCCTTCCCTGTCCTTATCCCAGCCCATGAGCCTCTCTTTATATTTTGTCTCCCCACTTCAGCTGAGGAGTGAGAGAGCAGCATTAGTGGACATCTTGCATCCACACAGGGTCTACCCACCGTGAACGTATAAGAAAAACAGCAATAGTCTAAAATATCCATGAATGCACAAACAGAAACCTGTCTGAGGAAAGTTAGTTTGGTCTATGCAACACCTGACTAAGTAAGACAGATTTTATGCTTAAAAGACATCGTAAAACAGCTTTTAATGACATTTCCCATAGGACTACTGCTTGTGAATTGAGTGGTAATGTACATTTGAATGACACACCACATTGAAAAGCAATTCAAATGCCAAAACTTATCTTTCCCCAGCCAGAAATTGCTTCTCACTATACCTGACCTATACCTTCTGTGTACAGTATTAGTAAAGCAGGGCAAATACTCCAAAATATTATCTCCCAGTAGCTTCTACAATTTAAAAGCATTTAAATGGCAATTTTAGCTATGCTCCAGCTTCTCCTTTATTTGCTTTCCATGGACATTTGAATGAGTTTCATTTGTGCAAATAATTGCACAAGAAGAATATTTAAAGACCGTGGAGAAGAGATGTCTTGCTTTATATGGAGTGGGACAATGTCTGACAGGGCTGGGGGACAGGCTTTTATGAACTCCCTGTCAAGCCCTGACAGCAACACTGTTAAATGAGCCTGATAAGGATCTGATCACAACTTTCCAGCCAGAATAGTATGCACAAGAAATAAAATTAAATGTAATCTCTGCCCCCAATCACATAAAACACGGTAAAAGGGTCTGTGTGAAAATGTAGCTTTAAAAAATGTCCTGTTGCTATTCCTCCACTGCCTTGCCTCAAGTAAGTTGATTTTTTTCAAACCTCTTTTAATTAAAAAGCTCAGAAAAGACAACACAGGGAGGCTCCTCTGTGCTGAAGGGACTCGGACATGGCCCTAGAGAAGAAGTCTCATGCATTCAGACCAGAATAGGGACCAAGCCTAAATCATCAGCAGAGCAGAGCCAGACTAGTGAGTGCCATGGCTGGAGGGAGCAGGCTGAGGCTGCACACAGTCGCTGTGAGCAAACTCCAGTATCAAGCACATTCTTAAGGCTTGTGACCTTCCCAAGCAGAAAAGCAAAGACCAGGATAAAGTCAGCAAATACAGGATTTGTTATGAACCATGTTGCTAGTTTTGACTGTAGCTGTCTACATTTAAAGGAAAAAAGGGTGCCAAAAAATGTAAAAGAAGTAAACAATTTTTCTTTTTGGTGTAAAAATGGCACTGTATTTCAAAACAGCTGCTTAAACATGGACATTAACCTAAACAAAAAAAAGGAGCTAGAAGATTTTATTTTAAAACATGCCAAAAAGAGAAATTGTGATAGATGCCAACATGAACATTTGAAGTATGAAAACAGACCTTTGTCTTTACTGCCACGACCATGACAAAGATATCAACAGTAATAATTTCTTAATTTAGAGCCATTTGGACAAGACTTGGGTTTGTTCTTTATCATCTGTGACACCACATCTGCAGCTTAATGACAGGAATTAAATCTCCATGTGCTACAAACTATCTTAGAGGATCATATAAGCACAATTGTTTAAGACTTCTGAGCTAACAAAAATTAAATTAAATAAAAATATATAATACAATAGATATATTATTTTCTCTGAGACAAGCTGGATTCTTCAGTCCTTACTAGCTATTTCACATTTCTCTTGTGCGTAGGCAGACTAAGGAGGCAGGATGAATATCAGTAGGTTTGAAAACTCTCACTTCTGAATGTCAAAATCTAGCATCTGTTTCTGTATCATCTGCAGAGTTCAGCTCTTGTCTTCAGCACAGTAATACTATCCACTGGGAAAAAAGCCATAAGGGAAATAAGCTAGCAAATCCAGACTGGGAAATAACAGTATCACAATAACTGTTACTTCAAAGTAACACTGAATACAAAAATGGCATCAGTCTTCATCAGACATTCGCAACATTTGTGAAAACAAATTGAGAAATAGAAATACAGAAGACAAACAATAATCGTACATTATAAAAACATAAGACATATATGTTTGTACACAAAAATACTGAGAATTTAGTCTTTTTATTTATGTGCATATTAACTAATAAGTAGAAATTACAGTACCTATTTGCATCTATTTTATCTCAAACAATGAATGTCAATAATAATAATAACAATAATGATTTAAGTTTGCTCTCAGAGAGCTGGAACACTGTTCTCAAGTAAATCTTTCATTTTAGTGTCTAGTTTGTATCTTGGCAAAAGTCTTTACTGACCGAGTATCTGAGTATTCAGTGTGCATTTTACTATACTAGAACCCATTTAATCATTTCAGTCATCATGGAAGCTTAAATGACTTGATCCAGTTTTGGTTTCATATTAAATGGCTCTTTATTCTCTCAGGAAAATTTTCTTGCACAAGAAAACTGCTGAAGTTCATCAGCCTTATAAGCTGAAAAGCACAGTGCTGAGCAAGTCAGTATAGGTCTAACTCAAAAAATACATAATCTAACCTGAGCTCTTTATTGCTTTTACTTAAGTGAAACCCCTCCAGATGCAGTGTTATTACATAATTATATAGAGTTACAAAAGCACAGAAGTCTGAGATATAAAGGATTTATTGGGACGCATTTATATTTTTCTAAATGAACTCCTGAAACTAAATGCAAAAATGCACATGCAATTACATGGCCATATTTGTATGTGCAATTACCATGATTACAAACTGGGCAAGTCCCAACAGCCAGTTAAACATCTAAAATGGTTACATTCATCCCCTCCTGAGGAACCACCACCCAGCATACAGATGTTACAAAATACACAATATATATTTAGACGGAAAATATTCCCAGACAGTAATAGATAGGCTTTTCCTTTAAGAAGATGACTTACACAAAACCAGAAACAAGTACAAAGGTACTACCCAAAACACTTTTTTTTTAAACTTCCCTTAGGTTTCGTCCAATCCTTTTTAAGGTCAGAAATGAGACAAATGGTTTGTATTCCCAGACAGTGAAGTAAGAAACAGATAGCTGGTGCATAAAATAAGAAGAAAAATAACCACACGGGGAAACTGAATGTAGTTGGAAGCAGAAGATGAGCCAAAATATCTTCGCTATCTGAAATTCTATTAGGTTGGACATCATTCTCAGCATCACAAAGCTACACTTCAGACATATTCAAGAATGATGGTTTTCATAAACTTTTTCAACATGGTTCCAATTAAATGAATGGAAAGAAATACAATCCCACATCTTTTTACTATCTCGAGTCACTGCATTTAAATGCCATCCCAATATATTTTTGTGTAGAATCTAATAGCAAACAGTCACAACACTGGGATGCCTTTCTGTCTGTTTACAAAAACGAATGCCAGATACAAAATGTTGACCAGTTCTCACATCATGTGTCATAATTCATTTCAGGTAGCCCCATTTACTGAATTATTCCCTCACCATTTGGATTTTTTCTGTCATAAAGGCTCAGTCTTGTTAGTCTCTCTGCATCCAAAACTCCCACTGACTCCTCACAGTTTTTAGGCACACTGGGCACACAGGGCCAGCCCCTGTGAAGGGTGTATTGCATTGTAGGAGCCTCTGTCCCCACAGCCGGTCAGTTCACTTCCCTTTACAACTCCCTTTTACTACAAATTATGGGGACAGAGGTGCCCCTTTCAGAGGAGCTGGGGTAGCGAGGGAGGGCAAAAGCAGAGGTCATCCTCTACACAAAAGCCAACATGCTTACTGAATAAAAACACAAAATAAAGAAGATTATTAAGCTGTCATCAGCAGGGTAAGTCTGTGCAAACAACGAGCACTCCTGCACTGGCGTAGGCACCCTGGCCAGACCTTCAGAAAATAAATGTCAAGCCAGAACCACGGCCAAAGTGTTACATTTCATTTATGAAGGTTGCTCAGTCAGGAATAGTCAGGCTCACCTTTTCTAGCCAGGGTCTCCAGCCACTTTCCCCAGCTGGGGTTCTGCCGGCTCAGCTTGACTCTGCTGCTGGCTGTGGCAGGATCACTGCCCCTGCAGCTGGTGGGCAAAATGCCCCTGTACAAATCATGCCACTTCCCTAAAAGTTACAGCACATTGTGAATATTTTTCTTTCTCTATAATCCGAAAAAATATAAATTTCCCCTTCTTTTCTTTAACGAAGATGAGATTTCCATGAGTCCAGGAATGAGAACTTCAAATACACCAATATCGGTCATAACATAAGTGACAGGCTCAACTGCATTACACCAGAAGTAATTTTCAGCAACCTAACTCTCTTCTAATTTGAACCTGCTTACACTGCCTACAGTGGTCCAACTGCTGCCCACAATAGAAAAGTGCCATTAAACAAAATCTCACTTGTATGAAGAGCAGCAGCAGTCAACACTTGACACAGCTTTTCTTTTCAAAAATAGATGGACACAGGGTTACTTAATCAAAACTGGTTATGTCGAGATTGTATTTTGAACTGCTTGTTGCCCAGGGGAAATAAAAAGCTCCCACTGGCACTGGTAATCTTTTGATGAGCCATTTGCTTGAGCTGCTATGTTTCAAAACCAGAACAGCACATTTCACAAGCTACTTCATTGCTAAGTGAATGTAATATTTTTATGCAACCAGTCCTTGGATTCACCTTTTATCCCCTGGAGCACTCAGGCAGTGCCTGAAAGAGTAGATACCCCCAGCACTGGGTGATACAGCTATGATTTACCAATACATCAATTGAGACATTTGTGTCACTCTAAGACCTACTAATAACTTGTGTTTTAAATATTTCCCTTCATGGTTGATGAAATATACATATATAAACATGCAACCACATATCTATGTATATATTTGTATATATATGACATATATGTATCTGTGTGTTTCAATATAGAATGTATACACAATATTTGCAACTATATTTTAATATTTTAAATTATGTATTAAAATACTTTTATATATTGCCACAGCTACTCAGCCCAAAAGCACCTTCAGACCTGAAAAATTTTGAGGACTCTTAAATGCCTAAATTTAATAAAGATCAATCTAATGCCAACTTTCCTGCTGTAGAATATACAGAGATAGCACACAAGAAGTAAACTGATTTTCCCCCATGGAAACCTAGATATCGAGCCCTACAAAGTGGTAAGTTTCACTGAAAAAAGATTTTCATACAGGGCAGTCCCAGCACCACATAGAACCTTTTAACAGCAGGGCCCAAACTGTGTGCTGACAGCTGTGAGGCAGGATTTCCTCCACTGCTGGATACTGGAACTGAGAGCAAGCTGTGAGTAATTCAAATATCAAGCTCTAAATTCATAGCTCTGTCTAGGCCTTTATTTATAAATGTATTATTATGATTAGCACTAAACTCCAGAAGAACTAGAAGGCACAAGAACCTCACACTTGGCACTGTTAGTGAACATGTTACTAAACATTTTCCTTTATAGAAAAATTGCAATGTAGTACTTAGAAACAGAATTGTATGTGTATCTAACCATATCTGTCAGTATATCCATAGAGGTCCATAGAGATCTCCATATATTTTATATATGTGTGTGTGTGTGTGTGTATATATATCCATACATACCTGCTGCTCTGACACATATTATGTTAGCCATAATCTTATGATTTAGTAACGTTATCTCCCTTTTACTCTCCCTGCTTTCCTAATACTCTGAAGTGGAAAATTCTTCTATACTAAAAACATTTATAGGACTTTGAATTTGCATTGCACTGCACAAGCTCAAGGCCCAACCCTGCAAATATTTAGTCACACAAGCAACCTACTCTTGTAAAGCCTTCCAGTGGAGACAAATAGATCACTCATACAACCTCAAATTCAATGGAAACAGGCTGATATCACTGGAGGCATAGTTCATTATCTTGTAAATAGCAAGATCAGAAGCTCCCCTGACCTCCACCCACAGCCACTGCATTCAGTTCCACTGCACCACAAGTTTAACCCTTTGTCATGATGTGATTATGCATTACAAAACTGTCAAATAACTCCAGTGTATCATGTTCTAAGCTTGTCTTGGATTCATTATTATAAATCCATCTGTGTAATTCTTAGTTATCCAAGTACTGCAATTTTTACTTCATCATGGTGAGATTTAAAATAAGCTTGGAGTCTCCCTCAGCTACATAATCCCAGAAAAAGGCAAGCCTTTACAAACTAAGTTGGTCCAAATTTGGTCTTGAACAATATAAAAAATGCATGTTTGGTGTCTATTGCCTAAACTGAGCAGTTCAGCTGAGTGCAATGAAAAATAGCAACTCCTTTAAAATTAGTCTAGAGTCAATATTAGTATTAGCATAGTGCCTGTGAGAACAAGTTCTTGTCAAGTTTTTCATGGCCATCACAAAAATGAAAAGTGGGGAAAAAAAAATAAAAATAAAAAAAATGCCAGAAGGCATCTACCTAAACCATCAGATGGTTGTGTTGGCACAAAAATCCACAAAAAAGATCTTTAAAATATTCCAGCTTGCATATTTGAGACAGACACATCACAAACCAGGGCTGCAACACTTCCAAGCATGTCCACAGCTGACACCTGTATCCGCCACCACTCCCTGTGTCCAGGCAGCAAGCAGAAGGCCAAAGGAGCAGAGCTATGCCAGCACTGCTATATCCCTCCAGGCATCATCTCCTGCCTCCCTGGTCAACCACAACAGACCTGACTTCCCTTTCCAAACATGGTTGCAATTAGAATACAGAGCATGTACAAAAGGACCACAATGATCAATTTAAAGGATAGGACAGGATAGGATATTTCAGCTGGTGAGTGGGAAGGGACATGCAATGATCAGCTAGTCCAACTTCCTGACCACTTCAGGTCTGGCCAAAACTTAAAGGATGTTATTAAGGACATTGTCCAAATGCCTCCTAAACACTGATGGGCTTGGGGCATTGACCACCTCTCTAGGAAACCTGTTCCAGTGTTAGACCACCCTTTCTAATGTCAAGTGTCAACCTTCCCTGGTGCAGTTTTAAACAATTTTTATGTGTCTTATCACTGGATCCCAGGGATAAGAGACTTATCTAGCTACCCCACACTGGGTGGCTCAGAACAGGCAGTTGGGAGTGAAAGGCTAAGTTATAAAAACCATGTGCTTCCCCTTACAATTCTGTCCTGGTCATAACTAATTCCAGACCAGGATATTGACAGGGTGGAATGGCCTTGTTCATTCATTGTTGCTCCCATGAAAAAAGGCAAACAGCAAGGAGAACTTGATCATACCCACAGCATCCTGTGGTGAACAGCGATCTCTCCAAGCCACTGTATAGAAGAAGGAGTCCTGGGCTCTCCTCAAAGAAACTGGATGAGGTTGCAAGTCATCAGCTTCCATAAAGGAGGCAGAAATTCAAACCAGTCTTTGGGAATGATTTACGTGGTACATAAAACTGAGAAGCAACCATAGAAATCATTCAACAAATGATTGGGATTAGTTTTATGAATCATACTTTCAAAAACAGGGACAATGTAGAGTTTTTAACTTATGTGATGGCACGTGCCTTATGGAAAGCTCTTCCTGCCAGCAGCTTTGCAAGTTACACCCTCTGCCATCTCAAGCAATTAAATGGGAAAAAGTGTTATTTTCTTACTTCAGCATCAGGATGTGCAACTTGCCTTCCAGGGATGTGAACAGTTAGAGTTCATTTGCAATTGTATCAGCTCTATGCTTCCAGCAGCTCTGGAGTTCTTGTTAACAGATCCTTTCTTCACTCTTAAAAGTGCAGGATAACATCTGGGCCTTTTGGGAAACAGTCTCGCAATAAAGAAGCACTTTGTGTAATTTTTCTTTCCTCGCCAAACCGCATCTGTCTGCTCTCGCTGCCCTTCTCCACTCCACCCGAGCTCCTTGGGGCTGTGGGGACATCTGTTAGCAGCCGCGGGCTGTCTCCACCGAGCCATCAGTAGGTGGCACTGCCTGCTTTTTTCTTTCCACCCAAACGAATGCCCTGTCCCAACACCTGATATCAAACCACCACTAACGGTTTCGAAGGGTGCCGAAGAGATTTAGATGCCTCATCTCCTTCAACGTGCACCTACAGCAATGTCAAGCAGTGGACTGATTGGGACAAAGAAGCAGCTTCCTCACTGCTCACCGAGCAGCAGTGGTGGCAGCAATTTCCAGAGGTGGCCAGCAAGAGATACAAACCTCTCCTGCAACTGACAAGACCTGGCAGGCTCATGACAGAGACCTGAAGTCCCTCTGATCCAAATGCCATTCAAACAGTGTCAGCTTGATCTTGCACCATGTGGTGGCCTCATTCATCTTTAGTCAACTTGCCCCAGGAGAAGCTCAACTGAGCTATTTTACAAAAGCATTAGAAAGCGTTCCCAATCTAAAATGACCCTCCAACTGGTAGCAATGCCCTACTCATGACTGTATGTGGCGTATATGGTCAGACCCTAACCAACCCCAGCCCCAACTTGAAAGGTAAACTCTCAGTAGGCACTTGGTTTTGAAAGGTTTGATCCCCAAGAGCTGGGAATCTCTGCTGCCCCATTCAAAATTCAGAATCACAAATTCTCCATGTACTGTCCATATACCAGCTGGTATCAACAATTGCAGCACTTTTCCTAGGCCAGCAGTTCTCAAAGCTGTGATGATTAAAGTCTAGCCAGACACAGATCAAGACTTACTGCTGGGAATCCTGCACCACCGCCACCACAAAAGGGATTCAATGCCCACCCGCTGGCAACAGGGAAGAGGTCCCTGAGTAGCAGTTTCCCCTACAGCATGATCTCGCCTTCCCCTCTGCCTTCTGTGAAAACAACTGCAGATTCCTACAAGGATGGTGAAGGACTAGACCTTCCAGAGTCCATATGCTCCCTATGCAAATGTGCTAGCACTGGAAATTAATTGTGTATTGACCTTCTTCATACTTGGAAAGATTGTCTACTTCCACCTGGAATAAGCAAACAATGCAAAGCTTTCTGATTTTAATTCTCACATTAAAATTAAAAGTACCCTATTCTGTTGGCTATGCATATGTATAGGGAAACCATCAGGGTAAAAAGTCTGTTAATTATCACATGTAAAGAAAAGAAAGTCTTGTTTTAAAATAGGTATTTAAAAATATTGTGATGGGTTAGCACATCTTAAGTCTATTTGTTGGCAGCAAGTGATGTATTATTTCCAGTACTATTTTAATCAATTAATCTTCTAAGAGACAAAATATTCTCACTGTAATCATGACTATTTCTTAAAAATCAGTTACAAATGCAATAGAACTAATTCACACAGAAACTGGTTTGATATCTGGACAGTGATTTTTGTTAGTGTAGATGCCACCTCAAAATTTCCTCTGCACGTTCTAACTTCACTAAAAGCTAAATACACCAAGTGGACCGGCCTTGTCTGGGCAGCCAGCAAACCACTGGTGCTGTTAGCAGCTAAAGTCTTCCATCAGTCTCAGACAAAGCCAACCCTTTTCCTTGAGCTTTTGTGTGTATTTTTAAGAAAGCGGTAGCGCCTTCTTAAACGAATTGTGAACTCACACTGGACGTGCTGATAAATAGCTGTCACAGAAATAAGCTTGCATTTTTCCAAACATCTGCAGTTTCAGACCTTCACTCCCCTTCTCTTCAGCAATGCAAACGAAGGCAGAATGGCAACACCCTTAATTCTGATACTCCAGGGTTATAATTACATTATTACAGTAAATCAAACATTGTCTTTGTGTCACTACAATCGTGCTCGTTGTTTGAAATTAACTGCAAATGGTTTGATTTTCTTTTCTTCCTCAAATATGGGCAGGGAAGAATTAAAGCACAGTAAATCATCTTCTCCACTAAAATGCACGGAAAGCCAGGATTCAGACATCAGTATTTGAACTCTGCAAGAAAAGAAACCACAGAATGGACGGAAAGAGATCGGGCACGGCATCTGACACAGAGCAACTGCAAAGCAATTAGCGGACCACTAAATCCTCTGTTACAATAAATCAGTGACCCAGTTCCCCCTCTTCCCCAGCGTCCTTCATTATAAAATCAACTTTAATGAACTACCCCTCTCTTCCCCACTCCAAAGCAAACATATTTCCACTGCAGCCTGCACCTGCCCTTCCCAGCGGCTGCCACTCCGGGGAGCCTCCCAGACTGCGGGGGCAAGGGGGGCGACTGCACAGTGCTGGCCCTTCGTGCAAGTGCTGGGCAGAGCACAGGAATAAAAACAGGAAGGCAGTCTGCCTTTGCCTCAGCATTGTCTAATGTGAAACTACTCTCCCTCTTGTTGATTTTCCGCGTTTCTTTTGCTAGACTTGATTCACCACATCTGCCAGGGCTGACACATCTGGCTCCTTCCCCAGGCGAAGGGCACAGTGGATATGTCAGCATGTCGTCTGAAGGCACTGGTACTTTCTGGAAAGAGCTCTTTTCCCTTCTATCATATATCGTATAATAATCAAGTCTTTTAAAAAGGATGTTTAAAAAAAAAAAAAGCTGATTTTGACAAGAGACAGGCCAGAATGAGAACTGCTGAGACAGTAAAGAACAAGTCTGTTATCTTACAAACTACACTTCAGGCTGTCAGCTGCCAGAGATTTACAGGAAAATCCCCTTTCCTAGGACTGAAACGACACAAAACCTTATTTCCAGCAAAAGAAACTCATGAACGCACTCACCCCGACTAGCCCCTGACCGGAGCCGGGGATGCTCTGGAGAGGCAACAAGGGTTCCAGCCCAAGGCAGGGCGGCTGCTGGCCGCCTGCGTGGACGGGTCCCCGTGGCCGCCTCCTCCCACACCCGCAGCGTGGGGAGGCGGAGGAAGACTTGCCTCAAGCAGCCCCTGTTCGCCTCCAGCCCCAGCCCGAGGGGCGACCGTGTGGGTGCCGCCCTGCCCAAACCCTGCCGGCTTCCTCCCGCCTGCCCCAACCGGGGCTGCCCGCCAGCCTTGCCCTCTCTCGGCACGGCAGGGTAGCAGGAGGGTGGCATGTCCTTCCTGCTATTTATAGCAGCCGACTCGTGTTTGGGTATGCCGGGAGTCGCCGGGGAAGGGCAAAGGAGCAAGACCGAGGCAAGAAGGAAAGGCAGGAAAGCTGCCGGCCCTTGCTGGTCCAATAGACGAGGTGTCGTGCCTTTGGCACGCGTAGCCAGGGAGGTCCTCCTGCTCCAGTAGGAGCTGAAGCTCCTGTCAAAAGCCAGAGGAGGGGAGAAGACTTTGGCTTGTGAGTTGATTTCCTCTGCTTCGGCAGCAAACCCTGTGCAGTGAATCCTAAGCCCTGGGGCAGCTTCCGCTGAAAATAAGTTAAAAATCCATCATGAGATTGGCCAATCCTGTACCCTTCAAGATTTTAATAGAGACATAATCAATACAT
Organism: Formicarius rufipectus; assembly: GCA_013399695.1. Lineage (NCBI taxonomy): Eukaryota > Metazoa > Chordata > Aves > Passeriformes > Formicariidae > Formicarius > Formicarius rufipectus. The sequence continues at coordinate 1,144,430 of VXAU01004027.1, read as the reverse complement.
TTCATGTTGTTCACCGCAGCTCGTTTTCTGCATCAGCTGTATGACTCCTGAATGACACCACAGACTCGCTCCTAGCCCGCAGCGCTGTCCTGGCAGTGCCCAGATAAAGCCTGTCAGGTCGACTTTTACAGTCTCCTTTCAAGGCAATGCCTTATCACACATTTGGCCCCCACTCAGGCAACAGCAACCTGTCTCCATGCACCCCTAGAATGCAGTATTAAACAAGGAGGGGTGATGTCTGGGGGCTTGGGGGTCTCCTGCTCCCAGCCTGGCAGCGCCCACGGGGTTGATGCAGCCAGAGAGCAAGCAAAAGAAAACACAGCAACAAAATCAGAATGAAACTGAAAACATGTTTCTGATTCAAGAGTAATCTATTTTTAAATTGGGTGGCATGTAAATATGAAGCCCCAATTAACAGACAGGATTTTTGCCCATGAGAGCATTTTCCCAGCACAGAGGCTTGGGTGTGTTTCTCCCAGCGCTGCTGGAAGCGCCTGCTCATTCCTCTAGCTACTATTCCTGCTCCAGCCCCCGTGCCACCAGACATCCCCATCTCACCTTTGCTTCCCCCTCCAGAGTCCACCTGACATCCCAAAATGGAGGAGTGAATTACTGCAGCTCCTCCAAGGTTTGCTGTGAGGGGAGTGGGACCGAGGGCAGCTCCGACAGCGTTGCTGGAGGACCCCCCTGCCTGCACATGCAGGGCCATAGAAAACACACTCCCCTTCCATTCCATCAGGGGGATGGCTCCAAATTAATGCCAAATTAATCTTTCCAGAGAAGAAAACTACACGAGTAACATGGGAAATAAACACTAGTGCCTACCAAAATGACTCACAACTTTAAAAACACACACTTCAAATTCAACCTGGTCAACTCACTTAGGCTGAGCAAAAAAAACCAACAAAAAAACTTAACAGTCTTGGGGAGGGAAAAAGCATCCTCTCAGAGCTTACAACTGTAGTGGGTGTTTCCTGCTGTCAATACAACCAGTAATGATAGCTTCACCCAAGCAAGTCTTTTCCAAATAGAATTCATCACAGCGTAAGAGGAGCAACTAACATACTCCCTAGCACAAGTTTTTGTGGTGTGCAAGATGTTGTTCTCTCCATGTATTAGACGTGGGGAAGGAAGGACGGAAGGACGGAAGGAAGGACGGACGGAAGGAAGGAAGGAAATATCTATGGCATGGATAAATAATGACCTGCCTTTCTTTGAACAGTATATGAAACTCGAGAGCTTTGATCCCTGAGCTCCGAAGTTCTCGTGGGGGAGCTGGTACTCCTCCTGCAGCTGCTAAAGAAGAAACACAAAACTCCTTTACCCGATTCAGTTCAAAAAGCACCTACTGTGAGACCGTCTGGTCTAACGTTCATTTTTTATTCTACTGCAACGCTCATGCTATGCGAAACGCAATAGGAATTTCCATACCAGCATTTACATCCAAATGGACCCGCTGAGATTCATGCTGATGTGTAACAGCCCTACAATGCAGCCCCTTCTGGCAAGTGCCGCGCTGCCGGCGCACCGGCCAGCGGGACTCACACTCGGCCTGTCCCGGGTGAGCACCCGTGTGCTGACCCGTGTGCGGGGATGCGAGGAACCCGCAGGCGCCTTCGTCGAGGCTCGCCCGCCAGGAGCCCTAGCAGAGGCTGCCACGGGTGACCCCGCCGCCGCCTTCTCTCCGGGGCTGTCCGAAGCCTGCGGCACTTGCCTTCAAGCCAACCTTTATTTCCCGCATTTGCCTAATACTTTTGGATCTCCGAGTTCTTCCTCAGCCTACTCCCTCTCCCGCTTCCCCACCTCAGTATTCATTTTGTTTACGTGGAAGAGGAACCAGAGAGGGAGCCGCAGGGCCGGCCACCGCGGGGGAATGCGGGGCGGCAGGGGGGACGCGCCGCATCCCGCACCGTTCCCCGGCCGCGCCCCCGGACCCGGCCAAGGCGAGTCACCGATTCACTTGCCGAGGGGGGAATGAAGCACCGCTGCTACCAGCGGAAAGCGCCCATCACCGGAGCGCCTCCCGCCTTCTCCGCGGGTAGGCGATAGGGAAAGGTGGTGCGGAGCCGCCGTGCCAGGGACATCTGTTTTCGGCGACGGCCACCGTGCCTCTCGGCGGGGGCGCGGCTCCCCACGGAACAGGGGACGCCGTGTGTGTGTGTGCGCGTCTGTGAATTCTCGGCAGCTCCGCGGCACGGTCCCGGCCCTCTCCCCGCACACGCCAGGAGCGGTGGCGGTGGCTCCGACAGGTTGCCCGCGGCAGGACGAGGAAAGCGGCGGGGACCCCCCGCGCCCCCCGGCCCGGCAGCGCTCCGCGGCCGGCCCCCGTACCTGCAGGACATTGGCGTGGCGGAGCCGCTGCAGCAGGATCATCTCCTTCACGATCTTGTAGGCGGCCAGGCGGTAGCAGTCCCCCAGGGCGGAGAACTGCCGCACGCAGTGGGCGATGTCGTGCCCGCCGAAGTCCACAGCTTTCAGGGCCACGGCCAGCGTGCGGTTGAGGACCGCCTTGTAGACCGCCTTGGTGTAGCCCGAGCCCAGGTACTGCACGCCGCTGACATCGCGGATGTCGCGGCAGCCCAGCAGCGGCGGCTCCAGCGAGAGCTCGGCCGAGGCGCCCGCCCACAGCCCCGCCGCCGCTCGGCCCC
>VXAU01004027.1:1105684-1141554 GCA_013399695.1 Formicarius rufipectus | reverse complement strand
TTTTTTGGCTTTTTTTTTCCCCTCCTGGCTATGCCGGCGGCAGAGCGGCCCCGGGCGCTCAGCCGGAGCTCAGCCCCTTACGGCGCGCCCGCATGACACTTGCCTCCCTTGCTTTTAAGGCTCTGAAGCACTTATTATTAGCGGGACACGGGGAGGGCGGGGGGGATCCCCGTCCCGCTGCCCCCGCCGACGCGCGCTGATTGACAGCCCGGCCCTTCCCGCGGCCCGGCCGAGCAGCAGGGGGGCCTGGGAAACGTAGTCCCCCGGAGCAGCACCGCCGGCCGCCGGCGAGCCCGGGAGCCGGGACTACATCTCCCAGGCTCGGCCGAGCCCCCCGGTGGGGAAGGCGCGGAGAGGGGCGGGGCGGACCCTCCCGTCGGGCGCTATCGCCGGGGGCTGGTGGGCAGGGCGGGCCCGGGGCGCTGCCCCCGGGAGCTGCGTGGCTGTGTTGGTTTCTACGCGCGGGGATGGTCTCGCCGGCAGGGGTTCGTGCGGGATGCCCTTGCCCTCCCCTTAGACAGCCGCGGGCTGTTGCAGGGGGGTGGGTGAGTTGTACAGGCACTCACGTACCCACGGAGCCACACAAAGGAGGGGGGGGTTCGATACATTTTTCCCACCAAAATAAAGCGAAAGGAGGCAGCTGCAGCCGGGAGCTGTGGGTTCGTCATTCGCAGTGAAAACTGCATCGGTCGAGCCCCCCTCCAGCAGCGGCAGAGCGCGGGCGTGGAGAGCGGAGAGGAGCTAGGGGGTGCGTGTCACCCATTGGGAAGTACAGCCACAAATCACGGGCTCGGCATGGGGTAGCCCCTGCCCTGTTGGAAATGTGAATTGCAGGGGTGAGTGCTAATGACATGGTTATCCATCAAGCCCACATTACGATGCTGTTAGCAACTAATTAACAAATACAATCAACCCGCGAAACTTCCACAAAGGAGAGACCATCAGCAAGAGAAAAGCCGTAAAGAGTCAGGCGAGGCAAAGTTCACCACAATGGAACCGGGAAATCATTTCCAATAAGGGAAAGGGACGAGACATTTCGGTAATACACATCGGACAGACAGAGAAGGGGGAAAAATAGAGGGGGGGTTAAAAGAGAAACTAAAAAAAGGCCAAAAAGAACCCATTGGCAGTTCCCGGGAACCAGCGAGCTATGATCATCAACGCCGACAGAAAACGGAGCTCCGGGAAACTCAGTTCCCGCTGCCGGCTCCCCGACCCGCGGGGAAGCGCCCGGGAACCGGTGGCAACGGCGAGAGCGGGAGAAGGGGGGCGGAGGCAGCCTCGGTAGGGGATGTGAAGACCGACCGTCTCTGCCAGCAGCCTCGGAGCCTTTCTGTCGCTGCTCCCCGAGAGCCCTCCGCAGACACCGGGAGCACTACCCACCCGTGGTCCCGCACACTGCTGTCGGACCGAGCCCCCCATCCCCGTGGGACTCCCGAGCTTGGCAATAACCACTGAAGAAAAGTGAGGGGAGGGAGGGGCGCGTAATCACCAATTAAAATAAAAATAACAACTGGGGGGCTGTCTGTACCCGGCGGGGTACCAGCCTCCCGGGCGCCCAGCCCAGGCTCCGCGGGCGCTTCGCTCCCGCACCCCGCTGCGCACCGCCCTGCGGTAATCGCTCCGCCCGCCGAGGCCGTGACACCTGCCCTCCCCGCGGGTGCGGAGACCGCGGGCCAGGTCTGGAGAGCCGGGTTTTTATGCTTGCTGTATCCCATAGGGGAGGTTTCTTCCCCCACTACTCTCCTCCTTTTTTTTTTTTTTTTTGGTGTGTGGTTTGTTTTTTTTTTGTTTGTTTGTTTGTTTGGTTGGGGTTTTTTTGTTGGAGGGAAAAGGGTGTGTTGCGTTTTCGTACTTTTGACGAGTTTTGGGGACGCTTGTTGTTTGGTTGGTTATTTTTGTTTTTCTTGTTAATTTGTTTTCCTGTAATCGTTTCTGTTCTTAGGTCGTGGGAGCAGAGTTTTACCTTTCAGCCATGCCAAGGACGCTTAGTTGCGGACTTCCCGAGCCAGCTGGTTCCAGCTGCGGTCAATGGGATTTCACGGGTTTAGACGACGAGTTGCAAGCCGGGGTGGGGTTTTTTTATTATTATTTGTTTCAAAGTAAGTGGGATCATAACGGTATGAAATGAGTTTCTCAAGGTGTTGTGACACCTGTAGCCTTCCGTGTCTTGAGTGAGAGCCCCCCCCGTCCCCGCAGGCGACGGGACGCTCGGGTTGCCGTCCTGCGGTAGGTGTGGGAGATCTAAATGTGGCGGACCTCCCCCGCTGTCCTTCCTCCCACGACCCGTGTCAGGGCAGAGTGCTCTTGAGGAGACACTATGCAATATTACCTAGCCGATCATCCTAAAGTGTGCCATCGCACAGGGGGCCACTGGTTCGCTGTTACAAGGCGCGCAACCCGCCGTCCTGCACGTCCTCCAGGGAAATCCCGGACATTTCCCCATGCGCTTGAAACTTGCACGCTTGGCTGGATTTACGGCTTGGTTGATACGAGCCAACACTTTCTATTATTGTACAGATAGAGTCAGAATACAGTCGGCGCGGTTGTGCAAGACGACAGAGGAGGCGGCCGTGGAATCATTACCAGCAAGTGGTGTGAGCTCAGCGGAATATTGCTTACAGGCCAAATCAGGGGTGACCCGAGGCCAAGGGCCTCCTGGAGGGGGGAGCCGGCTTCTCTAAGGGGCCACGAGAGTGGAGCGTGGCCGTAGTGATTCAGGCAGCCCCGTGGGAGCGGCTGAGGGTCCCCAGCAGGGCCAGCACAGAGAGAGGGACATCCTGCTTTGCCAAGCACCACGCATGGCACCCGCACCCGTGAGCTTTTGGAGGAGATGTGCATCTCCCGGAAGCCGGGGTAGTGGCCGCTTTCCCCGCAGGACGGGAGGAAGAGCATCCGCAGTTACACCGGGCTTTTCCCGCGACCATTCCGAGGCGCCGCAGAGGCTGCGCGCCCGCGGACGTTGCGCGCCCACCGTGTTTGCGCAGTTTACGAGAACACAGCCGGACTGCAAAACAGATGCTCCGTAACAGCGGGCCACCTGTTTTTCACATCATGCTTCATTCTCAAAGCCGGTTTTCTTCATTATATCCTTCCCGACAGATACCCTGAAATACATCACTCATTTAGATATGGGAGCCGGCCTCTAGAGGATGACTTGCGCGGAGCACTTTGATGTTGAGAAACAGATTTCAAAAGACAGAAAGCCCCTTCGATGTTTCTAATTACCCGGAGCGCGGGGCCTGCCACTGATTAGAGCGGCGGTGCCGGGGTGATGCCGAGGCGGGCGGTCCGCGGGGGCGCAGCCCGGCTCGGTTCGGCTCTGCCCGGCCCGGCTGGGCGAAGAGGGGCAGCCCGCCTCCTCAGTCCGCCTTGCCAGGGAAAACGACACGGGCGCATCAGCAGAGCTACCGACTGAAGCCAGCAGCGAGGCCCGTGCTGGCGTGAGAAGGGGCAGCAGTCTTTGCCGCACCCCCAGCGCCTCCCAGCCGCGGGAGGAGATTTGGGAAGCAGGCGGTATGTGCTCCCACAGCCAAGGCTCTTTTGCAAGAGGCTGCGCTGAAAGCATTACAGGCCTTGCTAACACTTCTGCTCACATGCAAGTCTTTTATCTCGGCAGCGCAGTTGGAAAAGCTGAATCACCGCGGAGAGAGTGAGGACTGAAGGGTATTTTTTCATATGCAACAAGCTGCTCTTTATTTGATCTTCACAGCCCCTATTTCTATCAATATTCCTATTGATCCTGAGGGATCAAACACAGAAAAATTAAAACCATGCTACCATGCTAAATAAGATTAAGATCGTGGCAATATATTGACTGCTCCTTGGGGAAATAATTTTGTTGTTGCAGGAGCCATGGCCATCCTGAAGGTAAAGTTTGTGGTTCAGGAATGGGTGATGGAAGAGACGTTTGGGAGTCAGCCTTCAAACACAACCAGGAGCAATCTCAAGTGCCCAAGCTCCCATCCCCTCTCTGTGCTCCCAGCCTGGCTGCAAAGGCATCAATAGTCTGTGGAGTCAATGAAATTTGCTAAGCTAAGGCCCACTATCCCTGTTTTATGTTTACAAGCAGGCACCATCAAGTGAGTCCCACTGTTGATCTCAAGGAATTTTGATAGCAGGCCCCAAAACAGAAGTCCCATATTTTCAAGAATCAGTAGCTTCAAGATCTCACTTAAAAACCACAACTGGAAACTGGGAGCCGAATTATTCAGAGCTTCTACTGAGGAAGTTTGTTCTTCCAGTAGTGTCCTGTGCTCACATTATTCCCCTTTGACAATGAAAGAGTTTATTTTTAAAAAAAAATTACTTCTTAACCTTTTGAATTCCTGGCCACCTGTCCTGGCTGCTGTGGAAGGAGAGCTTTCTTGGAAAGTCTAGCCTCAGACAAGAGGCCAGACTCCCTTGAAAACAGAGTCCACGTCCTGCAGGCCTTTTTGCTGAGGGGTCCTCTATGCCCAACCTCTTCATTATTCCCTACTTTGCCAAGGATTTGTCAGCTTTCAGCGCGGGGTGGAAAGCCTCTCTTTCCTCAGGGACATGGGGTCAGCATTGAACCTTTGCACATGTATATTTGTAGCCTTTTGTGAGTTTTCTTACATGGCATAATCTTTATAGTGCTTTTCACTTTAAGCGGGGTCTTTTTTTTTCTGGTGTTCTTTCTTCCTTTTCTCTCAGAAAACTCACTCCCTTGTATATTTGAAGCAAGCTGAGATGCAGCCAATTGTGTTAGTTCTGGCTGGAGAAAAAATGCATAATGAACCACTGGATGTGTGGTATGAGTCCAAAATAAATGGTCACTAGCAGAGCCAGCAAAAACCTACAGGCTACAAGATAACCTGCAAAAAGGGAAAAGTTTGGGCTTTACCTGCAGTACTATGCATTTTTCCAAAGGCAAAAATGAACTTTGGGGTTTAGAGAGCTTGGGAAGAGACACTAGGGTACTCGGCCTTTTTCATTACATTCGTGAATTGTGATGATTCTTGCATTTTTTGTGAATACAGCGTCTGTAAGTGGGAGAAAGTGTTTTATCTCCTAACCTGTTCTTCCCAAAGCACAGCAGTTTGGTTTTTATGTGCCAGATGTCAGTGTGCCCTGATTCTTCAGGCAGTTGGGATTAAAGCTTCCCTGTATCAGAGAGGTGTTATAAGGATAACTCCATTAATGTATGTGGAAATCTGGTACTGCAGCGATAAAGACCCTGTAAATATTTACACAGACAGACAAGCTCATGGAAATTTTACATTATTAGCTTAACTTCATTACAAGGAAGTAGTGGAGAAAGTCAGCAGTATATTACATTTGCTTTTTTTTTTTAATTAAACATTGACAACACATCTGGTGCTGCTTCAAGCCACAACATTCAGAAGGTCACTCTTTTAAATATTTTACAATCTGCGGGGAAATATCAAGTCTCAGGCAAAGGAAAAAAAGTAACATAGCTGCTACAAGAATAAATCTTGCCAGTCAGACCTTTTACACTTTTAAGAGTTAATAAAATAGTGAGTAAAGAACAACCAGAGAAAATAATTTATTTGGACATTCAAAAGCCTTTTGATAAACACCCGTACAATGAACTGGTAAGGAAACTTGGTAACCATGAAGTGAGAGTTAAAGTCCTGTCATGGATTAAAATCTGGTTATAAATGGGTGTGGGATAAACAGCCAATTCCAGTAGGGAAAGAGATTAATAATGAGGTGCCCTAGAGAGCAGGACTCAAACCAATATTGTTTAATGCTTTATTAATAACCTGGGGGTGAATAGTGAAGTGGCAAAAGTTGATGTCAATAGAAAAGTACTTAGCTTAGGTCAAGAGCAGCTCCAGAAGAATTTAATAAAATGGCAGAACCATATGTGGAAGTATGAGGGCAGCTTGGAAAGTGCCTTCAAAACCTACAGCACCCCTTCTGCTTCTTCTGGCCCATGGCCTGTCCCATGTCTCTGCAAAGATGAGGGTAGATAAGCAGAGGACAGGCAGATGTTTGTAAGCATCTCAAGTACTTTTTCACTCCTCCCAATTACAGCCCAGCTCCCCTTGTTCCTTATGCCAAGAGGAAAGACTGAGCTCCCACATGGCAGGCCCCTCTACCAGTCTATGAATAATATCTCCATGAGCTTCTGCAGTAATTGTTTATAAAAGACAGTGTGGGTTCACATGGCAGAACCTTCCCAGAGGACATGTCAAAAGCTCTAGAGGTCACCTCTGGCAGCCATTTCAAAAATTCAGTGTTTGGTCTGATAAGCATGACATGACAGCAAGCCTCAAGTCCATTTGGTCTAAGAACATAAGCTCCTGAGGTGCTGCCTAGCACCTGGAAAAACAAAACCTGCCAGCATAGTTGGGTTGCAAATATCTATATGAACATAGTAGTCACATCATCTAGTGCATAAGGGGATAAAGATGCAGGTAGCCTGAACTTATTGCCACAGAGCTTCTGGGTGAGTTGTTCAGGTGAGTGAGTGTTTTATTCTGTGGCTTTCTCTTCCCACTTATTTCACTCCTGAGGTGTGGCTGAGTCTTGCTGATCTATGTTCATATGAATTGTGGCAGCATGACCTGCCATAGGCCTGAATTCACAATGCAAGCTCAGTATTTGAGCCTGATACACAGACAAATATACTTATCAGCACTCTGGATGACATTTGATGGTATCTTTATGTAATCCTCTTGCTGCCAGTCCTCAGTTCCAACTGTTCTATCTTCTCCGCAGTGCCCCCTAACACAGTGCAGGCTTTTTAAGGTAATGTCATTCATGCTAATTCAAACGGCTGTTTTCCACAGGGATTTATTATTGTTTGGTTTCTACCCAGTGGGTCATTTCCAAGGATACTATTCTGGAAAAGAAAGCAACTCATAAGTAAAGATTTTTTAAAATCCTCTTGATATGACTTGTACAGTATTTTGAACTACCAGTGATAAAAGAAATTGGTTTTAAATCCCCTCTTTCATCTGATGATTTATATTATATTAGAAATGCCCTGTGTCCCCAGCATTGGGACTCTAGAGGAGTAGGTAGAGTGTCAGTGCTGCTCACAGAGGGCTCTGTTGCCAATGAGAACTGGAAGGCATCATACCTCAGGTGAAAAGTCCACATCCACATGGGAAGTGTCTTATCTCTGACATTGTGGCACCCAAGTGACAACCCTGGGCTTCCGACTCCCAGCAAATTGGACTGCCTTGCCTTGTCCCTGCATTTGTAGTTCAACACAAGCTCTTCATGAGAGCATTTCAAGCACTCTTTGGATTCTTGCTTTTACTTCTTTTTTTCCATAGTCTGAAATGAAAAATCATACACACATGCACAAAACATCCGTTCAGCCTAATAAACAGTAACCTAATACTTTTATGCAGGGGGATGGGCTCATGGTGTGAATAGCCTTGTTTGTGGTGTTTTATTAATTGACATCAAATGAGGACCTTCTTGGAAGTAAAGGAATGGCTTCAGCAGAACTGATCTAATCATCTAAGCTTGTGGAATCATGGATTCTGACAAGGAACAGGCTGGAAAGGAGTGATTTTAGAGGCTAGGAGTGCATGCTGTCTTTGCTGCTGAGCCTGAGCCATGACTCTCTCTGGCCATGGTTAATGCAGTTATTATGAGAGACAAAATGTTCAGGCAATACTGTGGTAGTATTTGCAGTAAGTATAGTACATGAGCATAGTGTGCAGTCGTGCAAGTGTGAAGGTCACTAAATGTCTTGGCATTGATGGTTTAAAATTGGTAGGTTTCACTGTTAGTACCATCACTTTTCTCCATCCAAAGAAAATATTTGTGAGCTGGGAATCAGGATAGGACAGAGTCTAGATCAACCCGTGGTCCTGGGCAGCTGCAGCATTAAAGCAAGAGAGGCTAAAACTCAGGTGTGTGACTTCAAAGCACTGAGGCAAAGCCCTAGCATTTCCTTGGAAGTGGCTGTGCTTTGCCTGCCTCACTGCCCTGGTGTGGTAAGCCTGTCTCCACTGTGTCTTTACCACTCCTCAGGCTCCACTTGAAGTCTGTTTGTCCTTCCCACCTTCACTGCTGAATCTGTTTCTCCCAGCACATCCGTTTTACCTCCCTGCAGCAAGCTGCTCCAGTCATCACTTCTGATTCTTCCTCCTCATCCTCATCCTCTGCCCTTTTGTGGACTGCAACGCAGTAGCCAAACCACTTCTAGCAGGGCAGTGCTCATTCCTCTCCTCCTTATTCCTAGAACAATAAGCAAAGGATGGCATTTTCTTAATCCATGCATGATTAATCACCACCGATGTTTTTATTTTAACTCCTCCGTTTCCATAATCTTGAAGATCTTTTGGAGCTGTGAGCTTTTATACATGATTGTAGAAGATACAGATGCAGATATTTTGCCAGGCCATAAAGTCCTGTGTAGCAGTAGTAGTTTTTTAGAGGGCTTAAACAATTTTCAATTAAAATCAGGACAGAAGTAGAAAGGCCCGAATGGAGAGGTACAGAAGGAATCTTAGTTCCAGCAGCATAGAAAAATGGAAAGGAGCAGGAGCAGAGTATTTTGTACTCCAAAGATGATTTCTTGGTATCTACCAGTACACAAAGACATGGACAAGAGGAAGATCTGTATCTGTAATTTATTCCTATGCCTTTGGTATCTATCTCCAATCATGCTGGCAGGTAGGATAATTGCAGTAGTTGTTCTTGGAGGTGGGAATGTGCTACTTTCTGTGAGAGAATTCAAGACTGCATCCAGGAAATATGTCAGGTCACTTTACTGCCTTTCATTTGAATAGACAAGATGTTTGAATTGTTGTGCANAAAAAAAAAAAAAAAGCATGTGAAAATGTCAGAGAATTTCCTCTTTCCTTTTCCCACCCAAATGCAAAATCAAATAAAAGCAAACACATGGGACACAAATACAAGAGCAGCCCCCTCTGCACATATTCACTGTGATACACAGGCTGTTTCCAGATGTATGGATTAGACCTCATCCAACTACTGCTTAAAGCTCAGCCTTAGTATGTACACTGACCAAGCTGGAAACTTCTGAGGAAACTAATGCACTCAGTGGTCAGGCTCCTGTGTTCAGCCATGATATTGGTCACTGCATCTATTCTATGACCCTTTTGCCATCTCCTAATTCCAGCTGGACCATTTTCAAGCCTGCTAAAGTGTAAATTTAAAGTTCTTGGAGTGTAATTAAAAATTAAAAACAAATTGCGTGATTTTTTTTTTCCTTTTGCCTGAATATTTTTAAATCAACTGTTGGTATAGTATAGACAAGAGACTACATGATGGGATTCTCTCCACTGTGATGGGAGGGACAGTCCCTCATAATGGGCTGAGTATAAAAAACTATTACAGAAATTCTGTACTCTGGTGGTTCTTTCAGCTGCTACATAAAAGCCTTGAGTAAGTCCCTGGTTAAAAGATGAACAAAAGAAAAAGAGACACAGCACACACATTTCCAGCAGCTGGAGCACATTTAACAACACAGAACATGGATTTAAAGCCCATTCTGCTGATGTTGACTTTAGGAAAGTAAACGCACTGACTCAGAGATGCGGGGGAGATGCCCAGTGTGTTTCTGCAAGGCCATCAGAGCCCTGAAGATGGCTGCAGAGTCAGGCCCTCAAGGGATGCTCACATCTGCATGCCTCAGCACATGGCCCGTGGGAACAGGAGCACACTGCCTTGACTTGGGCAGCCTGACCTGCCAACAGGGTTTGGGCACCCCTGCATTAGGAGCTGAGATGATTTCTGAGGATTTTTCAGGTTACGTACTGTTGTTCAGCAAAGAAATAAAACCCCCCAAAAAACCCCATTAAAATTAGTTTAGTCCTCAAATAGGTTAATTCCAAAGCCACTTTTGAATCTAGCAATGTCATATTGATCTCAACTGTTTTGACAGAAATGCTGAGAATTTTATATTCTTTGAGCACTCCAATGGATTGAAAATATTCCTGAGAGATTATTAGGCTCTCAGCTACTGCTCCAATTCACAGAAATTAAACCTTCCATCATCTGGTTTTTATATTTGGAAAATGTCAGCTATACTTCCTATCACGTATATTGTTGCTTCAATGCACTGAGCCTTCTGTGAATTTCAAAACACATAACTCAGCTCTCAAGCATTTCTTTTGTAAATATTGATAATGGTTTCAAGTTCTTTATTAAATAACATTTTAATGAGTTTGAGGACAAAGAACTATTTTTTCACAGTCTCACAAAGATAAGAATCATAACATATCTTTCTGTACCATGGAACACATGGTTCTCAATACCTCATTGTGCAGCATAGGCTTTCCTCACTTTAAAAAAGTTTACTTAAACAAAAAAAGCCCCACAATTATGAGAAATAAAATCTAAGCAGGCCATACTAAAATGTCCAAAATCACATGCAAATGCTATGTGACAGCTTTGCAGGTCAGTGTGTGCTGACTTTTGGAGCAGCATTAGAAAGCGTCCTTTTAATCCAACGGTAAGAAGTGCTACAAAGTGCCACCATCACTGCTTAATGCGGTTCAATGTATAGACTCTCCTAGCTCAGCATTATTTATTGCCTGTGTTTTTACCAGAAAGGATCCCTGTGTATATGTTTAAGATAGAAGACAATAAAATATTATGGTGAGGTTCACCAGGGGAAGTTTCCAGGGAGAGGTTTTTTATCAGTTTACAGACACGGTCAGAGTCCTGCAGGAGAACTCCTCTTTGGAGCAGTCTGTAAACAATTTACATGGGAAGGTAAAAGGAAGTCTTTAGGGTGCCTTGGAAAATATTAAGTTATAGAAGTTCTGACCTCTGTCTTCTAGATCTGGCCCAGAGGACTGATGTTTACTAGCAAGTATGCGGCTCTATAGGAAACTGCATACTGTCAGTGAAAGTAGGGTTATTTTTTAATACATTTCAATTAGAAGTTGGACTGGGTAGCAGCATACTAAATCAAATATGCTGTACAACTAATTTTCTCTGTAAAATGCCAAATGTTTACCTTTGAACTTAAAAATGTTGCCTTCAGGCAAACAGTGCTCCAGCCCAGCTGTAGTTTAAACTCATGATGCAGGTTCTGTAGTTTGCTTCTTCATTCAGCACTCAAAATCATTCATGTTTGCTAAGTAGAATTAAAAGCCAGCTAGGAACAGATTACTGGTCCCCTGACATTAGCCTTTCTTCTCACACATTCCCTTGAAGACTTTCGAGTCTAATAATAACATTTTCCTGTGCTGGTCCCATTGACAGCTTGAAACCTTAATGACGATCTACTTGAAATGTTAATACTTGGTTTTATTTTCATGTTTATTCAAGGGAATTTGTATTGAATCATTTAGCTGTGACTGAAAACAGAGGTCAAGAGACAAACAGGAAAGTTTAGGAGATTTTATGTGGTGTTTTAGGCCCAGCCCATAACTGGACATGTTGCCAAAATTTTGCTTTCCCAGCAGGCAAAGAGAAATATCTCAGACACTCCAATCTCCACTTGAGCAATTGTTCCTGTTAAAATTAAATATAAAGTATTGGTACTAATGGTTGGGGCGGTTTGTGTATTTTTTTCTGTAGTCAGGATGGCAACAAAACCACAGAACATCTGTGTTAAACATGAAACCAAAAGATAAGGGCTGTGAAAGAAGCTGTTGTTGATTACTGACTAGCAGGTTCTTATTTGCATCTATTATTTTAATGATGCTGAGACATAGCTGTAGTGTTTAGGACATGTTAGGGCACCAAGTGCATTCCAAGGGTCTCTTTTCAGCCGTTTCCCGTTAAGAAGTATGTATTATTGAGTTGTGAATTAGAAGAACCATTCAATCTTCCATCTTTGTCCTTGTGCCAACACACAGGAAATGACCTCGTCCTAAAAGCTGAGCACCTGCAACTCTCATTAAGATCCATCTAATGTCACCCATTCCTTTTCAGACTCCAAAAAGGGCCTCTTACAATCTACCTGCTTCAAATTCCCTGAGGATTTATTGGCTCAGAACACAGATTACTTGTCTTGGTATCAGGGATTTCCTTTCTTTTGAACAGGAACATAAAAACACAAAGAAAGCCTCAACTCAAGTAATGTGAAAATATTGTCTTTGATTCCAACCCATACATTCAAAGTTACAGCTGCATGTCTGACTTTAACTTGAAATGTGATGCTCTGACTGTGCATATGATCTTGTGGCATACAAAGTATTTTGAAGTCTTTGAAAAAACGGAAATATTCTTGGCTTTGGTTGTGCTCTTATTATTATGCTTTCTTTAATGCATTTATAGTTGGCTCACTAGATCTTTACATTTATCAAGCTTGGGTAGCAAGTTTCAGGACTCATGAAATCTGTGTTGTTACTGATTGTAATGGTAGCACACAGTCAAGTCTGTTGTGCACTTTACACATTTTATTTTTAGGTGAGTGGATCCTCACACATCAATGGTATAGTCCAAAAGCTTGGTCCAAATGTTCCTGAAACATACAGCATGGATGTTTATTTCAGCGATATGTAGGATTGAAAGTTTGAAACACTGAGCTCTCCTTTCTTAATAGGTGAGCAGTAAATTACAGACACCTGCAACTTTACATTGACCTGAAATTGCCCTACGTTTGCCCTTTTAAATTCAGACAAAGCAGTAAAATTTAATGTATGCATGCACTTACTGCATTAAAATTAATTGTTTCATTTCCAGACTGATTACTGACCATGAGCTTAAAATGAGATTAGTTCTCCTAGAAGATGACTAGGTACGCTTACCAGCAAACACTGGTTTTCAGACATAGTTAAAATGCAGCACAGAGAGCAATGAAAATGTCATGCTCAACATGCTCCAATACTATAGTGATCTCAGGGTTTTTTGATAGGTTTTGACAAGAAATAATCTCTGAGCTCCATTCAACAGCTCACTCAAGTCAGAGTTAAAAGGGAAAATATATCTGTTGTCTTAAAAGGTCTAAATATAGTCACTTTTAATGATTTTTTTTTTCCCATTCCTCTATGTTCCCTTATAATCCTATCAGAAGTCTTCTGTAAGAACACCTAAGTAACTTCATACCTGGCTTATTTTAAAGAAGAGATCATACATTCATCAGGCATATTCAGCAATGTTCTCCCAGGGGTGACTTTTGTATCATGAGAGTAGAACTCTAAGCACATAATTTATTAGCAGTCAGAGCTTGGTGAATGTGAATGGAAGTGAAGAGCTTGCAATCAGACCAAATTAATACAATGATGCAGTTTGCAGTGCCTGCAAGCTTATGGTTCCATTCAGCCAGATGCTGTGTAACTCCAGGAAGGATACAGTCTCTGTCCCACAAGTCTGTTATTGAAAAGAAACCTTTTGCCATTCTGTGAAGTGATCTTCAAGCGTTTTAGTGATCCAACAGCTGATGTTATTACCCATACAAATACTGGGCAGTGTTTCGTTCTTCAGTCAGTTGACTTGAAAGGCATGGAATTCCTCCAAGGCTGGAGTACAAATCAAGGGGAATGAATGTATTCTCAGATAAGACTTTAGTAAATGGGAAACAACTAGGAGTTGACTAGAAAACATAGTGTCAAATAACCTTCGATTGTGATTTCACTGGGACCTCCTAAGCTCTGAAACCAAAGCTAGTTCCACTGAATGCTGTGTGTGCTCCAAGTCCTATCCAAAAGTTGGCAAAGTATTATCTTCTCAGCTGGTCATAGTGGGCAGTTGAAGTATGATGGCAATGTGTGTGGGGACTGTTTATCATGCTTGCAGCACTTTGTAGTATCTTTATTCAGTTTTGCAGTCATTACATATGCTCCGAACAGATGAGCAAAGTTGTGAATTGTGAGCTATGTATCCAACTTAGTAGATATATCAAGAATATTTGGCCTTTCCCTGTGTATCTTCTGTCTAACATGTTGACAGACATACATGTAGGCTACATACTTACCAATCAACATCTAGCAGCGTTTGCAAGTTTAGCAATCAACATCTGGAAAGTTGGATGAATCAAGCTCAGTATTTGGATTACAGGTTTTTTCAGAAGGTGTGCAATTGTCCTGTCAAATAAAGTCCTTAAGCCCCATAAGGAGCTTCAGAGTGTTCAAATACTTTAAATGACAACCATTTAAAGGACACTGAAAGCCTCACAATGTTTTACAGTTCTTGTGGCAAGACCTTCTGACTCTTAACTGCCAAATCCAATCCAATGGTAACCATTTGTCTCATGAGGGGAAAAAGCACCCTGATGGATGTTTCTAGTCCTACACATAGTTCAGTAGTTGGAGATCTATAGATGCAAGAGTAGAGGTAATTTTCTTTAGTTCCTGCTATTAGTTACCTGTCGGGGTAGGGGGCGGGGGGGAGGGGAAAGAGTTGTGTTGGTAACCCAGTGTTCCCCTTATTTTCTCTCTGAATATGAGCTCCACAGTGCTGCCAGGAAACAGAAGTGTCTTTATGCTATATTGCAACAATGAAGGACATATACCTGAATCTAATCACCATACATAAGAAAGGCAGCATTGTAGCCAGGACCCGGAGGGAAGAAGCCCTTTTGTAAGCTGTTTTCTTGTGGAAAAGGCTCAAAAATAATGCTGGTGAGCAGCTAATGCCATATTTACTTTCCTGTTTTTGTTTTAACACGGGCTGTCTTACGTAAAAGGAGACTCCGACACACTCACACAGCACTTGTTGCCTGAGGCAATGAACCTAGCAATTTCATCTATCAGTTACACCAAACCACAGCACACTTTTCTAAGCTTAGCTTGTTATTGTCTTTCAGTCTGCAGAGTAACTCAGGGCAATGGAACAGTTACTGGCACTATAAATGTTTTCAGACACTGAAGCTAGTAATATGCAACCTTATTTGAATTAAATTACCTCTTTAAGAGAGTCTGAAACCAGATGACTTCATATAATTCATTATGTTTAAGAAGGTGGTTTAGCGGGGGAAGTTAAAACCCATTAAATTGCTCTGTAGTTTTCTTGGCTGTGGTTGTTTTTCTTAAGTGAAAGTAATTAAACATAAATATTTACCAATATCCCAGGCTGTGAAACTCTATAGCCAGTAAGAAGAACAAGGAGAACCGACCCAGTGTTGGCTTCCTATGTTAATACACCACAGTGGCTGAAACCTGCTTGCTGGCTTTTCCACAAACAATAGCCAATGTGGAGCTCTGATGGGGAAATCGGAAGCTGAGTGGTTGAATTTATTTAAACAAGAGGAGGAAACCGCTACTCAAATGTGATCTCTTTTTTATAGGCAGGATTAATGCAATGGGAAGTAAGACATCACAAGTAAATTGGCATTTTCCCCGCTAATCTGGACAAAGACCTTTTGATCCAAAACTCTTTTGATGTCAATGGAAAAAAACAAAACAAAACACCAAGTTGTGTGGGTCCTGCATCAAGGCTGCACATTCATAAGCACTGTGAATGATTACAGGTGAGCATAGCCATAAAGGCAGCAATGTCTTCTCCTGCCCCAGCCGCCCCACCTCACTGCTGCTCACCCCACCAGCACGAGCGTTGGTGTGGCCACAAAGGGAACCAATGCCTGACAATACCAGCCAGGGTTTGTTCCACCAGCTTAGCCTAAAGTTTCTGTAAGCTAAAAGCTCCCCCTTGTCAGACTATTTTCAAGTTAGTGAGATGGCAGACACTGGCAGAGGCAGCAAACTCTGTTAGGCTGAGTAATAAACTCCCAATATGTGCATTCTTAAGGGACCTGTCAGGACACCAACAAATAGGTCTAGACTGGCCCAGGGTGCCCAGTGATCATCTCAGGGTTAATCTGAGACCTCTTCATATCTGATTTTCAAAGATAGTCATATGGGACTTAGCCTTGAAATATTACTGTCTACTCTCTTTTACACCCCATCTGAAACTAAGGAGCCTCCTGTAACTTCTTAGGACTCTAAGGTAACATAATTAAGCACAGTTAAATTATTTGCATGCTGTGGTACTTACTGGAAGTTGATCTATGGACAGACTTTGCCCTTTCTGCACAGACTGCATCCACTTCATGCTTATAGTAGGACCTCTCTTTCCCAGCATCTGATAAAATAATTCTTGTGAAAGACCCAAGTCCTCCTACACTGTCAGAAAAGTACAAATCTACTTAGCTTGAAGAAGATATCGATTGCTGGCCCAGGGGCACTACTCCCAAAGCAAGGTACCATGCACTATGAAAAAGAGTAACAAAACCTTAAAGCAGATGGTGATTAGAATCAGCCATATGCCTCATCCTCCACCTTCTCTGTACATGCTGCGTTCTGTCACATGTAGGATGCATGGGCAGTTGGTACCTCACAGTATCAGTCTGGGGCAGTACAGCCTTTGCAGAGCAGCATTTGCAGGAGGGCTTCCCAGCCCTGAGGGTGGGTGCTGTACCCTCTGTCCCCAACACAGTACTTCCATCACATGAGTTGTGCTGGGACACCCCACAACCACAGTGGCACCCATTATCTGAGGGTCCAGTGAAGCAATGTTATTAAAAAGATCATGAAGTTTTAAACCCAAGCAACTCAGCTGCAACAGGTGTCAGGCAGCGGAAAGCTTGAATTACGTGAGTGGGTAGGTGTATTAGCAAACTCTTAGGCTGAGTGTCTCAGAGATCTTGTTGCTACATGTTTAATACTGCTGATGCGGCTGTGCCTTTGAAGGTGAGAAAGGAACATGGAGTTGTTGCATTCATGTTTGCAATCCACATCCACCTGGAACAGACCGTGGAAGGTTTGCTTGACAGGGTGTTCAGCATGCAGGCAGAAAAGAGGATTAGACCAAGAGTAATTAATTTGTGGAGTGACATTTTGCCCTGTGAAGTAACAGCCCTGTAAACTACCTCCCCTGTCCAGCAAGCAGATGTCACATGAAGTGACACAGCACTCCTCCCTCCTCTTCGCTGATTCCTCAGAAGACACACTATAAGAGTTCAAGTCACCCCTGGACCAGCATTTCTTTACATCCCTTGCCAAGCAGGGTGGCAGTTCACGCAAAGTATGCTCTTAAAACACATGATGTATTTCAGTCATGGTTAAGTCCAAAACGGTCTGCCAAGAACAAGCTTGTTAAAAGCTGCTTTAGTCAGAAAGATGATATACTAAGCTGCCTGCCTTTACAAGACAATCGCTCATAGGAGCTGAAATTCAGACATTTTTCTTTGGAATAAGCTGGCTGGAGCACTTCAGTCTTTTGGGGGTATAAAGCGCAAAGCAACTGCCAAAACAATTAAAAAAATGAGTTCTATATGTGGCTTGGAAGCAATGTGTATGTTCTGCTGGAAGAGGCTACCCCACACGTGTTCCCAGCTCTGCCCTGCTGGCCAGGTGCCTGCAGATCCAGGCTTGCCTCCTCGTTGTGCTGAAGTACTGTGGCCTTGGTGCCTGCTGGGCAGAACCTCATTTAACACAGGGCCCCTGTGCTCCTTGGCAGCACTACAGCAGTGGGCTAACTTTTCTGCCAATAAAGATCAATGGTAAAATGACATTTGCTAAGGCTGTTGGGTATGTAGGAAGAAAACCAGTTAAAACTGTATTTATTGAATGAACAAGCCCTAATCTAATTTATAAGTCAGTCAGCCAGAGCATCCTTCAGCCATATTACCCCAGGCTGAATTTTTGTCAGGTTTTTGTCACCAGTTCAGTAGCATTTGATCAAATTGACATGTGGAGGGCAAATGGCCGACAATAATTCAGGTCCAAAAGTGATAATTCAGTAGATGGCAGGTTTCTATCTGAGTAGTACTAAATAAATACCAAGAGGCAAGCTTAGGGCTTTTATTTGAAATCTGGAAGGCAAATAGTCTGAGAACATCATCAGATGGTCAAAAGCAGTGCTGTGGAAAAGGACCTGGAGGTCCTGGTCGATGGCAAGTTGAATATGAGTCAGCAGTGCCTTGGCAGCCAGGAGGGTCAACCCTGTCCTGGGGGGCATCAGGCACAGCATTGTCAGCCGGTCAAGGGAGGGGATTGTCCCGCTGTGCTCTGCAGCCTTACCTGGAACACTGTGGGCAATTTTGGGCACCACAATATAAGAAAGTTACTAAGCTCTTAGAGAGCGTCCAAAGGAGGGCAACAAAGATGGTGAAGGGCCTTGAGGGGAAATTGTGTAAGGGTCTTCTGAGATCACTTGGTCTGTTCAGCCTGGAGGAGACTGAGGGGAGACCTCA
Source organism: Formicarius rufipectus (assembly GCA_013399695.1). Classification (NCBI taxonomy): domain Eukaryota; kingdom Metazoa; phylum Chordata; class Aves; order Passeriformes; family Formicariidae; genus Formicarius; species Formicarius rufipectus. The sequence continues at coordinate 1,123,487 of VXAU01004027.1, read as the reverse complement.
TTGCAGTTACAACTTCCTTGTGAGGGGAAGAGGAGGGGCAGGCACTGATCTCTGCTCTGTGATGACTAGTGACATATCCTGAGGGAATGACCTGAAGTTGGGTCAGGGGAGGTTTAGGTTGGATATTAGAAAAAAGTTCTTCCCCCCAGAGGCTGGTTGGGCACTGGAACAGTCTCCCCAGTGATGTGGTCACAACACCAAGCCTGACAGAGTTCAAGAAGCATTTGGACAAAATTCACAGGCACATGGTGTGACTTGGGGATGGTCCTGTGCTGGGCCAGGAGTTGGACTCAGTGATCCTTGTGGGTCCCTTCCAGTTCAGCATATTCCGTGGTGTTCTGTGATTCTGTGATCTCCTTTCAGCCTTTGGCACACGGAACACTCCTGGAGTCCAAGGTGCTTTGTAGAACCATAGAATCATTAAGGTTGGAAAAGACTTCTGAGTCCAACCATTAACAAAAGCACTGCCAAGTCCACCACTAAACGATGTCCCCAAGCGCCACACATACACGTCTTTTAAATCCCTCCACGATGGTTACTCCACCACTTCCCTGGGAAGCCTGTTGCAATCATTGAAAACCCATTCAGTGAAGAAAGCTTCCCTAACCTAAACCTGTCTGGCACTGCTTGAGGCCTCATCCTATCACTTGTTACCTGGCAGAGGAGATAGACCCCCACCTCACTACAACAAAGCGCAGTATTGCTGAGCAAGTCCTGGCTGGCTCGCTGGTGGCCCTGAGAGCTGGAGCCCAGCACAGCCTGTGTGCTTTGGCATGGCACTGCTGGACAAAACAGAGATAAAATCTCTGCTAGATCTGGGAAAATATGCATGCTTTTATGTCTCAGGCAAATCTGGTTCCCAGTGTAGTCTAACAAAGAGTGAAAAGCTTTTTTTGCTTGTTTTCTCATCCAAAGGGTCTAACAAACCCTCACTAGCTGTTGTAGCAAATCTGATGCCAGCAAATGTGATAATTTCTGTACCTTCAGGGATTCTTCTACAAATTTACCCTTTTATTCTAACTGCTGTGGGTATTTCAGTCCACAGTGTAATTCAACCAAATAAATCAAGGAAAAACCTGAAATGGATAAAAGTTTCTTTCCATTGCATTTAATTGGGAGTTTCCCCACAACCTGTGTGGTAGTAATAGGCTTAGAGACTTATTTGTACAGTAATGCTTGATTTACTTGTTTCTCCCCTTCTTCCTTTCTCTTCCCATGGTGGCACATTATTGTTTCTAACCACTGATCTTTGCTGTGGTCTCTTGTTTCCCACAACTTGCATTGCTGGGATGTTTACTTCCTGGATTTAATTCTAATTTAGCTACTACAGTAATCCTTAAATAAATCTTTTTCAGTTCAACTCTTTCCCCTAGCCCTATATACCAATGTTTACACTGATTTAAATAGGCAGGATATTAGATTAAAGTTAATTGAGGGAGTCAACATACTAATCCAGTTTCTACAGGTTTACGCTCCTGAAGAAAATATTAAGAGCAGCCATATAAATTTCCCTTTCTCATAGTCAGAGTCAGGGAGAATACATTTGGAGGGTAGCCCACTATTAGGTTTTGGAATCCCAAGTCATTTGTAGTGTAACTTTCTCAAATCATCAAACATAATGTTAAGACAACACATGCAGTTAGGATGCATTCTCTTGCTTTCCCATTCCAAGACTCAGGAAAGCTGTCTGAACACAGCTGGAGAAAAATGAAGGTTTCCATGAGAGCAAATCACAATATATTATCAAAGTACAACAATCTATATAGTATTTCCAAACAGTACAATTAAAATAAAAATAAAAAAGCCGAAACAAAATGCAAACAACAAACCAAAACAAAACCATTCCCAACAATTGAATTAAATGCTTTGACTGTTATGGTTTTTAGAGACAGGACTGAACTTTTAAAACAGTTAATCTAGTAGTTCTATTTCCAGCTCCCAAGTTATTTAGACCAAAATCTGTTGGTGCAAATTTTCACCTATTATCATGAACAAGTATAATATAAAGTATGCAAGCATTTTTCTAAAAGCCAATACAGTGATACCTAAATGATAAAAACTTCCTCAGATTAATATAGGGAAAAAACCCTCAAACCAAAACATCAACAAACATCACCACCCAAACATTTGAAAAAAAATCTGTTCCACAGCGTTTTTGTCTGAAGATTATCTGTGTTCTGCATGGGCTGGAAGTTCAAGCCATTTTCTTGCATTGTGAGGGAATGGAATGGTATTATGGGAACATTTTTCTGGTTGGTATTTTTTTGTGATTTAACACTGGCACTGAGATAGCAATTTCCAGTAATAATTTCATTATGTTCTGTTTTGCACAGGTGGATAAGAAAGTGAGTTTACTGCAGCTATGTATTTCATTTCTGTCTTTAAGAGATACAAAAATGCCTAGAAATGGAGAGGGTGCATAGCTACACATAAAATTCAAATCAATACATGTGAAATGTCTCATTTTGAAAAATCAAAATCCTCTTTTGACTGTGACAGCCTGGAGTTCCCAGAGCTGAAAGCCGCACCGAGTCATATGCCTCTCCTTTTAAACGGCAACCACTTACCTTTCTTTCATATCTCCCCGTAATGACTTGGATGCTGACTTACGGAAATTAATAACATGACCCAGGGTGAAAGTTGGCGGTCAATGTCACGAAATCAAATTCTGAGCTTCTATCAATTGCTTGCCCATAGCCCAGGCACTTATTTATGTAATAAATTCACTCACTGTATTACGTCAAATCCTGTTAAACCCTGAACGCTCTAGGGCAGAAGTTGTAGCTTTTCCCTGCCAGGTAGGTGTTTACGAGCCTGGTAGCACCAGAAGCGTTTCTGGAGCCCACAAACATAATTTAGCTGCAGTAATGTGAAATTACTGAGCCTGTCTCGTGCCGACATGTGTTACACGCAATTGTAAAAAGGAAAAAAGTTTAACAGCTTAGCCACAAAGGAATGTTTATATCTGATTACACTAACTGCTAATTTAATGGTAGTTAATCAGTGGCATGTAATACAAGCCAAGCAGTCCAATGGATTTATTGATGAATGGCATTTAAAGTTGTTGTTGGAAAACCGGTGCAGCAGTTACATTACACAAGCAGGCAAAGAGCCCTATCAAAGAGAAGTGCCTTTGCTAAAGGCAAACTTCTGTTTCAGCCTACAGTGCTTCAAATCCCAGGTTACTCCAAATTAATATGGAACCAATGGGTCAGCATGGGAGCTTGGGTCCAGTTGTGCACAGCACAGAGGAGATCCCCTTGGGTCAATACCACTAAATGCCCCATTGCTGAGGTAGGCTCTAAATTTCTGGGCAAAGCAGAGACCCTCTATGAGCCAGTGTGCTGTTCCTGCCTGCCTTCCACCACTGGACCAAAAATTGCCATGAGCAAGAAGTCATCAGGGCTGCAACTTGAAGCTTAAACACTGGATTGGGATTTTTATTCTTCCTTTTTCAAGTGTGCCTGTGCCACTCTACACAGCTATAGGTCTCTAAGGTGCAAGGGTCACATCTCTTTCCACCTGAAGTCAGCCGGGGCTGAGACATGGACTCAGTCTCAGTGCGAATGTAGCACTGACAGCGTCACCTCCCAGTGTGTGAGCCTGCCTGTTCCTGGGCAGGGGGTGGGGCTCAGTTAGGAGCAAGGGACAGAAAGGTACAGCTGCCTTATCCCCGCTGGCAAGTATTGATTTGCCTGGATGCACATTCTTCACCTCTCCAAACCCGACCCATACAGCTGCCACATGCTATGCAGCTTGCTTCCTTAGCATGAAATATGAGCAAAGGGTGTCTGTGAAGCAGTGCTGGAAGGAGATTCTCATGGAGTACATCCATGCCCAAGATTAAAAGCAGAGAAAAGCTTTTTAAAGAAGATTAGACTGAACCTTTTTACTCATGGAGGCTTCTCTGAGTGGCTGCTGCTCCCTGCTTCCCCCAGAGTGCTGCAGCATTCAGCTATCCATCCTCAGCCTCCTGACCCTTCAGCCAGCTGAAATCATTGTGAGTTTTTGCTCCTGACTTGGTTGGGATGAGGCCAGCTGCCAAGTGAGAAGCATTTGTAAAGGAGTAAAAAAGTTTGAAATTATGTCAGTTATTTATTAATGGGAGGCAGTTTACTAAATGCTGCCAAAATTTAAGAGCTTCTGTTTCTCTGCGAGCTTTAGTTCCTTCTTGTGCAACTGTCAGGAATATATCCAACATTGCCTATTTCATGAACAATTTTCTCTTATCATTTTACTGGAAGATTTCAGACACAAGATGGTGAGTTTTCAGACTATTAGCGATGGCCACAAGAAGAGTAAATAGGTAAAGAAAAACTCTTTTATTTGGCACGACCTGCCAAGTGAGATGCCTTGTGACCCAGCAAGCAACAGGGTGTTGGAGAAAGGCACACTTGAAACATAAAACCCAATCAAAACCTTGATATTGTATTAAATTCATCCTGACAATACTATTGCACAGAGAGCAGAAAAAGCAGCATGGCAATAATTTCTCATTCAGAATTAAGTGTAAGCCAACCCTGAGAGGAGGCAGTCCATTAAATCATCTCTCATCTAAAGAGCAAGCATGGGGAGCCCCAACAGGCTTCCAGTACCTAATGGAAAGAGTAAGTGTTGCTAAACCAGTTGCACCCTCATGGAGCTATTTATTTATTAATGAAATCTACCATTAACATTATAACTCATGCAAATTCTGCATGCATCCTTACAAAACTCAATTGCTACTACCCTACCTGGTAGACCTGGTGAGGCTGATGCACATAGGCACGTGGGCACTTTTAAAGGACTGAGGGATGTGAAAGTGAAATCTTCCTTCTTAGTCACTTTGTCAGCTATTAATCCAGCTACACATCTAGGCTTCCTCTGTAATCAATAGTTCACAGATGAGGTGAGATGAAACACTATTCAGATGCTTTTTACTCATTTCTGTATTTATTGGAAGCATCACCCACAAGAGATGCTTCTTCTTATCAGCAGCTGTTAGGGCATATTGCTGACTAGCTTCAGTCCACCTCGCTGACTAGCAGTAGGTGAAACCGTTCCCTTTTAGGTGGATATTACTCAACCTTATGCCCTTTCTTACTGAATTCTTCCCAAAGGCCACAGCTGGGAAAGCACACAGGCCCAGAAACAAAAGAAAGTCATAGTGCATATGGAGTTAAACGATAACAAAACTGCTGAGGTGTGCAAAGAAACATACAGATCTGAAGATTTAGGCATCAGTCTTTTCTTACCCAGAAATAAAGAGATATTTCTAATTTCCTGGAATCCATGGCCACTCAGCACGGGGTTAAGGTCTCCAGTAGCAACTGGACAGCTAGCACCTTTTTTAACAGGTTTGCTGGGACCAGAAAGATAAGCAAGTTCAGGGCAGACTTTCCCTTTTATTTTCCCTGCAACTAGCAGCACTTATCTGTGAAAGTGCAGAAACAGAGGAGCAATGCCATGGTGGTCAGTGGGGAGCTTGAGCTCAAGACAGAGAAACATTGAATAATTTAGGTTGATAATGACCTTTATGATCATCAAGTTCAACATCCTTCATTTTAGGGTAAATCCCATAGGGATGGACTTTGGGAATTCTAATCAGCTGGGCACTGCTGAAAACAGCAGCACAGCAACCTACCTTTTCCCACAGCCTTACTGCTCTGTGGCTAAACTTTTTAGTAGCATTGCAAGTGTTTGTCAGTTACATGAAGGATACAAACAGCATAGCTCATGCGAGACAGGAGAATTGAGCTCTGTACATACCTCTGTCAGAGCAACCCATGAAGTCATTTAGAAGAGAAACACTTGAATTAAATTAAACATAGGAGTCTTTGCATTTGTGGAGCTACACTGTGAGCTATGCATGCTGCAAACCTGTATGTGCAACTGCAGTAAGTGCTTACAAATAGGTCTTCTGTGCCTGTGCAGTTGGAGACAAACATGAACTGGGATCATTCACTTTCTTCTTGGTTCTTCCCCATCCTTGTTGTCCTGGGCTAATTCCTCTATTTTGAATAGAACATTAAAAAGTGATGGTGCTGGTCACTTCTCCACACATAGGAGGTTTTGGTGCTTATTGATTTCAATAAGATTTTTGATTTTTGAGCGCAATTTTTATTTCTTTCCAGGTCTGCAATATTAAAGAGCAGCAGTGCTAGACACAGACCGTGCTGTGGAATTTGTTGCTGGTTCGGTATAAACAGCCTGTCCTGTGTATTGACCTAATGTAAACAGCCAGTAGCCTATATAAACAACCAGCAGTTGAGCTCAGGCTAAGTGAAACCCCAAAGTAAGTTTGAGCAGCAAGAAATCAAATGTCAATACATATATTTCCCTATATTGTAAGCTGCTGTTTCTCTGCTTGCCAGAAAGAATTCTCTTTTTTGAAAATTTCTTTTAAGTTTGGCATTGCAAAGTTTATTTCTCTAAAAAAGCATGGTTGCTGGGCAACATGGCTGCGGTCCCACCGCCCACCCTGCACCCTTGACTGAGCATCTCCCAAAATTGGGCTGCCAGGGAATGGAGGAGCACAGCAGCATAGGACAAAGAAGCCTCAGAGGGAGCAGATTCAGCCCCAACATCCCAAAGGAAATTCTACAAGTTTCAAAACTTCCCCTTGGAAAAAAATAAGTCAAACTTATTTGTTAGACCACATTTGCATATATCACTACCCATGTAGTCATCTTGAAGAACTACACTGTCCTTAAAAATTGTCTTATTTCTAAGGAAACTGTTTATTCAGAGTAGAAGTCTATCAGAAAGAAGCGTTCATTCTGCATTATGCGCCCCATGGACCATTTTTCCCCCCCACCTCCATCTGAGTGGCAGGTCTCTCTTTGAAAATCCCAACCATTCTTACAGAAATATACAATTATTCTTTAAAATTCAGTTCAGAGAAATTGTTAAATCTTTACTATAGATTTGACCACATGGCTATTTTGCTGATTTACTCAGAGGGAAATCCTGAACTGAGCTAAAATTAAATGGAAATGGTGAAAGAGAAGGGAGAGGATGCAAAGGGCAAACAGATAGAAAAGAGAGCTAAAAGGGGGGACCCTCATATAACCATACTTAGTAACAGCATGGGAAAAAATAAATAGATGCAGTTATTTCGGGTGACTGAGAGAAACTACAGAAAGAAAGCAAGCCTTTTATCTTGAAATAATCCATCTGACTTCAGCCCACCTTGGCAGATAGCTGTTTGCTCTCCAAGGAGAAAGGAACCAGATGGTTCTCATATTTCTAATGGCTGCGTATCCACATGACAAACACCATCTCAGAGATTAGCAGTAACTGCTGGAAGCTTCACTGGTGTATGTGAGGGGGCAAATGATTAAGAGAACATCAACAATTTCTTGTCCTTTTTCTTTTTTTCCTGTGTTTTTCCACAGAATCACAGAACATGCTGAGTTGGAAGGGAACCACAAGGATCATGGAATCCAACTCTTGTGTGAATGGCCTTTATGGGGATCAAACCCACAACCTTGATGTTATTAGCACCATGCTCTAACCAGATGGCTTCTGAACCAGGAATAGTCTGAAGTTGTGTCAGGGGAGGTTTAGGTTAGATACTAGGAAAAGGTCCTTCATCCAGAGGGTGTTTGGGCAATGGAACAGGCTCCCCAGGGAACTGGTCACAGCACCAAGCCTGACAGAGTTCAAGAAGCATTTGTACAAAGGTCTCTGGTACATGGTGTGACTCTTGGGGATGGTTGGGGGCCAGGCCAGGAGTTAGACTCCATGGTCCTTGTGGGTCCTTTCCAACTTGGCATATTCTTTGCTATTCTGTGAACCTGACTGCACTTCCATCTTTTCCTACTGTATTCAAAGGTTAAGAAATACACAAACTTAAAAAGATCTCTTGTTCTTCAAGTTTACTACAGGGGTGTAAGTTAAAAACCTGTCTAGGCAGGGACTTGTAATCAAAATCAAACCTAATTCATTTACTTCAATATTCATACATTTATCTCAAGTATCCCTTTCTGTGATATCCTCAACAGAAAAAATTCTCTCAAGTAAATTTTGGGTTTGTTGTCTGGTTTTTTCCCCCCTCCCTTAAACCAGTCTATGATGGGAAGCACCCTCCCAGCAAGACCTACATGTCAGACACCCAGGCTGCATCTGAATCTTCACTGAGTGCATAGTGGACTCTGGTTTGATGTCATTCAGCACTTTTCACTAACTGGATTCATTCCAAATGTACAGAGATGGTCCAAGTAGAAGCTGTCTGCTGTAACCATGCCTCTTGCAAGACTGTTGGCTTTTTGCATCCATACCAAGAGTAAAAATCAAACAGAACTCAGCCTGAGGTGAACCCTGCTGGGCCATAACGCATTAGATTTCTGTACTGCTGAACCATGTAATGAATCCCAGGGTTGGTGCTAATGCAAAACTAGTGGTGATGTGCTAAGTGGTTTAACTGCTCATAAAATGGTGGCTAGCCACCTGTCCAGTTTTTATTGGGCAGAGGAAATTTAGCAGTAGTAATAAAACTATACTATATTAAGTTACAGTGGCTAGCTCTAAACAAAAGGGGAAAGAAAAATTAAAAGTTAATTAAAATCGTTAGGTTACAAATAAGGAGTCAGAGCAGAAAGCAGGCTGAAATCTTCCTCTTACTGTCCTGAAGAACACAGGTTCTCATTTAGGTTTCAACAGCAAATATGACAATTCACACTATTTTAAAGTTACCTCGAGCTCTGTTTAACTATTCATGGGAATTGATTTGAACGAATGTTAATAATCCACTTACCCTGAAGCCTATCTGGGTAGCTGCACAGTTCAACCTTGCTTGGGGTAGTACCTGTATTTTCATTATAAAAACAGGATTTTGTTTCAAATTGCTGTGATGTGTGAAACTAAGTCTCTAGGTGGCTTTTGGGAATAAAAACCTGTGTTCATCCTACTTCATTTACATTTTTATGAAATGAAAAAAAAATGTACTCTTAAAATAAACTTACTTGGATACCAAACAACAGGAGGAAAAAAGAAAGATGCCTTAGCAAATATGAAACATCATGGGCAGAATGGTTACTGCCAGAACAAAACTCATAAATAAACTAAATTCAGATCTTTGGGACTGTTTGAAAATTAACATAGAAACATTATTACTCTGTATTATGGACTATCTAACACTTCATCTATCACCACCTAGTAAATGCATTCTCCCAGGTACTTAGAAAAAGAAAGCTGGCTATATTTATGGGATTCTGTGGCCTTCTGCATCACTCTGTATGTCCCAACTTATATTGTAAAAATTGCCATATTCTGAACTGCAAGATAATCATTTATTAAGAGAACTTCATGTAATTTTATTGTTTAATCCTTCACCTCCTCTCCATATTTCTTAAACTGCAGGTGAAGACCATCAATAGAGCCAAAGTTACCTGTAAACCCTCAGAAGCATCTTATAGTTTATGTAAGGCTATACATTTCTGAAAGTACTAGTTTTAAAGAAGATTCTTCATTATAATGAAAATTAGGGAGGAAAAATTAATTTATATAAACTGTTACTATCAACAGTTCAGTTCCTCAAGGACAGAAAAGTGAGAATTCAGGCATTGCTGCAAATACTTACAATAACTAACTGGGTCATAACTGCTTATTTTTAACCACTAGTAAATCCCAGCTCTGCAGAGAGTATCAATTCATATCTGTTAATTACAGCTGTTTCCTATTTCCTCTACAGGACTAAAGATAGCAAATTACTGGCTGACAGTAATGATGAAGCATCCATGAGTAGTTGTGCTCCCCAAAAAGATGTAGAAAAGCTTACCAACAACATCACTGAAGAAAATCTAAATATCTGCATGGTTTTTTTTCTGATAATAATATTATATAGTATGTATATATATATATATATATATATATATATACATATGTGAAGACTATTCTTTCTCCTTATAAAATTTATTCACATTAACTAACATAGCATTTGCCTAGGTCTTTGTGAAGGACTGGAAATCTCAAGTAAGACCACACAAATTTGGGAGAGGAACAAGCAAGTGATGATATTTCACTGCTCTTCTTTTGCAGATCACTGTGGCCACCGTCATGGCTATGCTGTGGTTGTCTTCCCTCACCGGTAGTATGTGGCTTTCTGCAGCTGCTCTAGGGGAGGCAGTCCAGTGCCAGCCAGATCAGCATCCTGGGCACCACCATCCCAACACAGCACTGCAAATAATTACTTGCAAGGACAGCAGAGCTGCTTAAAGCTGGTGTTATCATATTCTGCACTTTATGGCAAGGGATTTTTTTAACCAAGAAATTTCAAAGAGAGTTTTCAGCAGAATCTTAAATTTTAAGTAGTAGATACAGAAGTGATATAGCTATTTTAAAAGATAATATTAGTCATCTAATTTTTTTAAGGATGGAGGAACTTTCTGTTGCAGGAATACAGATTTCAGCCAAGCACAACAGTCTTCAGGGTTTTCCATGGATGATTTAAATCCTTCTGAAGGTCTCAGATGAGGAGGGCCACAGCTAAATATATGTTGTATCAAGGTAAATTGTGCAACTGAAAAATTTTGAGTGATCAGCCTGGAATTGTGTACTTTTAGTACTTATGTGTTACAGAAAGCCAGCGTGACACTGTTTCCAAGTTTTAGACAAGAGTTAGTCTCTGAAGACTATTTCAGCCTCCAGTAAAGCTTCCTAACACATGCAGATGTCTTCCCACACCGCCCAGCAGCCCTGAGATATGGGTATGCAAGATGCATCATGCTCTCTTGGAGCAGGAGTTTGACCCCCAACATCTTTCCAGCACAGGTGTGGCCCACTGAGCCTCTGATCAGGGCAACAAATTAGGACAAACAAGAAACTACCATGTGTAAAGAATCTGGCTATCGGCTTCTTGATTTTATACATGGGTTACTCAATCTCAGTGCTCACCTCAGGAAGATCAGTATCTTGGCAGGACCAAACAGGGACTCCAAGGCATCAGAGAAGCAGCCTGTTCAAGCTGCTCTGTGGAATGGGGTGGTGTTAGGTCTCAAGTGTCCTCAGAATCTGATAATACTCAGTATTATGACTAATACCCTAGTCATACTCATTGATTTAATAAATTCAAAAATTAAAAATATTGCAATGATTTAGGAATGCGTTCCACTAAACATAAGGGTTTGAAGATTTTAATCTCCATCTTTAGAAATCAGCTTTTAGATATTGCATTTGTGATTCCACCAGCTTTAGTGTGATGGACTGATGTGCAGCAGAATGTAATGTAAAAGGAGAAGCTAAGTAGTGTGTGAAATCAGGAATAATTGAAATTAAAACTTGACTAGAAAAGCAAAACTTTCATAATTAAACTCATTTCAGTATGATGGATGTTTTTGATTTGCACAGACAGCTGTGAGCATACATCTGGGTAATACCAAACTACTGTCCAGAAAACATGTCAAATACTTTAGATTAGGGATTATATTTTTAGCCTTTCCCTAGTTCCCTTGTTATACATATCATTTCAAGGCAATTGATTTGCCAGTTGCCATAAACCCTGTTTAAATATTCTCCATGTCTAACAATATTACTGAAGGGAAGCTGAGTACTGAAAACCACCTTGGCCCAGTATGACCTTTTTCCTCTGGAGAGCCTGTAACATGCGGCTCTCATGGCAGCAGCACCTGGCTCTGTAGTGGACTTTGCAGAACAGTTTTATTTTTAAACAGTCCAAACGATTCAGATGTGGTCATGTATGTATTGTTTCAGAGGTTTCAATGACAGATCCAAACCTTGAAACTCTATCCTTAACATGATGCTTATCATATGGCAAAGTAGTAGAGACTCTTGTTTATTATTAATAGCAGCCCATATAAACACAAGCCAAGTCCAGTCAGAGATGCTGTTCCCCACCCAGCATTGCTGTAGATTACATTTGCCGGCTGGTTTTTACATTACCATTATTCACAGTCCTTCATTTCTCTTGGTTGTGAGTGATAGACAGAAATGGACAATGCACAAGGGTTTGGAGTGTGGATTTTAAAACATGTGGGAAGAATAGAAATGATATATCTATGGATACTCCCTCAGAGGTCTCAGCTCTAACACAATGAAAGAAGCACTCCAAGCAGCATGTCCTTTCTGTCAAGAAGGATGAGGGAGGCAGAGATAGAGCACCAGGCTTACACTCTTGGAGTCTCAGCAGATTTTCACTTGGCAGACACTTGGGGCATTAATACAAGTCTGGCCAATATTACCTGCCTGGATACATCTTCTGACATCTTCTGCCTTCAGTGCATGGAATTAAAGATAGTTTTTGATCTAAAGATATGCATACATATGTGTTTATACAAACATGTACATGTGATTAATCTGTGGTTTTCCTTCTATATGAAATACTAGTTTTCAAGTCTAGACTTGAGCCTTTCTACTAGGCACTCTACTTCATCCTCAGAGAAGCCCAAGGTTTCTTCTGAAACGTTTTCTTTCAAAGGACAGAATCTGAACATGTACATATTTATGTCTCTCAGTGTGTATATATATTTATATGTCTATCTCCATATATATATTTAGATGGTCTTAAGTATTTGCTGTCAGCTCTTTAGCTGATGTGCACCACCAACTGAGACAGTAGAAATAAATTCATAGTATCTCATAAGGATCAGACCATTTTATATGTAGCTACAAATACATCTTACTGAATTTTATTTTTTATAGGCCTCTTATCACCTAATGATGATATATCTGAAGAGATATGACTCTTTTAGATAATAAGGTTAACCTACCACACTAAGGAATGCAGTATGGGTAGAAAAAACAGGATCAGATTTGTGTTGTTTTAAAGTTTGTGGAAAACAGAAAAGTATACATCAGTAACTTCTAAAAAAGCTGTATGAAGTTCCAGGTTCAAAAACTGGCACTCTTGTTCAATTGCCTGTCTTCCTTCAGCCTTTCTATTTATAAATGTTATTGTTCTTCATACTTTTGAGAATATCTTTTAAGAGGTCAGTGTGATCATATGATATAAATACAGTATGTTTGAAAACATTTTATATTCTGCTATCCATAGAAACAAGTTATTCTGATGGGTAATCATTCCAAGCAAAGCAGGTAAACTAGAGTTTGCAGAGCTGGCAAGATGCTTCAAGAAACTGGATGTTTTGGGAGACAAGCCCAATGGAGATTTTGTACCTTAAAATTCCTTTTATTTATAGCCTGTGATTTGATTACACTGTTGGATACCAATTACTCCAAAATTTAATGAGCTGTGTAATTTCTCATAAAACAACAATCTCATGCAAAATATGTTAGTAAAGGAAACTATATTTGGTGGGAAAAGTGTTTTTTTTCTCTTTTTTTCCCCTCAAAGAAATAAAGGTAAATGATTTCAAAGCACTTTTTAAAAATAATGCATAGTTAATAATTAACTATGCAAAATTGCTCAGCATGAAATGGATTCCCTAAGGAATGGCAGAATGAGAAGGGAAAAAATCCTCAAAGTTAAACAGAAAGTGAATTATATCCAGCAAAAGTTGTAACTGGGGCTCCAAGGACTCTCCCAGGAAGAGCGGGAAGCTGTGTGGAAATGCTTTCCTTCTCCCATGACCTTTTAGGCAGCAGGACTCTAACAGCTGCAGCTCCTTCCTCCCTCTGAAAAGGAGCTACCATCTTCCCTGCGTGTCAGATCCAGACTGGAGTCCATCTGCTTGCTGCAAGATATGCTTTTGTTGTTCCCAAGGTGAAATAAAGTGCATCTGGGAGCGTTTTCCCAGATTTCCTCCTACCATGGGCAACTCTGCACCTGCTGCCTGGAGCTGGGGAGAATGTACCATGAGAAGTGCATGAGAAGTGCACCCCAGCCCAGCAGGGCTGGAAATAGACTACTCGACATTTGTTCAAAACACCTTACTCTGTGTATCTGAACATTTTTAAGGTAGTTAAATTCCACCCATCATTGCTGCAGAGAAAAATCACCAGCTTTCCTCTCCAGATAACATGGGGAGAGCTTGAGCTGAAGATGCTCAGAAGAACAGAATACGTGGGTTAGAGAAAAGATAGTTTTTCCCATTCAAATGGCACAGACCAAAACATTCTCTCAAACACCTCATTATTCCTATTAAGGTAGCATTTTGATTTGAAACATCTGCAGGTTCTTGAGACCTGACTGAACCTGACATTCTCAACCTTTGGCAACTGTATTACGCCTGGCATGCATTTGTGCATATGTGTGCCTTGGGGAATGGCAAGGAAGAGCTGAATGCATTCTGCTAGAATGGGATTCCTCTCCATATTCCTTCTGGATATTGAGCCCCAGTCCTCCTGTTTGTGACAGTCCTGATGTCCACACAGAGTAGTGTTTGAAGGATCCATGTTATACCTCCAAATGGATCTCCATAGAGATAATTTCTGCCATTTCACCCACAAGAGGCTACTGCCTTTCTTTACCTTTGCTAGGTGACAGTTCCAGGCTGAAACCCATCTTGACTGCACAAAACCAGATTCCTACATTTCCTTCCCAAACAAAACAGATATCTTATCTACCAACATGCCGGTTCTTTTCCAAGATCATCAAGATTATCATCCAAGATTACAATTGGAAGAAAAAAAACCCGAAAAAAACCCTCAAATGCAAAACAATGAAACAACAACCCAAAATAAAAAAAGTCCTATTAATAAACAGCAAAAAAATCTTTCTAACATGATGATAATTTAAAGCACTTACAAAATAAAGGCATTTCTGAATAACTAACTAAATTCTTCTCTGGTTAGTGTTAAGGCAGGCCTACTGCTAGGTATTTGTACAGGAATCCTTGAGGAGGAAAAGATATATTCTCAACAAAACAAAACGTTGTCAGCTCTTTAAGCTTTAGTGGGAACTGAAAATGTCAAGCTTATACCTGTTAGGCATCATTTAAATTGAAATATGGACCTTCTTCTGTCTTCAAAGTAATGCACTTCAGGTGATAATGATGGATTAATGTTGAGAGAAAACGACCTAGCAGCCTGTTAGTTACTTTTTTCAATTGAGTGGGAGCACACCAAATTTTTCATCGATCTGCCAATTGGAGACAGCTGAGAAATGACGACTGGGCTCTACTACAGGGTTCATACATAAATATTCACTGATGAGCACATTAAAATATGGGAAAGCGGAGAAACAGTTTGTTGGAATTCTTCTACATTTAGATTCATGCTTAAACAGCTATATATTTCTAAACAGTGAGCGTTTACAAGTTCAAAGAGCTGCCCCCTTCACAGTCAAGTTTCTTACAAGTTTCTTACAACATCACACAAATGCATTTTACAAGGCAACTCGGTTACTCATAAGATTAATTCAGTGCCCTTTAAACTGTGGGAGTTGTATTCAAATGTGGTTTAGATTAAAGTGATTTAGCATTATTCCAACATCCAGCAACATGAATGTATGTTTTCAATGGATGAATCTGAAATCAGCTGTTCTGCATTGTTAAGCCTCTTGCAACAAGCTGTTTGTATTGCTGGCTGCTCAGCACCCCAAAGGGACAGATTAATCTCTGAACTCTGTGGCTGACTCCTATTTAGAGTTCTCAAGCGTCTGCTGTTCATCTGGGCAGCCCTCAGACAAATGAGACAATTTACAGGAATCAATAACAAGCAATTCCAGGCAGTGGTGAATTGGCGATAACTCTCCCCTTAGGCACATGCAGACACCATAGCTGCACCTTTTGCTTTCTAAAACCCACCCATGAGGTTGTGGGGGAAATCCTCCCTGAGCAGGGAACCGTCACCTGGAGTACCAAGGACACACACTCTCACCACAGTAGTGAAGATTTCATCTGGAAAAAGGCACGTGACAAGCAGTCCAACGTGATGCCATGAAGAGCATGTTCGCTTGGAAGGGTAGCGAAGAGCCCATGAACACATCCTGTGATACACCCCAGCAGCAGCAGCAGCAAGAGCAGAGGTACAACAGCAAACCCTTCATAACATTATTAGCCATAAGTAATAAAGTAGGAACAAAAGGGGGTTTCTTTCTGAAGGGAGCAGTTAGCTTTTCCACTTCAGAGACCAGAGAGAGATGACTTTTGTTACCTGGAGCACTGAAATGTGCAGGAAATGGGGCTCTGTGGATCACTCAGGCATTAAGCCTGTGAACCTGAGATGTCTTCCAGTGAGCTGAGTAAAAAGCACAAGAAAATAGATGTAATTCAATAACTCTTCTGAAGGGAAAAATCTTTGCCTCTGCACGTCAGTGAAACCTAACAGTAATAGCAGGTGCATGAAAAGCAAGTCCATCGCATAAATGTGAAGCAGGGACACCTTACTGATATACTTGATTCAAAATGTGTGAGGGAGTTTTTATATCATTGGTAAACAAATTAACCAACCTGTTGATAAATAGTTTGAATTCAAGCTGCTTATTGTTTTAAATCATATTGCATACTGTTATCTACTTAGATGAATTCCTATTTATCAGTGCAAATGTGAACCACACAGTTGCTTACTGCAGTTCTTGTGAGTTTGGAATGCCATCAGGATGTTCCAGCATTGTGTACTTCACCCCTTGAGGGGTCTTGCCAGCATTCATGGTCCTCTGGATTCCTTAGCCAGGTTTTTGAGAGCTCAGAAAAAATGGAGGGAACAGATAAATCATCACATAAATAGACAGGAGATCCATGGTGGCTATGATAACTCAAAGAATCAGTGAGGTTACAGGGCAAATGAGCCTTCTTTCTTTTTTTGAGTACCTATTAGCTCAGATTACGTTAAAGATGACTTGCAAGAATCATCTTTCCTTGATGTGAGATTAAGGGGGTTCCTGTAGGTAAGTCAGCTCTTCTGAACTTGATGGTACACACAGGTCCGCTGATTGCAGACACAGGAGATGGGCACAAGGCTGATGCAGCCAGACAAAAGTAGCTCTGATGGAGCTTGCAGTGAAACTCAGAGGCAAGGTACCTGTAACACTCTGGCCCCAGAGCTGCAGGCTCATGGGCTCAGCCAGAGGTTTTACTTTAAAATATGTATATAAGATTCTTTAATACCTCGAGATAGCATCAAGAGGATAAGCCACACACTTGTTCCCAAGGGGTTTCCTTATTAATTTAGGGGAGAGAAAAAAGGCACTTGGCAAAGGTTCAAAAGGCTACTACACAAGCTATTTGAAATGTTCCACAGTGATATGAACCCAGCACATATTAATCCACAACACTGAAGTCAGAATCCAATCCCTCCAGCTCCAAGCCACCCAAAGCATCAAGAAAGGAGCAAAGAAAGAGAAGCAGAGGGAGCAAGAAGAGTGAAAGAGGGAGAGACAGATCATACAGCTACCACCAGAATGTTGTGGCAGACCAGCTCTCACACGTCCAGGTGTGGCAGGGCTGTGACATGTGGCACCCCCAGACCTTTGGTTTATCTGCTCTGGTCCCTGTGGCCAAACCCCCCAGGCAGGGCCTCTGACCCTCTGGCCACTCTGGGGTCCCAGGCCAGGGTGAGAGGCTGTGTTTTCACTGTCCCTGCCAATCCCAGCTGGGTCAGGGCTGCAGGAGCTGTGTGGGGGGTGTTATAGCTCTCCCAGGCTGTTTGTGACCAGCAGCTGCTCCAGTACTTCCTGTGTGGGCTCAGGGGCTGCCATGAGGGGTATGATGCCAACCCCACCTCTGTGAGGTTCAACTCATCCCTTCCCCCTGCGCACACACACCTTCACAGGGTGGTTCTGACCTAATAATCACTGATCTGGTGTCTAACAGTCCCTGATCTACCAAAGTGAGTGAGGAAATGCTGCAATATCTAATGCAAGGATTCTTTCTGTAGACCTAGTCTGGTCTTTTAATGGCTCAGTTAATAATTAATAGCAAACAAGTTTCTAGCAAATATTATGGAGTAGAAAATAAATGTTAAA
>VXAU01004027.1:1090165-1105577 GCA_013399695.1 Formicarius rufipectus | reverse complement strand
TAAAAAAAAATGTAGGAAAAAAAAAAAAAATTAAAAAAAAAAAAAAAAAAAAAAAAAAAAAAAGAATGGAATGTGGCTTACCAGATAGAGAGGGAAGCTTGGTACCCTGTCCTTTTATTGTTATTTTAGCAAAACAATTTCTTTCCTGCTGAATGAATTACTTCAAATCAAGCTAAGGGGGAAATACCCAAGCCATAGACAGGACAGGACTCCCAGAATCTCCTTTTGATTTCTTACAAGCGTCCTTTAAAACAGACTTTCAAGTTCTAATAACCCACAGTTTGTAGGAGAGGCAGGATGAGGAGTGGACAGGAATGTTTGCAGATTATAGAATTTCTTTGAGATGGTGAAAATCTTATCCCACATCACTGCATATCTGCATAGGACATACTAATCATTAGTCCTTTAAGTTGTCTTGTGTGCATGCTGAGATTCCTGCTACACCCAATTACAGCAAAGAGACCCTAGGCTTTGTGTCCTCCATGGTCAAGGACACCAGAGCCTAATATTTCATGGTTTTGGAGAAGAGCTGGAGATGACAGAGTTAGGAGTATAAGACCATCAAGTTGAATATGGGGTTTTACCAGGCTGAAGGGGAGGTCCCTGTATCCCATAGGTGTTCAGTCAGCTGCAGGATGGATGGGACCAGAGACTCAGTTTCAGTTTTCCCTTTGGAAGGATGTGCTTGGGGGAAACACATGTGACTCCACTTGTGACTCCTCAGTTGTACCAGGGGTTGTAAATGTTGACAGGCCATGAAATCTCATCCGGGCACTTGTCACTTTGCAAAAGGAGATGATATGTGAAGATCCATACATCTGAAGATGTAGAAGAGGTGCTTATGCTAAAAAGAATGAGCAGATCCATTAAGCTGGTGAGGTTCTATGTTACCACCACAGTAGGAACTGAAGGAAGACACTACTTCCTTCTTCTAGTGCCTACTCATCTGCAAGGGCTGTAGAGGCCAAGAGGAGACATGGAGTTCTTGGCAAGGTCAATAGCTACCCCACAGTCAGATGCATGCTACCCATGCTCACCAGCCCTAGGGTGTCCATTCAGAAGCCCAAGGAGGAGCCAGCAGATTCCATGAGTTTGCACTGAAGAAGCATTGTGCACTGCTCTTTTCTGCGTGCTTTGTGTTGGTGTGTCGTTGCTCTCATGCTGGTTCGTGGTTGTCTGCCTGGGTGTCTTGGTTTAATGACAATATCTTCAGGAGATGAGACCTCTTAATGAGATGAAGCCTCCCTTTTACTTTCCTTCCCCCAACACAGACAAGGTAAAAAATTATGAGGCATCTGAATGAAGAAGGAAAAATAAGTTTTACTAAAAACTGAAAGAAACAAAACCCAACAATGGCAGAAAACATTACCTAGCTACTCCCTAGCCCCTTAGGTTAAAGCAAAACCTGGAAGGATATTTCATCCAAAGGAGAGACCTATGCCACCGAGGGGTAATGTGGGTTCTGGCGTAGCAAACCATGCAGAGTGACAATGGCAGGGCCAGGATGAGCCAGCAGGGTGCTGTGGCCCAACAGTCTCAGGGCACACAGTGGCAGCATTTTGTGCATCTCCCAAGAGGGAAACCCCCAGTCTATTGGTGGTGGTTGGTCATGCCAGGGCAGCCTAGTGGAGGTCTCAGATTATGCAGTGGAGGTACTTTGTCTGATGAGAAAGGTGTCTGTAGGTAAGGCAAAAAACAGCTGCAGATGAGGCAGAGTGATCCCCAGGAAAGAGGCTCCAGTGGTTCACAGTGCTCCAGCAAGCAAAAGAAGCCAGGTACCAAGAGAGAATTCCAGTGCACACCTGCTTTTATCTCCTGTCTCCCAAGTTCTTAGGATGCTTCACTTTAGGGACCCACCTTTCTGGTAGATCCTGTGACTGCTGGGGACAGTCCTTATTCACCTCAGATGGGGGTAGGGGGAGGAGGTGATCCCCCATGCTCCAA
Source organism: Formicarius rufipectus (assembly GCA_013399695.1). Classification (NCBI taxonomy): domain Eukaryota; kingdom Metazoa; phylum Chordata; class Aves; order Passeriformes; family Formicariidae; genus Formicarius; species Formicarius rufipectus. The sequence goes on along the minus strand of VXAU01004027.1, from coordinate 1,103,633 downwards.
ATTATGTGGTGGTATGAAAAAATTCACTAGAAGTCTTTCCCATTTAACCAAAACTACAACACTGGGTAAAGGAGAACCATTCTCCCACTGCAAACAACAATTGGCAAGTTGTCCATAATTAAATTGGCATCCATAGTCCCCACTCTTTCAGGAGTAATGGCAATACTTTAATCACTCCAGGGATCAAAAAGGAGACCACAATACTAAGTCTGTTTAAAGGGTGAGCTGGGGGATAGGGAGAAGAAGCAACCCCAGGTATACCCTAACAACTGTGAGTGTGAATGAAAGGCACCAGCTTCACTCAGTGCTAAAGAGAGCACAGGAAACATGGAGCAGGGCTGTAAGGCTGGCTGAGCTCCTCAGAGGAGGGCAAGAACCCCAAACACAGGCCATCATTCTGCCTCTGCCATGTCCATCCCCTTGGTTTATTAGGCTAAATTGCCTCATGGATGTCAGCACATTGCCTCAGGACCTGTCTGTGACCCTCACAAGGGTCAGGCAAAGAAAGAAGTCAAGCCCTAGATATGACCAAAACATTAGTTTCTCTAAGAATAGCATAGTAATCAAGAACAGAGTTCTTTTCTCCTATCAAAATCTTTCCTCAGATTTGATACAGTAACCCAACTCTGCACTCATACTTCCACTCCCACCACAGGTACCAGGAGAGACCTTCTGGGGCTGATCAAATGTTGAACTTTCAGAGTAGATCTCATGGAAGCAGTGCAGGACTTTTGTGACATGCTGGAAAAAGTCGGTGTCTCAGTGATAAAACATGCCTCTCTTGCTGGGCCTGTGTTTGCATTTTTGTTCTGATTTCTTACTATAACTTTCCCTCACCCCCCTCTACGCCCAGCCCCCTCCGCTCCTGTCACTCCTGCGGCAGTTGCAACAGTAGGAGCATTTTTGTAGACCACCAAACTGTTCACAGCTGGTGCCTTATCACATGGGTGCTTTTCCCACTTTTCCCACTGCTATATTTAACGCAGCTTATGTATAGAATTGGATATCTTCAATATACTAGGCTCTGACAAGTTTTGTAGCTCCCATGTTTTTAACTGTCTGATTTCTTTATGACATTACCTCTTTTAAAAACCTTTGATTTCAAAATAAATGTGAAATACAGCTGGCATAAATATTACCCTGAAACAATAAATAAAATCTGTGCGGTAATGACAGTCTTGTTTGGATATTCCCAGCTGTTTGGATATTCCTGTGGGAGTTGAGCAGGCAGAAGCTAGAAGAGCCTTAAGGCAATTCTAATACACACCTAGGACACTGATGGGTCACACGGCTGGCATAGGAATAGAAGGATTTCAGAATTACCATAGTTACAGTTTACTCACCATCCCTGGCCTTACACAAAGCACAGATCATGTGGAACCAGGGGTAAAAGCCAGAAACTTTAATATAGAATTAAATTATGGCTAGCAAGGAACAAACATCAGAAGTTTGGCAATTAGTTCATCTTGCATAATCTCCTCAAAGTCCAGCTGCTTAGCAGAATTATCCAAAGTAAACTACTGTCAGCATTCCTTCTTTTTAAAGAAAAAAAAAAAAAAAAGAATTAAATAACCAGAAATAATCCCTGTTTACAGACTCTGTGCCTAATTGGACATGTCTGTTTATTTTCACCCAAACAAAACTCAGTTCAGTGAGAGGTTTGTCTTGGACACAGTAGTTACAAATTATGTAAATGTCTATCATACATTTTAACTTATATCAGTATGTGCCTCACTAAAATATGGACATTTGTCCTGTGACTAAGATATGTCAAGTCCTTGATGTAATAACAAAATCAATATATTCTATTGCATAGAGGACAGGCAAATGGGAAAGACAAAGATTCTAAATCAACTAATTTCTTTAAAGGCAAGTGCAAATAAAAGCAATGAGAAAAGTCTGAGTCACATTACTTCCTCATAGTGCCTTAAATTGACTTACATTTGTATAGTTCTGAGTCTTAAGCTGACAAGAGGCTGGTGAACCTTGGAAGACCCAGGGCTTCTTTTGGCTTTGAATTTCAATTTGGAAGTGAAATCTGACACTGAACAAGTTTCACCTGGTTTCAGGTTTCAGTGGAAAAGGGGGAAACGGATGAGGAAATGCAGGTAGCTGTCAGAAAGCAATTACAGTGAGAGAAACGAGGTTGTGAGTGGCTTTGTAGTGCAAACAGCAAAGCATTGACAGGTGAGGAGCATTCGTATCACTGAGCATACCGTGCTGCTGTGTCTAATAGGGATGTGCAGAAACTGGGCTCAGCAACCTGGTTTTGGTGGTCTTTAGGCAAATGTGTCTGTCTGTGACCTTTCTAAATAGCAGGAGGCAAATCACTTCACCCTGTAGTGTGTCAGATGGCACAGCCGGACTCTGCAGATTTTCCGACAAATATTGTCTGCCCTGCAGCCCCATTCCAAAAAAAAAATTATGGGATGATAAAGTATTTGTCTGCTAGTAAGATAAATGCACAACAGCTGGAAGGTGAGATCTGGCACCAGAGGGCTTTTGCCAGCAGGCCAAGGAAAAGTGTGCAAAGCAAGTAGGAATGAAATTACATGCCTTGTCTGTCCTCACCATGTAAGAGTGCAAGGCCAACTAACTGGAGTGACAGATTAGTAATTTGTCATTGCAAGGGAAGCAGTTTACAAAAAACATCAAAATCATTGAAAGATGTGTAACGCATTGATTGAATTCTCCAAATAATATTTTACCACTAAAAGGAAGAAAAAAGAGGTGAGGTTTAATTATATACCCCCTCTAAAAAATCATTAAGCGTCACAGCTGCTTCATTCCACCCTTCCCAATTGCTGATTCTTATCAGCAGATTAAAACACTTTCAGCTGAAAGGCTAATTAACTGATTTCATGTTTTCTGTCTGTCCTGATCACAGGGAAAGCGTAGAGTCCAAGGGAAGCACAGCTATAAGTGACAGGAAGGATTACTGCCTATGCTATGTGATTTCTAATGAAAGAAACTGTGTTGGCCTTCAGCTCTCTGTTCCACTCTCTTACGCTCACACACTCGAAAGCTGCAGTGTCTGTCCTCCAGCTCATAGTGCTTCTCTGTTGCAAGCTATCCCTCCTCCCTCTTAAACACTTTGTCTCCTCTTCATGCACAGATCTTATTCTTAGAGGAATTTAGTTGTAAACATGCAAAAGGTTGGGAACAAAACCTGATTTTGCAGGTATAAATGCAAGGCAGTTTATGCTGCAGCTTTTCAGAGAATAAACTTGTGTTTATTACTACAGCACCGGGGCACTGCAGGCAGAGAGTCACATTCCAGGGTCTCTGCACAACCACCTTCTATGAGTTTTATTTGATATTCTCCAACTTTTTTCCATATTTGACTGTGTGAAAATCTTAATCACAGAATCAGACTAAATGCAGAGATGATATAGGTAAAAGTTTTCCTGTATCCTTCAGTACCCATAATAAACTATCTACGTATTTATAAAAATCATCTAAAACTGTCTAATTGAATAACAGTTCACAAATTCATACATTAATAAAACTCCTTTCTGGAAGACACAGCACTGTGTGTGTTGTGGAATAACTTTTAGTTGTGTGTTTTAGGTTGTTGTGTGTTTATACACATACACATATCAGTCCAAAACATTCACAGTCTGCATAAGAATATCATCCTGGTTTCAATTTTGAGGACTTTTTTTATTATTTTTACTGTGGTTTCCGTCTTTTTTTTTTCTTCTCTTTTTTTATTCTCTGTTTTTAAAATGGTTGTGTTTATAACATAGAACATCATCTTTAATGAAAAATGGGAGAGTTCCGCAAAGGAATACTCTGGACTGAGTCTATAAGATTTTGACTTAAATGAAGGTCTGGTGCTGTATGTATTTTATTTCATGTAGCCAAGGGTCTGCTCAATGTGTGAAGTATATACCTTGGTAGTTTAATATTGAAAAAGCCAGATTCTTAGTATATATTGCATAACATTCATTGTAACATGACCAATATTGCACCAGTTCAGAATATGGTCCAAATCAATTATATATAACCTGTGCAAAGATGGAGATATATATACAGTACACATATACATGTGTACACATATTTTATGCATAAATAAAATAGAGGCTAGAATGTTGATATAGTTATTTGATACATCTGATCATTTCTGAATTTTTCAAACTATACTGTTCACAACAGAGCTCAAACTTCGCATTCAAACAAGAAAACACTTTTTTACTTATTTGTGACACACATTCCCTACAAGTAAATAAATAATTTGACTGTGTGAAAAAATTATAGAAGTCTGGATTAGTTGGATTTTCCTTTGCATACTGAAATAAGCTTATTTTTTTGATCCCTAATATTTTTTTAAATGAGAGAATAATTCAACAGTACCTGGCAAGAGAGCTTTGGTCATCCGACAATGTCTCCATTTGCTGAAGTTGGATACCAATGTTCAGGTACTCTCAGGCTTCCATCATCTCAGTTTTAGGAATTTGTGTTTGTGGCCCCTAGATACCTGTACATAACAGACTGCTCAGGGGCAGGGCAGGCTGGTTTGCACAACCCCCCCCTGCCATCCAGCCAGATAAACTCTCAGCATGGTACCTGGCCAGATTTCATATCCCTCCTGAAAATTCCCTGACATGCTTCAGTGTTTATCATGGGGCAGTGAGCATCCCATATGGCCTCCCTGCTGAGGGATCAGATCATTACTTACTTTCACTAGCACAAAAGTAGCCATATCCAGGGCTTCCAAGAGTCCCAGCCCAGATTTCACCAGTGTGAGGACTGGGAGGGATGAAACATACCATGAGCACAGCCAAGGCATGCCAGCCTCTCTGCCCTGCTGCCAGTATTGTATACCCCCAGGAAAATATTAGTCCTGACAGAGGTTCAGTGTAATCTAAAAGAATCCTTAAAAAAAGAAACAGCACAACATTTAAAAACCACTGGGTCTATATTTTGCCTGAGAAATAAATGTTATTTGCACTCCACTACAAGATGTCATCATGACTGCGGCATAGTGTGTAATGAGAGAGTAACTCCAAGCTGTCAGCAGAGATGATCCAAAATAAGCAGCACACTGTAAATCCACAAATAGAAAAATTAGGGCTTTCCCTTTTTTTTTTTTTCCCTCTGGATGTAGACTAAAATTGGTCTGAAATTACGTTTATCAGCATGGCTTTGAAAGCCTGACTTAAACAGGTTAGTGGGAGTGAAGGGAAAGAGAAGGCATCTCTTACTACACTTCACTGCCATTGCTTTGGGAAGACAGCTATTTTCAGCATGCAAGGGAAAACCATGGAAATGTTGAAGATGCCTTGAAATGCCACGTCTAGATCCTATTATTCCATGGCAGAGAGGCCACACAAGTTTCAAAGTGGTGCTTTCTCATTGCCAGCCTTGGACACTGTTGAACTGAGGAGGCTTTCATGGCTACACCGACCTTCACACCCCTCCTCCATTGTCAGCAGTCCCTGATGCCTCACAGGCACCAGCCATATCCAAACTGCTTCTGGAAGTGGGATGTGAGAATTCTGAATGCAAAATAATGTTTTTACTTTTAGATCTATCTATGCCCAAATGTTTCAGATAGAAATTTTATGCTGAAATGAGCGTTTACAAGCATCTGAGGCCAAAATGTCAGGGGACAATTTTTACAATGTGGTATGAGGCTGAATCCCACATCAGTTCACAATAAAATGTGGTCCCTGCCCTTAACTCCCACAAACTTCATGAGGAATAGAATAACACATGCTGGAAAAAGTGGCAGTGTCTTCTAATTAGATCCTAATGGGAACTATTTTCTGGGAACTGCATTTAAATTCATCATAAATTAAGCTGTTGATAATACAACATATTTTCTTTTGTACACAGTAAAAGAGTGAAAGGTTACAAATTTGATGGTTTCCAGCCAAGCAACTCTTTTATACCTTTTCAGCTTTAAGGCTCCAGCCCTGCAGAGGCAAAGCATATGTTTGGCTTTATTGCATTGACTCCAATGTGGTTACTTACCATATCTAAAAGTTAATCAATTAAATAAGCCTCTGCCTGGTTGAGATTAATTCCCACATATGTGTTGTCTGGGACACACAGTACAGTTTGTTTTATGAGAAACAATTGCTATCTTAATTTGCTAATTTAATTTTTAAAAATATTGACAGCTGTGCTATTCAACAAATGCAGAAATGCATCACAAGAATTTATTTTTCAGTGTTGGATTTTAGCCCAGACAATATCAGCCATGCTAATTGCATACCCTGGTATGAGATAGGGAAGAATCAGATATAGGGTCATTTAATTCTCTCCAATTTAAAGTTAAATTTAGTTTTAGCAACACCATGTAACTGCCTACAGTCATGGAGAAACAAAGCATTAAAGATGAAACTTTAGTGTAGAAATCTGCTCAGCTGGATACACTGTGCTTTGTTTATTTTATTGTTGCTTGCATTAAAAACAAACCAAACCAAGCAAACAAACAAAACCTCAAAAGGTATTCTTTTGCTTCCTGTGAATTTTTTCTTAAACTTTTCATAAAAGACCTTAGTGACAAAGCTATGCTTAAGTGTTCTTGTTTCATTTTGATGTTATTTGGCTGTTCATTTTCATCATCCACTTCACTAGACTGTTTTACCGTCCAAAAAAGGATGGCATGTCTGCCGTTTTTCCCCACTTGGAAAGCTGTCAGAAGCCTGGTTTGAAAATATGAGCAGAAAGCCTGACAGCTCTGGGAAAGGAAGATAAAAATTATAGAAGAAAAGACACAAAAGGCTGCTAAGTGATGCCCAACTGACTTCCTTGTCTGTCAGACATCAGTCCTGGCACTGGTGTAGCTGGGCCACTCACCTCCCAGAGGAAAGCCTTATTAAACAGTGGCATCTCTGGCAGGGGGACTGTCACTGCCTCAGACCTGTGCTAACAACAGAAGGAGGATATGCAATGCATCAGGTGTCAGAGGAAGGTGGCTCTTGGTAAGGCTGTCAAGGAAGCTCTTGGAGGGTGCTCCAAGACAAGAAAGGAGTTGCAATGATCCTTAAAACTGTTCGGGCTCTTGTGGCTGCATGAGGAGAACCACTGGGAAATGCAGGTTTCAAAGGCAAGAATCACAGAATGTTAAGGGGTTGGAATGGACCTTAAAGATCACCATCTAGTCCCAGCGCCCTCCACCACGGTCAGGGACGCTTCCCACTAGAAGAGGTTGTTCAAGGCCTTATCCAGCCTGGCTTTGAACAGTGCCAAGGGTTGGGGCATCCACAGCCTCCTTGGGCAACCTGTGAAGCAAAGCAGGTTGCAGTTCTTGGAAACAGCAAAAAAAATATTTCATGGCCTATGGATTAGAAAAGGCCATGGATTAGAGGAGCCTCCTCAAACTCTGGACAGTGGTTGAAAGCTAAAAGAAGATACCAGAAGAGCACATAATGGGGTTATAGTGCCCTGCATTGCTCCTGCCAGCCCTCTGCAGGCATGAAATCCCCCTCTAGTGTCCAGCCTTTCACCAGAGTCCACCACCAACCATTCTCTTGTGGGGGATCAAAACCCCAAGGGATTCCAGGCCAACAGCAATTGGGCTTTGTATCTCAACATCTGACATTCGCAGGGAAGGGTGTTTTCTTGTCCAAAACTGCAGAGTCAAACTCTTACCTGCCAAAGTGCCTAATTTTATAAACCTGGACTTTAAAAACACAATACAGGCAGGAATTTATAGAAATTGTAGATTCCCATTGAGAATTGTAATATTTGTAAACAATAACAGAGGCTTATGAAGCAATCTTGGGGGGAGAAAAAAAATTGCTTCCTAGAGAGAGGAGGAGGCTCAGAGAGTTGACAGGCAGAGAGAAAGGAGCTCATAAAATCTTTCAGCATAAATTAAATAAGTAAATAATAGTCTTTTATTTTTCTGGGATTTTGTAAAAAAAAATATATTTCTTTCGGTTTTTGTTTGGAGCAACAACAAAAAAAAACCCAACAATCTGACAACATTTTCAGCTTTCGCTTTTTTATTTCATGGAAACCTTTTAAAAAATTATGTGCATTTATTTCTTACAAGAAAGAATTCAAGGGAGAACTTTGTCCATCCCTAGGGAGCATCCAGTAGATGTTTCATGTCCTTATTGCATAATGAAAAAGAATAAGTGCCAAACGTAATAAGTAAGCCCTGATTTTTGCAGGCTAAAATTTTTCTTGCCAAGTTTCACAGTGGAACAAACTGCAAATCTCCCATATATTTTCTTCTTGGGAATTTTTGCAAATTAGAAGATAGAGTTTGCTTGCAAGTACCACCTGCTGATTTTGCTGAAAACAGGAAAAACTCAAGTCTGACATTCAACCTCCAAAAACTTTTCTTTTTACAAATAAAACAGAAAACACTTCACCAGCAGCATCACATCCCAAGCCAATATAACTCACAAAAAATGAGGGCATTTTTTCTTTTAACTGAAAACACTCGGGCTGATTCCACAGAAACCACATACAAATGTTTGACAACTTTTGTCTTATACTTTCAGATAGAACTCAAGAAAGAAGTAATACTTTTTCTTTAATTATTTTAATGTAATATAGGAATCAGCATTTAAAAAATCCAGTGTAATTTATTTTTTTAAATGCTCATGCAACTATCCAATTATACTAGTTAAATTTAAAAAAAAATAGTAGAATGTTCAGGGTTTTTTTTCTTCACTGAAATGTATTTTGTTCAAGTTTGGTTTAAGTAAGTGCCTTCATTTCTAGCACTCTAAAGTGGCTGCCAAAGCTCACAGCTCCCTGTAAATTTTCCTCTGTTGGGACACTGGCCTTTGAAAGAAGAGCTGCAGTGTTTCTGCCTAACATATTAATCACCTCTGCTACTAGTCATTTATCTTTTCCAATGTCTACATAAAATAAATTAGTTGTATGGGCAACAAAAATAGCTATCAAATATACAGCACTGTCCCACTCTGCATTAGTAAAGACTCATTTTAACAATAGGAACGCAAATCCTGTTGGTCTCACCTGCTCAGCTATTAGTTTCAATTTGTCTCCCAATGCTTGCCAACACACTGGGGTATGTGAGCAGCCCCAGAAGACCTCTTTGGAAAATCTCACAACATTCCCACACCTGACAATATTTCACTATACCTCAGGGTACTGTTAAACAATCTTTGCATTGTCCTATGCCGTCTGTTCAGCATTTTTAAGCGTAACTGCTCCGTACTGGCGTCTCATGCGTTGTAACCAGTTTCTGTTAGACCATACCATTCGTTTTTGTCATACTCTTTCCTTCCAATTCATTTCTTTTTCATCGCTAGCCAGCACTGAGTATCACCAAATGCGCTGCATGACGCAGCCAGGAAGCTGAAGTACCGGGAGGGAGCACTGCCTTTATTATTGCCAGAAGCAGTATATTCTCAGCTCCCTACCTCAGCCAGCCAGCCTGCATCACTTCCAGGAGAGCCAGTGGGCATCGTGTGACAAATTCCACTGCTAACAACTGGATAGCATGCCCATGCAAGCGGGATATTTCACGGGCACTGAATCAAATAGAGGCGCTGCTGTTGCCAACTCAGCATGGACCATCGCAGTCCAGTTGTGCCCAGGTGTTTTCCACCACATGGAGGGAGCACATCCAGCTGGGTGCTACTTCCACACAGCAGTCACAAGGCTAAAGCCATTTTCAGCTTTAATTGCGAGAGTTCCAGGGGCTTGGAGGCAGCCATAGGCACCCTACTGCCTCCTGGGCTTGGCACTGACTGGGAGCAGCGACCAGTGCTGCCTCTTGGCCCTGCTAACAGCTGGCTCAGGGTCTGCAGCCCTGCACTGAAGCACAAATAAATTACATCAGGTTCCCTTGTTTGTAAAATGAGGATCCATATCCTTATTTGGGAAATAGTTTGAGCTGGGAGCAAGGATATTATATAAGTGTTAAAACCATTACGACTGCACTTTTGCTGCTCAAATTAGTCTCACATTTTAAATTCAAAATGTGTTTTATTTAAAACCTCCAAGTTTATAGACTCCAGTAAACAACATCGGTGACTACTTTCCTTAATAATTCATATCTTCAGATGCTCAACTGGTACTCTCAGTGAGTGCATTTCCAGTACCAAGTGAATGATAAGAAGTTTTCATGCTAAGTTGAGATCAAAAGACTTCTGGAAGAGGTAGGAGTCCATCTGTACTCATATTTGAATTCAAGAAAGCCTTTATATTAATTAAAAAATCCTAAAGTAGCTCTGGATATTTATGCATTGTTTATTCAGTTCTAGAACAAATCATAAGTTAAGTGAAATTACCTAATCAACATTCTGAATTAAGATTTTTGAAATCCTGACCATGTCCCAAAAAAGTAAGTAGTCTTTTTATTCAGTTGGTGGGGGTTTTGTTTGTTATTTTTTGTGGGTTTTTTTCAATTTCTTTGTCTTCCAATAACACTGTTCAGTATCCTAAAGCCTGACCATCACTATTTTTCCAAATGAGCACATGTGGTGACATCCATCTCCCATAAGCATTGACCTCGGGAAGTTAAGAAAACAAACGGTTTCAAAACCACACTGTGAAATATGGCTGCTGAGATGGCCAGCACATTCTTCTCATTTTTCATTAGCCTTTCCTGTTGTAGGACAAACCAACCAGCAGGAAATGGCACCTGGGTTTCAAGATGGTGAAGTCTTGTTAAGCTTGAATCAATGGATAGACTTTTTCCATTAAAGCCCATGGTAAGAATATAAGATAGCACATCTTGGGCACATTCTAATCCTGTTGTTGAGGCAAGTGAGTAGATTTGGGGTAAAGGTTCCTGAAGGGTGTATCACAGAGCCATCATCTCCCTGAGGTCCCAGAGCTACCCCCAGCACAAGGCAGGCATGCTGCTCTGCTCATGCCCACACAGAAGCCCAGTGAGCCACTTGGCCAGTGCCATCTTCTGCTCCTTATGCTTCTGTCTCTGGATCACCCACAGGTGAAATTTGATTTTACTTTTTTTTCCCTGCACTGATGAGGTTTTCTTTTACATATGACTGTGACTGAGCATCTCAGTCTCACTGTGATTTTTCATCCAAGGTAGTGAGAAAGAAGAGAGTACTTGCTATCTCCCAGTCCTGCACATGGACATGCATTATCATAGCATCAGGTGGCACCATCTAAGACCCCTTCTTGGTACTGGGCTCTAAAACACACAAAGTCTTTCACTTGCCATGATACTCTAAAACTCTCACCATCTGAGTGGGCCAGTGAAGGCTGAAGAGATGGCAGCCCTCAGTTTGCAGAGGGAAAGTGAGATGCATCGCCACCCCTGGAGGTAATTAAAAAACATGCAGACATGGTGCTTAGGGACGTGGCTTAGTGATGGAGTTGGGTCGTGGACTCATTCCATGATCATAAGGGTCTTTTCCAAACTTAATTAATCTATGATGACACAGTGAGAGAGGAGGAGCAATTTATTGGCATTTCCCCAGGACTGCATGCTGCAGCCAGCAAGGTGCACCAGCAGCTCATGCTCTGCCTGGGGGCCCAGGCACTACTGGGGAACAGATTTGGAGGCAGGCCAGATTATTCTGCAAGGAAATGAAGGAACGTTCTGCTTCCCTGCAACAAGAAGGACCGCCTGTCCTGCACCACTGGTGAAGTGCAAAGCAACCCCTGTATGTGTGGATTGTTTCAACCAAGGGAATGCTTAATGGGAGCTACTCCAAATCTTTGCTACTCCAAATAGCAAAGATAGATCTGGCCTGGTGTGGCTCTGTGTACTTGTTAATTGGAGGCTTAACTGTGGCCTTTAGACAAAAGCCTTGTGTTTGGACTTTTTTGGGGGACAAATATCCATAGGGAATCATGTGAAGTTTATTGTTTAATTTTATTTGTTTTAAATCTGAACAAAGAGTGATGTTGTTGTTAGGTAAGTCCCAGAGGGAATATCAAGACAGCAAGGAAGGATGGATCAGGGTCAGCCACTGTGGAAAATGACATACTTCATACCTAACAAGTGTGAAGTTCACAGGCAGAATTGTTCCTGAAGTTGTACTTTTAATCAAACCCATTGCCTCAGTGTAAGTGCTGAAAGGGAAGCAGGTGTTTAGATCCATTCGAGGTCATCCATTTCTCCATGGTCAGAATTGTCTTATGTCTTGATCAGAGTAAGGCCCTAATATTCCTCTATTTGACTGTGCTAATAGAAGTGAGAATCCTAGTTCTAGTAATGTCTGATATCAGAACTGCCGTACAACCATACCTATTCACAAGAAAAAGAGCTAAAGACAATATCATCAGTATTTTAAAACATATACCCTGAATAATGTTACTTCCACATGAAGAAGTCCCATTTCCAGAAACTACTGCTAACAGTTGGTTTGAATTTGGGAATCCATTTGACTGACATTAGACTGCTCAGGACAATCAGGTGTCTGCCCTTATTATTCATATCCAGGCACATGAGACACGAAATGCATAAATGTGAATAATTCTGTGCAAACCCCTTGGAAATAAAACACATGTATTAGCCAACAGCATGTTTTAATAATTAGAGGACAGCAGCCAAGGAATAGCATAGCATTATTCAGAATGTATCAAAACCAGTTTTCGTTCCTTTTTTCCTAAATCTCTCTTCCTCTCTCATTTCTGCTGCTGTCATCTTGCCTTTCATGAGGGAAGGGAAGCATTTCTAAGCCTCTGACATTCAGTGCCTGAGGAAAGCTCATCTCCAGCTTCCAAACTGTGCTTCACTCTCCCCAAGTGGGAATGAGGATTCCTAAGAAATGTAGCAAAATCAAACCAGAGAGAGAACCTGACAGGCCCAATTCTGCGGGTTCGTGGGACTCCTCTTCCAGATGCTTAAAAAAACGGTGAATCAGTAATAAAAAATCCAGGATATTGGCCTAACTTTACCAATGTCTCTAAGAAACAAAGCAAAGCAACAACCTCTTCTGATTCTTTTATTTGCCTTCTGGTTTTTTTGAGCAATTTGTATTCACAAAAAGTATTCAGGCTCTCCTCCTTATGGTCTAGAATTACTTAAAAGTAAAACCAAGAAGAAACAAAATAAATCCTCTGAGAGGTTCTCATGCAATTATACATGTCCAGGAACTAAGATTTTAAAAAACAGAAGAACATATGGGTAGCCTAATAAAATTGTAAGCTGGCAGTAACCAGCATATAATTGTGTGAAAAGAAAACGTAAGCATCATTTACTTTTTATGTAGACTAATGGACAGCATATTGGCATGTCAACAGGAAAAGTTGGAGTTTTTCTTTCCCTTCTGTTGCAAGGCCAGAAGAAAATCTTATAATCCCTGTATGACTCATTATGTCCTCCCAATTTTTTTATTTATTTGCCTGTATTGCAAGCTTTCTTAGGGTACGGGCTACCTCACTATCTGCCTTTACTACATCGGCACACCAGGATATCATTTGCAGTCAGATTTCTGAACACTGCTTCATATTGCAATTCAAGTACTCAGAATTAAAGCAAAACAAAGCAACGGGAGGAGAAAAAAAAAAAAAAAAAGAAGCCCCAAACAAAAAAAAACAAAAAAAC
>VXAU01004027.1:1001066-1090125 GCA_013399695.1 Formicarius rufipectus | reverse complement strand
CAGAAATAAAGCAAAAAAAACCAAAGGGGAAAAAAAAAAAAAAAAAAAAAGCAGCCACACACTAAAAAAAACCAGCAAACCCAAACAAATACACCTTAACAAACAAACAAAAACAAATAAACAAACAAAAAAAATCAAAACCAGGATATGCTCATCAACTACAAATACTTATTTTCCTCAAATTCCTGTTTGGGAGAAGCTCAGTTATAAGGAGACCTGGACTGTGAACTTCAGAAAGTTCAAAGAGCAAGAGCCTGATGCAAAGCCTCATTTACTGCAACTCTAATCTACTTCTAATCTATTTTGCTCTAAAGACCACTGCACAGCATAACACAGCCTTCAGATAACAAACAGTTACAAAAATTCATTGATTTCTCTGAGCAGTGTAAGCTGCCAAAAACACATTCAGCCTCTGTGGAAAAGACCTTCACCTCTGGATAGAGCCCATCGGTGCACACCCTGTTAGCAGTTGCCAGCTCTTAGAAAATTACTTTCATCTGGCTGCAGAAAACACATATGTAAGAGCAAGCCTGTCAGCCCTTCTCAGAGTTTCACTCACTGCAGCTTAAATGAGATAACCATCCATCATTCCACAGCACACACCAGTCCTAGAGCTCAATCGCACACAGCATCTGCCATACATGAGATGTTCTTTAGGTAGCCTATTCTTGTTACTACTTTTTTATTAAATTTCAGGCATACTCATTCCTGGAATTTATTTTCTCCTTCCCACAGTCTCCCTCAATATTCCCATTGATAACTGAGTGATTTTATTTCATTTTTCTTTTATGGAAAGTTATGCATTGGATGGTCCTCAAAGTGTTCAGTTGTTGTTCATTCCATCCGTGTTTTCACTCATTAAAGATAAACATTGAAGGACCAAAATTTGGCTCTTACCAGCGCACAGAAGTAAATGTAATGAAAGTAGACTAATAGAGAAGAAGAATGGTTTTTTTACAGCATTACTGTCCTCAATAGTTTCTTTATCATATATGCCTTTCATGTGCATAGCACCTGGGTAGCCCCTTAAAAGAGACACCCACTGTGGGGCACCTGCTTCTCGTTCCTGAGATGCCTCCAACTCTGTATCTCAGTGCTAGCTCTAACTGGACATCAGTTTTCCTTACTCAATTCAGCCAGCAGCTGTCTCTGATGCTTCCCTCAGGCTTTCCCCAGCATCACTAGTGACTGAGTGCTCAGTGGCAGAGCTGCAGAGCTTGCCCAACAAACCTCAAGCCAGCAGCTGTCGCTTGCTCACAGAGGTTGACACCTTTTAGTCAGCGTCAGACCTTGTTCTTTGAAGATGAGGTGGCTCAGAAGAACCCAGAAAAACACAACCTTCCTGGTAGGTAGATAATGACAGCAAGTAGAACTTGGTCCAGTAGATCCAATTTTCTTCTTGACAAAGTCAGTAACATGGTCTTTTCTAAGCAGCCTGAAAAACACACTTCCATGCAATGAACAGGTAGAACTTCACACTTGCCACAACACCATTCTTCAAACTTATACATAAGGTTATCAGAACAATACCACCTTTGAAGTAACTCTTTTATGTAAATAGAACCAATAAATGTTGAACTACTGGTTGTCATGTACTAATTTTCTAATTCACTTGGAATGGAGTGGTAAGATCAAATCACGTAGAGGGAATGTTCAAGATAGCAGCTGGAAGTCTCCAAGTACTGAGGAACTATTCTCACCAGTGTCATGAGTATTGCCAGAGAAATTACTGAAACTTGGCTAAGTTGCTTAAAACAGAACATACTCAATAAACACACGAATAAACAAATTATTTTGCAGCTGTCAGGGTTTATGCTTCTTCTCACTACCCTGAGGCAGACAGAGAAGTTACTAGTCCATGATGGACACCAGAATATATTTAGTCCAACAAACATCTGCGTTGCCAGTAGGAGTAGCTATTTTGAAGTGTGCTCTGATACTCTTTATTTTTCCCTGGGAATGCTGCATCAAGGAACTGTCCATGCTCTTTTGTCCCAAATTTAAGGGGAGCCACCCTGAAAGAATGGAAGGCCTTTTCTATTTATCTTAATATAGTTTGTAGGTTACCAATAAATGCAAAGACAACTTATTCATAAACTTAAAATACAGATATTTTTTGCTTCAACATTTTTGCAAGTAGATGAGCAGACATGAAGAGAATACTATGGGTGACTAACAAGTATTTGGGTTTGTGTGTGTATGTGTATATATGTGTGTGTGTGTTTATATATATATGCCCTGTCTTTGTAAGTTGAAATTAACATTTTGCTGTCTAGGGAACTGTTTTTTGTGCAACCTTGGAAAGTATCTTTAAGAACCCTATACTCTTGAATGACTGGTAGGACTTAGACAAATATTCTTCATAACACTTTTCCTAGCCCTGAAGAATATTAATGTTCATATCTTCCTTCACACCATTGCATCCAAAGATTGCTTCACCTGTATTTTGCCAGGAAAGAGGTTTTTATCTTTCCTAATTCATTGGCTGCTATGTTCATTTACTATAATTATGTTCAATTTTCATCTGCCCAGAGAGCAAATGGAATCAAGGAATGAGTATTTGACGAAGCCATTTGGATGTGAATCCATGGAGGAACAGCCTGTGGTCAGTAATAGTCTAGTCCTGGGATGAGGTTTCTCTTCATGTTTTGGACTTTATACCCTCCACCACTTTCTACCTTATTAATCAGACTCTAATCCTGTAATGAGACACAACAAAAAGTAATCCCTCTGGAGTGATAATAGATTTACAGCACACTCCATGATGGAAAAGAACTATCGACTAATCTTGAACATCCCATCTTGCATTAACAGGAAGAATGGTAAACCAGGGGCAGGTAGAATAATTTCCAGTCTTTGTTCTTGTTCCTCTCATCAAGTAGTAACAGCAACCATGAGAGAGAAGATAGTAATCACTTAAGGTACACGAGAAGTAAGCTCAACATGAACTGGGGCTGAAAGCTTCAAATCCATATTGAAACTAGTGCAGGTCTTCAAGGCACTGCTACAGGTGAAGACCATAGGAGGAATGGAATGCCATCAGTACACTCTGATATTAGCACGCAGGATGGACCATGTTGTTGTTTGACAATATATGGTTGATGCATTACAGAGCCTGAACTGTGGATCAGCATGGAAAGGGTCATAAGACTTGCTTCCTATCTTTAGGGTGTTGCCTTTGTCAATGGATTAGAAAACTAAAAAGAAAAAAAGAAAAGGAGCTTTCCTGGCAATACTCAGACCCTTTAAAACCATCTTTCCAAATTTCTCTTTGATCCTAATTTTGTTTGCTTTTCATGTTTTTGAAGGCTCTCTGATGTGACAAACCTCTATTCTGCGCTCGCATCCAGATACAGCTTTGCAATGAAAAGCTTTGTTCTCCTCCAATATTTGAAGATTTGTGATTGCTGATCTACTCCATTATTCATCTCTGAATGAAGTTATCAGACCTTATTCTTTACTGGCTTCCACTGACATACATCAGGAATATTTCCAAAGATATGACACTCTAATAGTGTACCAAACAAAAGGAGTCCCAGATCTTGCATGTTTCCTTGAAGCTACTTCAAGATGAAGAGACTTCTTTTCTTTCTTCTGTTGTGATTGTTCTTCTGCAATGAATCTTAAAAAAAAAAAAGAAAAAGAAAAAGAAAAAAAGAAATAATAGGGTTTTCTAGGCAATTTTAGCTGGCACTCAGTCACTGCTCTACAGGGAGCTGTGGAGTGGGTAGGCAAGGTATTGTGTCACTGCTGCAGATAAAACAGAAAGAACATAGTAATATTTTTTATATTGTTAGCTCTAAGATTTGATTGGTCTTAAAGGACCAGTGATTCAAAATGTCTTACATGCTGGCATTGCTCACTATAATGCTCTCTAACTCGTTCCTGTTGAACCATACAAAGCAGATGACTGGAAGTGATTAAAGTCTTGATCTGCCCTCCAGCCCCAGTGGTGTCATTCAAGCAAGAGGTTCTGAGCCCTTTCAAGCCCACCACACATTCCCCAAATTGGAGATGTTTGTGGAATAAACTCTCATTTTTAGCACAAAGCCACTGGATGCCAAGAACTGCCATTGTGCAAATGACATGCTCCAAGACTCATTTTACTATTCAGATCCCAAATCCCCCATTTCCTGTTGACTCTCATTGCTTAAGCTAATATCATTCAGCTTACTCTTTCAACTGGTTGGAAGGGCTTAGTCAAACCCCTCTGCAGTCAGAGGAACACAGTGCACATGTGTAACAGTAGAAATTGTTGGTTCAGAGCATATTCATTTGTTGTGTGTAACGCAGTAATAAAAAACAAATGCAGAGACTTCATTTTATATATAATAAAAATACTGCAATATTTTATGTGTCTCATTTTAGCAGCCTGTTTTTAAATAACAACCTTATTTTTTTTCCAATTGCAAATCCTCAAACAGAGGAGCAAAACATAAAAGTATTTTTAGTTTATGGGCTAAACGTCCAGCCCAGCAGTTTGCTAGTAATATATGTATACTGATAATAACCACAACTAGCAGGGGATGCACTGCAGCCTCAGTTATTTCTCTCTGCTCTGCAAGAACATACTCCTCTCATTAAGAATTTAGATGTCAGCCAGGATTGCTAACTGCATTGGTTCACACTTCCCTGAAGAGATGCAAAATGGTAGATTGTTCTTTGAAATGCCTTTTTGGATTCCACAGCCCAGCCACTCAGGAA
Organism: Formicarius rufipectus; assembly: GCA_013399695.1. Lineage (NCBI taxonomy): Eukaryota > Metazoa > Chordata > Aves > Passeriformes > Formicariidae > Formicarius > Formicarius rufipectus. The sequence continues at coordinate 1,085,421 of VXAU01004027.1, read as the reverse complement.
ACTGAGGAAACAGCACTGAAAGTTTGAAAACAATGCTCTGAAGGAGAGAAATTAGTCTATAAGCAAGGTACGGCTGGAAACCTGTCATTTAAAAAAAGATACAATTCTGAGCACGTAGGATAGCTGATCTTTCTTCAAAGAATGGCAGCAATACCAAGGGACCTCCTGAGCCTGAAGATGCAGCTGAGAGGGGACCTTAAGTATCTAAAGGGGTAGTGTGAAGAAGGTGGAGCCAGGCTTTTCTTGATGGTGCCGAGCCACAGAATAAGAAGCAATGGAAGTGAACAGAATTGATGCAGAGGAAGCTCCACCTGAACATGAGAAAGAACTTTACTGTGTGGGTGACTGAGCACTGGAACAGAAGACCCAGAGAGGTTGTGGAGTCTTCCTCACAAGATAGTCAAGAACCATCTGGACACAGTTCTGTGCAATGTGCTCTAGGATGACCCTACCTGAGCAGTAAAGTTTGACCAGATGACCCACTATGGTCCCTTCCAACCTTACCCATTCTGTGATTCTGTGAAAAGATAGCCACACAATGATATGTGAGTAGAAATCACTTTTCCACCTCTCTAGGAGACTTGCTTTTATGTCCCGGGAGTCCACTGGTCTCTGCAGAGCACAATGTGGGTCTGATCCACAGTTGACTGATGCCAGCAGGAGTCCCTCCCAGATTGCTCCAGGCAGAGCTGATACACAGGGCTCCTGGAGGCACAGACAGGGTCATCCGACCCCCCAGACAGGCAGATAATGGTTTCTCTTTTGGTTTAAGTAAAATATTAAGGGTGCTGTGCAATGAATGCATCATGAGTGAAGTACCACTGGAGATGTCAGCCCAGAGCTGCCAAAAATGCAGAAAATTTGGTGTTACAGTATGTCACAGCAGCATTTTTATAGTATCAAACTGAAGTTACAATTTCCACAGACACTGTCCAAATCATCTTGGTATCATTCTGGTAAAATCTGAAGTGAAATACAATAGCTTTCCTGGGAGCAGATGAGCTTAGCACCTTCATGACAGTTGGAAAGGAGTAATCATCATCCGCTAAAACATTTATTGCCATTTCTAGAGAGGCTGAATTGGGAGGAATGGCAATGGGCAGCCCCTTTGGTTTTCCCCAGAGGGTCTGGAGTGAGCAGGATGTATTGTTTCCCTCCGGTCTTTGGAGGTGAAGACAAATTAGCCTTTGCTTCTGACAAATTGGCTTCTCGTTTTCTATAACAAAGTCTCCTAATTGAAAACGTAAACCTGAATTTGAAAATCCCTTGTGTTTTAACACTTTGCTTCTATCTTATTTGTGCTTCTTCATCATATTTGAAAAGCATTTGTGGAGAGTGAGACAGCCCCAATGTCTCCCACAAAAATAATGATAGTCATCACTGATAGGCATGACTTTACAGGTGGTGACAGACAAATGTATTCAGAATAGCAGACAGAAAGCAGTTTTTACCACCAGCCTAACCCTTTTCCCTATTGTGTACTTTTGGTAGCAATTAAGTTGCCCTGTTTATACAGAAGGGAGTGTCCTGGAATGAAACACTGGGCAAAGTGGGAAAACATTGGTGAATCTCTCACCAGGAAAAGTACCATATCATTCTTATTTTCCCTCACTTAAGTGTCAAAACCAACAGAGCCACACACTACACAGTGAAGCATAGTTGGAAAGCACTGCTGGTCTCAGCAGTCACAGGGTTCACTCTGCCTATTCCTTTCTTCCCAGTATGATGCCAGCTACAAACCAGCTCCTCTCTTAGGATTGTTGCTTCAAGAAAAGGGTCTGAGAGGGCTCAGCTGAAGTTTGCTCTGTCAATAAATGTCTGAGAAACATTCTGTGATCCAAGGCTTAAGCAAATGCCTGCTAGTCAGTACAAACCAACTCGCTCCTCTTCCAAAAAGAGAGGAGCTAACTGTGTGCTCTCCCGACAGTGATTTGCTTGGTGTGGGGAGACAGGATGCTCCTAGAGAGAGGAACCGTGACACATCTCCCCTTCCTGTTTTCTTTGGGCCCTGGAAAGGGCTCCCTAATTAAGCAGTGGCACTGTTCATAAGAGATAATGAACAAATGAGCCAATTAGGCCCAATTCATAGTGGACCTTGAAGTCAGTGCACAGAAGCACTTTTCAGAACAAATTTTCTCGCTGGTGACTTTGTTACTGTTTTTACTGCCATCTAATTGAAGCCACTGATGGCCAATTGCCTCATTTATCATCGAGTTTACAGGCCACAGACTGCAAACTAATTAGAGACCAGACATTGTGTTTCAACCTTCCTTTGAAATATTGCTGGCATTTACATGTAATGCCAATTATGTTTCAAAGAAGATGAAAGAGTGGGAATGGGATTATTCCTCAAAACCAGCACTGAGATTAGGCAGGCCCAGATTGCACGCTAACACAGCTATTTTAAATGTATTGGGGAAGGGAGTGGAGAAGAATTAGCACTTTCCCCTCCCCCGCAATTTCTGCCACAACCAAGCACAAACCCAAAACGCACATAATGAATCTTGTATAAACGCTAGTAGTGGGCTCTGCTCTGTGTGCAGTTGTCACTCGAACCGATTTTCACAGGGAAGTGGTGCATTTTGCACTTGAGGTGAGAAATACTGCCCTAAGGATTTAAATCTGACAAGTGCCAAGGTCCTGTGAAGGTTCCTCTGTTTGCCATGGAAAGAGGGGAAGGCAGACCTCTGCATTCGACATGCCTTGGTTCAACAATAAATCACCAGAAGCCTGCAGACATTTGGCAGAGTTGCAAAGAATTGTTATTTTAACTGAAATCTGATAGATTTTCTACTTCTAAGGCATTTTCAGATAAATACCTCCAATTTGGAGCCAGCTTCACTCATCTTGCATAGCTTTCTCCACTAAATTCACTGGGGCTACTCTGGACTGAGGTATGTAGGACCCAGCTCTGGGTAAGAATAAAGCTTATTCTCCTTGTTGTTTCATATTCTCATGCTGGAATTATTCCCCTTCCTTCCCCTTTTTAGGTCCCCTACATCCTGATGGGCTCATTTCTCCCTAAATAAACTTAAAGCACAGAAGCAAAATGCATTTGTTGCCTGGGAAACATACAATTCAGTGTATGAGGTGGCCATCCTAAGAGAGCCATAGACCTCCAAGGAAGTTTTTATATCAATAACTGTAAACAATCAGAAGTATCAGGTTAGTATAACACTCCCTGCTACTTGCTTGTTACTTTTTGAAATGTTTGACGAGTTCCTCATTATAGCCCATGATTTATTTTTGTTTTATGTGGAGTCTTGGTCTTCTTTTCAGAAATGTTTTACTGTAACAGTGAGAGAATTTGACAGAATTTCAGAAGGGAGCAGAAAGCACTGCCTGGGGATTAGTGGTAACCTCTTCATTGTATCATCGCTCTGTCTCATTAGCTCCACTTTTTCACTTGGATTCAATGGCTGTTTTCTGTAACACACTACTGCTTTGAAACACTTACCTCCTCAGGCCTTCTAAATGCTAGCAAATATATTGCAAAAGCATATGATATTCTGCTTCTGGCACTGATGCTACACTATCAACAACAAACCCCCTTTCTCTCAGGAAAATATTCACACCAGTATTTTCCTCGAAGAACTACTTGGAAGGGTGTCCCTCCTTGGGGAGGCTGACTGAACATACTCCAAGAAACACTCCATCACTTCACATATGGGCTTATTTTCCAGTTAAGTTATGATGGCTCCTAAAGATCCCAGCAATGATCATTTTTCTTCTTGGCAGCTGTGAATACTATTATTAGCAGGGCTATAGTATTATATGTTTTCTCAGTTACTAATGTAGGGGCATACATTACATTTAGTCATCTAATCAGCCCAGCAGAAACTCTGCAAGTATGTTGTATGATACATCATGGAAGCAAACTGTGTATCAATACATGATTATTATATTTATCAAGGGTTTCTTCCATCTGGTTCCCAATACTTGCTAACAAAAGCAGAGCCACAAAGAGGCAACATAAGAGCCAGTCACAATTCCTCAGACATCACCACCAAAAACAAAAACATACTAAGAGCTCTGTGCTTCTAGTAGAGAACCATTAAATAATCCAGGTGAGAAGCTAGGGTGATTGTACCAGGAACCTAGTCCCAAAATAAAGGTTACAATGGTTTTAAAGGCTGATCTTGGTCTGTGATTAGAGGATTATAGGTAAGGGCTCATCCTGGTTGAATGGGGAGTTTTATGAACAGGGAACAAGAGATCCTCAAGTGTTTTCCAGCTTTCTTTATCAGTAAGCACCCTTTCCTCTATCTTTTCTTCAAGTAAGAACCAAATCTAATCTTTTTTTTTTGTATCTTTTGTGTGTATGTTAGCATTATTGGCAACAAGACCTCAAGAGGGAATCAGCTGAAAGCAAGGCTGAGGTGGCATCTACATACAGATTCCAACAAAGGAAAACAAACAAACAAACAATAATGCTGTGCAATACCCATAGATATGCTGGCCATCACAGGCAATAACAGCTTTAAAAACCTCAGCATTAAGTACCACCTTGTGATAGAAAAACTGTTTTACCAAACTCCCTTGATTTGGGGGACAATTTTACAAACTATGTCTTCATCAGGGTTTATAAGGAAGTTTTAAAAGGCACAACTCATGGGCTTTTATCATCAGAGACCTAACCTTCCCTGCTTCCTTGGGCCTGAAAGCTTTTACTGCTTTAACGTTCTCCTCCAGCATCCAAGCTCCATGCTGTAATTTGATCTCTCAAGTGACAATAAGAAAAGCAGCCTATGTTGCTGCAGAAGAAAAATAAACCAGCAATTAGCAAGTTCCTCTGTGTTTCCTGTTTACATAGGACTTTTGCAGGGCAAAAGCCCAGAAGAAACTGATCAGCCTGGAAAAGACTTGTAATAAAGGTTATTTAAAATACCCACTGATGCAACCAAGCCTGCTCTTTCCTTCATTTAGAATGTAAAAGGATGGGTTAAATGTGGAATTAAATACTGTCAGTTAGAGGTGACAGTAGGGAGAATTTTCCATAGGTGTCACCTGTGGGAAAGCTGTTCTGCACCACTAGTAGCAAGCAGAGACATTTCCCATCACAACTAACCCCTTATAAAAAAGACAGTGTGCAAAGTCACCAATGCACTAGAAAAGGCAGTTTTTAAACGGGCTAGTAGTAAAGGAAACTGTTTATTGGATGCAACTCATTTTTTCAGGGGTCTCAAGGTAACACTCCTCTGCTGGTCTTGCTACATCTCCAAGGTTAAAAGCTGTACTTGATCTTCAGCAAACACTACTACACATTGCCATTTGGCTTCTATGATTGAGTATCTAATCAAACTGAACTGTGCTTGTTACACAGAACATTATGTTTCAAGGCCTTCTGTGATACCCATTTTCATTTGCAAGTCTCAGAATTTGGGAGTTCTCTCCCCCTTCCCCACCCCCCACTTATTTATGGAGTCTTAGGTAAACTGCTAACCAATTGAGGCAGTCTTAGTATTAGGTACTTTCCCCTTTGCTGCAGTCATGTTGGACACTTTTTTTTAATTTTCTCTCTGGTCAGAATTTAAATTGAGAAAGTGAAATTTTTCCTGTCAAGAGAAGGCATGAAGCTCAAGAGGAGCCGAGGTCTCCTTTGGCAGAGCCGTAGGAACAGACCGTGTGCGGGCAGACTGTAGTCTGCCTATCTCTGAGGGTGCACAGCACCAACAAGGCACTGCTGGAACAGCTGACCCCCCACACCAAGAGTGGCTCTAGTCTCATTCCTGCCATTAGTTTGCTGGATAACCTTTCCATCACACTGTACCATGAGTTCTCACTTAACAGGAGCATTTTCAGTCTTTTATGTAGAACACCCCAAGAAAAGGAGTCCTGTAGAAGAATCAGGTATGATATTTTTGCTACAAATATATTAGCAAGGGATACTAAAAGACCCTACTCCTGGAAATCTAATTAGTGCTGTTATTTCTGGCTTGTCATAGTTTGAGTTCAGATAGTTGCAGTATTGAACATTTGTCATCCTTCCAGAAAATTTAACTGCATATCAGTAAAGCAGTAATGAGGTTTGTGTTTTAAAATTATTTTCTAAATTCTTAACTCAAGAAACCAGAAAGCTATAAAACCACAATTAGTTCGAAAGAGCCTCTAAGTTTCATTCTGCTCCTTGCTTTAAGATAACTGAACCATCCAAAAAGGTTTGGGCTAGTAGACTTGTTTTTAAAAATTGATAACCAAACAGCTGAGACAAAATTTGAGATGCACATACCAAGCAAAAGAATAGCAAGAGTGCTGGTCAAGAAGACCAAAGCCCAAGCTTGAAAATATATTTTAAATGTACTTCCCTTAACTGGCCTGACAGAAAGAAATCCAAGCTAAATTGACTCCTAATGATTTCAGTAGGAGTGGGGTCAGAGGCTCTACATACCAGAGGCTCCAGCTCACCATACAGCTCTGGGGTCCCCCAGAGTTAGGGTTGGCCTCAGGTGTGTCTGCTCCAGAAGCATAGCTTCATGCATCCACATTAAATTTCCCTTTTCATCCATTTAATCTTTAAGCTTCAGTTTTTCATTAAATTGTTAAGCTTTACTTTTCAGATGTGCATTCATAGACTGCCAGATCTAAAGAAAGAAGCTGCAAGCCTGAGGACAATTCTGAATTCAGCATCAAAACTTTTCTGAAGAGATAACTGTGTGGTTGTAAAATAATAAGTGCTGTGACTTCAGCATTGCTTCTTATCTTTCCAAAAATCTCTTATACCACTAGCTGTTAGTTATATTTAATATACATTAAGCCATCATTTTCTCCTCCTGCAGTTTGCTTGAGACTATTGTTAACAAATGCTTAACATATACAAAATTATTCCTCAGATGTCCATGCCAAGTTTGCAGACTGTGCATTAAGAAGTTTTCAAGTAAACTACTGGCAAGAAAATGCTGGATAAATTAAAAATGGGAAGAAAGAGTAACTTCCCATATTCTAGTTCAAAAAAATAGTGGAATATGTTTCATTCACATTTCCCAGGACATTACTGAAGAGAATGATTTCATGATTGCTTAACCTTAACTGTACATTTATGACATGAAAGACCTATAATCATCAGATTAAAGGGGTAAAATTTAGGAAGAGTGTGGGTTGAAGCGTTCTAGGATATATGGTCAGTTCTATGATATGAAGTGGGATATGGAAAAAGAATAACATAATAACATACATTTTTAGTATCTTTCATCCACAAGAATTTCAAAATGCTTCCCAGACTAAACATGAAAGTCCCAATTCTGATTTCTGCTCCTCTGGTGTAAATCCAAGGTGATTTGACTGAAGTTATTAGAGTCAACTCTTCATTTACAAAATTGAATTTGAGATCAGAGGTTTGGCCCTATTGTGGGCACACAGTAATGGCTTTCATTTGTGCACTGGTCTCATTCAAACAGCTTTCATTTGAAGCAAATTCATTTTCCAGTATTGGGAAAAGTAGAACTGATAAATCTGGCATTCAAATATACAGCAAACGAGAAGGAAAAGCAGTAATGTACATTTTTAATGTTTATCCAGAGATGCAAAACAGGCAAGTATTCCTGTGAGTCTAAAATATTTAATTCAGATCAATAAAGTGTTTCTCCAAGAAAACACTGAAGTAAAGGAATAGGAAGAAGCAGAAAGAAGAAATATATAGAAACACATTAAATTACACTATATAGATGATGTCTCTGTCCAGTTCACTCAAGAACTCTTTCTTGACAAGAAAATAAGCTTTGTTTTAGTGCAGTATCCCTCGTTCCAACCACATCCAGATCCTTTCAGAAATGCATGAAAATCAGGTTTTCTTAGCTCTACAGTCACTGACTATATTTTTATTGTGCTGTGAGAATTAGAAGCGAGAGATCCTTCAGGACTATCAGTATTTTCCAAGCTGACTTGGGAAGGCAGTGCAACTGATCTGCAAGTTGTTAGGCTTTTTTGTTTGGTTGATTTGGGTTTTGTCTGTTTGGATTTTCCTAAACCTAAGCTTGCATGGACCTACCTGACACTTGCTGAAGCTCACTGCAGTTTCTCTGTTAGTTCCAGTGTAGCTTAGACTGAGGTCTTCTGTGACCATAGAGCTGAAGTAAATTGTTTTAGGCTTCTTCATGAGAAGAAAGCTGCAAGACTCTTTTTGCACTCCCTCCAAAATGCTCCCCTAACCTATTTTCCAGGTCAAAGAACAGGGGTCAATCAACTTTCAAGGAAAGAAACATCTCTACTTTTGTCTGCTTTTGCACAAAATTGTACCCTTCCTAATCCAACTGTATGTCAGCAAAAAACTTAAAACTTCCCAGGAGAGTATTTATCTGATCTCAGGTCGGTAAGAATGGCTTTAGAACTTAAAGTGCTGGTATGTAAAGAGCAACAAACGCTGCTGTTTATTTGAGCAGTAGGGTCAGAAAGCAAGTTTGAACTTAGAGGAAAAAGTCATAAAAAGTTCAGTTTGAATGATGAGCATTAAACTATTTGCTGTTATTTAAATAAACAGGATTTGCACACACCATTGATCAGGATTGAAAAAATTTTCTTGTATTTCTGGGCTTCTGATTTCAGACAACCAAGGGTCACCACTAGCTCAAGTCACCATTTAGTGAGTGAATTTTCCAGTTCTTGGTCTTCCGCAGTTCATTAGAAAAAAACCCCCCATGAATAGAAAAACAACAACAAAATTATACTGCAAATGAATGACACTACCAGTCTAAAATTCAATAGCCTAAGATTTAAATTGGTTAGGGTTAAAAGTGAGATAGGAATAATTGACACAAATCCTTTAAAAGTTTCTCACGTCTGACACAAAAATCTTCCTGTAATTAATATACAGGGAGCAATTCTCCAGCGGCAATATTATGCAACGAAGTCCTGAAGCAAAGATTGCAAATTTAAGAAAAATGTTGTGATTTATATATTTCATTGGGACTGCTAAAATTGAGCAAAATTTGTCCTTTGTGGTGATTATGTAATGACTGAAGTTAATTAAGATACAATTTCTTTATGCTGACTTAGGAAGGCCCTTTATAGCCTGATACATTCTTGCCAACTAAACCATACAGAAATACAGAGGAATGAGATTTTTAAGAAAGCCCCTCTCTGTCTGGCCCCTGTGTTCTTTCCTGTCTGGATCAAATGCAGAGTCTCGGGGTGGATTCTATTTGAAGAAATAAAGTTCTTTAGTAGTCTGTTGGGCTGTAACCTTGCCTCATCTCTCAGCATAGCAATTATTGGAGCAGGGACCAGTGCCTGAGCATCTCTAGTCATCCGAAAAAAGGAGAGGGGACCGATTTTAACCCCTACCACTCTCTCACCAGGATTGTACCTACCTTGACTTGATCACTAGTCTCTACCAGCCCTCAGGACACAAGAGGCATGCAGCAACCCTAGGGAAAGGGCAAGGGGAGGCACAGGCAAACTATGACTCTGATAACCAGCCGCAATCCTCTGGCTGCTGCCAGCTCACAGCTTGGCTCCCAATCCTTCAATCCTGATTAAGGCTAAAAGTAAGGTACTCTACAAAACCAGCCTTCTCTTTCTAAGGGGAAAAAAAAAAAAAAGAAAAAAAAAAGAAAAACCCAACTAAACAAAACATCCACTTCCACTTACTGTGTGCAGAAATACAGGATTTCCCATATATTGTTCATAAAAATACAGGTTTGCAATAGGAAGAAGATTTGAGTTACATAGTTTGTGGGTTTTTTTTCTTCTTTCTCAAATCAAAACAGTCAACACTAGAGACAGGTAAGTTCTGATTTGCAAAATAAACATCTTGAGTTCCCACTAGCTTCAATTGCCTACTCCCCTCAAACCAGACCTTCCTCTAGTGCAGAGTTGGGAATTGGTCTGAGCTCAGAACCCAGAGAATTTTCAGAATGTATTAAAAAAAAAAAAAAAAAGACAAAAAAACCAAAAACAAAAAAACACCTCACTGCTCTCCTGTTCACTTCTGCAACAAATACACAAAGTGGATTTTTAGTTAAACCATTTTTAAACAGAGCAAAGACGTCAAGACTTGAGTGTGAATGGCAATGTTACACTCTGACAGACAGGATGGGATCTGGATAGAAACAGCTCCTCTCCTATGCCTAAAAAGTGCACGTTTTCAACACATCCAAAGGGAAACATGCATCCCATGCATTTGTTTCCTTCCCTGGCTCAGGTTATCATCACAAGTAACAAAAGCAAACGAGATTCTAGCACTTACCTAATGTTCTTCTCTTGTCTTTGCTGTGTGCAACCTGGAAAGGGAAGTGTTGCCCAGCATCCATGTGGTAACAGCATCAAAAGATACCAATGCACCCCCATCATCCAAGTCTTCTATGTATTTCTCAAGTATCTGGGTTACTTTTACAGAATGAAGAAAAAGTTAGTTGTTATGCCCTCTGCCTTTAACAGGGTATAGGAGCTACCTATGGATAAAAGATGTGTTTGATGTGAGCCCACATCACCTTAAAGCAGGATCTTAAAGACAAAAAATCTGTAAGTGAATTCAAGAGTGGTTGATAAATTCCATCTGAGGGGAATAATTTCTTCACTCTACTCCTTAGCAATCTGCTTCTGAAACTCAGACATATATACTAGCCCAGTTCAGGCTTGCTCTTTGGAAGATCTCTTCAACCAAGTTGCACATAAACATTGATTTCAGCAGAACTGCTTATTTAAAGTAGCATGCAGCATAGCTGCTACTTCTAAGCCCTAAATGCATAGACAGTAAAACTGTTTTTTTAAATCATTAGCACAAACTCACAACCTAGAGAACATTGGTTAGGCTTCTGACACTACAAATATTAGGTTTTCTCTTCATTTCAAAAAACCCTCAACTTGCAAAATTATTCAATCCTGGATACAAGAAGTCTTGAGGAAAAGAGGAGCATAAAAAAGGGTGGAGGGATATGGGGATCTCAAAAAATTGTAAAAGCCAATGGAAAGTTAATTAATTAATTAATTAACACTCAGGACCCAAAGGGCTGCTCTGAAGTGAGCCCAGAGCCTGAAAAATGTGGAGCTTCATCCCCACCTGCAATGAGTTGGTATTTGTTATTTTATCCTTCTAACAGCTGTAGACTCTCAGGGCTGTAAACCAAATAAGATTTACAAAAGAAATTGTAGATGACTATGGAAAATGAGGGGCTCTGTGATGTCCTGAGTAGAGCAGAGGAACTGGAGTAGCCTTTTTTACATTTATAGTCTCATACTTTGTGGTCTTCAGGGAGTTAAGATGCCTGTCTAATTTGCCCTTCATAACACTACTACCTGCCTGTTGCAAGTCCCAATTCACATTTGAAAAGGGTTTGAGGCAGCCAGATGCAGGAATTACCAAAACTACAAAAATTACTTAATCACTAGGTTATCAAACAAAATGCTGAGTGTTCTTTGGCATAAGAACCAGCAATACATTTTCCATGCAATATTCTAAAGATCTGAAGCTGAAATAAAGAGCATGAAATCAGGAAAATGGTCTTAAAGTGTGATGTTAGCTATACTAAGCACACGTTTATACATTTACATGTTTGGAAAAGCTGAGAAGTTCCCTATCAGGATGTAAATTTGCATTATCCATTTATCATGATGCATTTATCATATAGTTCCCTTACTCATGATTCAGTGTCATTCAAATGGGAACTTCCATTGCTTTTACTGTGCATGAGTCTTAGCATAAGGTTTTTGTGTCTGGTGAGTTGATCTTCGAGAACCAAACACACTTTTTGTGAGAAGAGAGAAAAGAATATATTTCTATGATAAGTTATTACATAACTGGTCATGTTAACACCACCTATATGCCAGTTTTGCACCACTTAACCAGCCTTTGGAGTATTGGAACGCTATCCAGCTCCGCATACCATGTCCTGCACAAGGATTAGGAGCAGGTGGCACAGAAGCCCAGCAGTGGGATACTGAAAGCATCATTTGCCCATGGCTGTTTCTGGAAGACAATCTGATAATATTTCCTCATTCAGCACTGCACTGCCTTAGAAAGGACTGCCATGTGCAAACACTGCATGTGTTTCCCCATGACAAATGGTGTTGAATTTGCCCAGTGCATTGGCTAAGAAGGTCTAAATATGTGACCAGAGCTTTGTCATGGTCTTTCTTTGCATGCCAGACTTGCTACTAATGTTTTCTTCATTTTGGAAATGATGTGGCAAAAGAAGAGTACCACTCTGTAACTCAGGTCCACTAGTGACTGAAATCTTTCTCCTATCCTTAGCAGAGGAGCCATCAGTGGTTTCTTCCTCAATAAAAATCTTGCACTGTGAAAGCCTACTGTTCTACCTCATCTTCTCTGTCCTCTGGTTTTGTCCTGACAAAACCAGTGACATGACACTTCTTAAATAAATCAGCCCCTGGTTGTGTTTTATGATGCCACGGTGAGCACAGGCCTGACCCTTCATAATCAGCATCTCGGCACACCGGGAAGCTTCCTGCTTTAACCTCTCTAGCAGCCAAGCAAACTTGCCTACACTGCAGAAATAATGTGAATTACCTCACCTCTGTGTATCGTAATAACCCTTACCACACATTATGCCAAATGTTCAGCACCGAACTGCAAGGAGCCAAAATGCAGACAAACCTCCAATAATATCTAAAACAGAGTTCAAGTGAAGCTGGGTCCGTGCCAGGCTGCAGAGATCATTCCTCATGTCAGCCTCAGATCTGACCCTTGTGCATATGAACTAACGAAAGGGGCAGGGAATAAAACGGTATTTGAGTTATTCTCACAGAGCAGGTACTTAATAATATCCACATTTCCAGCATTTGAACGTTATGCTTTTATTAAGCAAAAAACGACTCCCACCAAATATCCCTCAGTTACAGTAAAGGCTGTGAGCATGATTTTATTTCAGCCTGTGAACAAAGCCATATGGATTTCATCTGAGGGATTTGGGGGTTTTGATTCTTATAAAAGTCATGATGTCAAACAAAACTTCAGATCAGTCCCAAAACATATGCAGTGTGACAGCCGACAATGAAAACTACACAATGACATTCTTCAGCCCGACAACATCTTCAGGCTCAGCAAGGAATCAAGCACAAATGTGGATGGGCTTCAGCTTTCCAAATCTAAACGAGAGGCAGCATCTGACACTTGAATTATGCCATCCCACAGCTGGGGATGCATTTTGACAAACACGGTTCTCATGGCCACAAGCCATTTTAGAACTTCTTAGAAGATTCGATATCCTGAAGAAACTGCAGTCCCATGCCCCTCACCACACAGCCTTCCCTAGTTTTGAATATATCTCCATTCATCTCCTCAACCATAACCTGGAATACAAATTTTATAATGCCCACAGTTTTCACACTCCGCACAGCTCAAAGTACACCAGTGTTAGCAGGGATATTCCTTGGAGGGTTTGGGCTCGTAATCAGTCAGCATCTCCAGCACTTTCCAGTTGCTTTCTTGACAATAATCCAGAAGGAAAAGAGGCTTATTCCAAAAATACATGTCAGATTCTTCAAAAAACAGGCCTCAAGGACCTATGAGAAATTTCTGTTAAGCTGCGGCTAGAGCCAGTAGGAGGGGAACTGGTAAAGCAAAATGCAACATCAAAAGAACTTTTAATCATAACAAAATAACTACCTATTTTTGCATCTTGAGAGGTTGCTTAGAAACATAGCATGGTTAGGGTTATTATACACTCAAAACAAAATTCAGGATTTGAAACAAAATCTAGGCTTATTGGCTATGTGCTCTCCTATTTAGCCCAGCCAAAAAGACAAAAAAGGCCTGGTTACTTTTAGTGCCAAAAAAATTACTAAAACATTTATAACAGTTAGTCATACTACTGAACAAACCACTCAATTAATCAGCTAACTACTGTATGTTTGAAAGAGACAATGCAAAGTTCCATTTCTAATAAAGTGCAAAATATTGATTAGTTCCGGGACAACACATGAATAAATTACTAGTGCTCATAATTAGGCTTTGCAGTTTCCAAAAATTCTAGATACTTTTCACACATCATTTATCAATATTTTTTCTTTCATTTCTCTTTGCTTTTAGCCCATTTATTTTAGAACGATGGCCAAAACCAACAAAATATTTCCTTATAGTTCCCTCTCTCACTTCCTGCTTATGAAAGAATTTTCACTCATGGCCTCTTGCACTTCTTGGAATCAAATTTCTTCCAGAAATCCGTAGCTTGAATGCAGTATTTTAATTATGAGTATTATTACAATCTCCCTTTCACTCCTCCATCCCACATTCCTCATTCTCTGTCCTAATAGTTGGTTCCTCCCAAACCGGCTGTTAGAGGCAAACCTACAAATTTACTGCTTGCTTCCTTGCTATAATGCCCTCTCAACGTTGCTTTTTGTGATCTAGTCTCTCAGAAGAAAAGGAAAAAAAAAGAAGGAGAGNGAGAGGAGAGGAGAGGAGAGGAGAGGAGAGGAGAGGAGAGAGAAAATAAGTTAAAAACCTCTGAAGTTTGTGACAAAGCATTTCCATGAGGTCTATTTTTTTTTGCACTTTATAGGTTGTGAAAGGCTCCATCTATCCTCATATACTGGAGTGCCACAACCTGCAGCAGTGGCTTCCCCCAAGGCAACAAACAGGTACAGGGGCTCAGGAATCTCTGGCTTATCCAGGCTGCAGCTGGGTGTGCTGCAGCCACCAGTGAAGGCCATGTGGGTGACACAACACATGTGGGTCCTCTAGGCATGGATTATGTCACTAATGCCAATAGCAAAAAGGGAATTCTACAACTGATTTCCAGAACTGCTCAAACTAGTTGAAAGAGATTTCGTGGTCAAGTGTAAGCTTCGCAAATGATGAAGTTTGATGTATTTGGGAGGAGGAATTCCTTACAAGGCCAATGGAGTGCTGCTTCCAGAGGCATTGCAAACTAAGCTGTCAAAACCATCTGAGAACTGTCTTCAGATTGAACTTCTTGCCAAGGAAGGACTCAGATAACACTGTCTATATGAGAAAACATTCCAGGCAATATCCCATCACATTTTAAGTTAAAACCATAGATTTTATTTTTTGATAGTGCTGACAACAGATGTATTTTAGCTAAGAGAACTGTCCAGGATGGAAATGAAGGAGACCACAGGCATAATGTTTACACAGTTTCTATTAGTGCATGGGAACAAATCTATCTCTTGTGATTATTTAATTGTCTGGGCTTTTTTTCCATAGCATAAGAACATATGTGTGCTGATATGTATATTTATGTACATGCACATATAAAAATAAGTATATATGTTTATATATGCCTTTGGAGGAGACCATTTCAAAATAAATCTGAGAATGACAGTAACACAGTATTCACTCTCAGATACACTCCATGGAAGGCTGAATACAGAAGAGTTGAATACAGAATTTTTTCATCTGGCACTTTGTAAGTAAGATGCATAAATTCAATTCCTTAGGAAGACTCTACAGATCTGGAACTAACAAGATGAATACATTCAGTCATGCAAAGGTTTTTTCTTAACCTGACACACCTACCCTTTACAAGAATGTCAGTCCTCATAACTTAAAACCTTGAGGTGAGATTGCGGAAGCGTGATAAAAATATCGTGTGCCCTGCACAGGAAATTTACATGAAAAGTGTACTAAACATGTAAAAATAGAGTGATTTCTGATAGCACAGAACTTAATATAGGTACATGCTTCTCAGAATAATGTCTTGACCAAACCTCTTGAGTGTCCTTCGCTTCAGCAATTAGAAAGTGCCATTTCACATGCATTTAACAAACCAGTAATCCCAGAACCTAGTATTGCTTTAAGTCTATTATAGTACTGCGTTAGTTTGATGGAAAGGACAGAGACAGAAGAAACCAAAGTACATATATTTAATACTGTTTGAATTCAGGTGTTTGAATTTTCTGGGGTCTAAAGATTAGGGGGGGAAGAAAAAAGTATTCCTTTAACTTTGTGAGAATTGGGGAGAATTACGTTTCATTTTCTGTATGCTCCCAAAGAAAATTCTTCTCTGTAAATATCCATGGAACATGTATCCTGGGCAGGTAGCAGGAGTTGGCTCAATAAATAAATTGAGTTGAATGCATAGGAAGCAGAGAAGCAGATACACTTTATAAACACATAAATCATCCAGTTAACAAGCAAAATGGAGTTATGATCAATCACAAGCCTTGGAAAAGCAAATTCAGAGTAGCAAGTACAAAACTGTATGTGCTGTTCCCCGATCAAATATGTTTGCAAACCTCACAGACTCAAGCACTACACATGTCAAAAGTAGGATTATAAAGAAACTGTTCAAGAGCCAAGAAAAAGAGCTCATTGAATAAACAGTTTGCAGTGGTTATTATGACCAATTCTAGCTGAGAGATGCATTATGACGGTGATTGTCCTCTCAAGAGACAGTAAGGTTGCTAGAAGATTTTGTCAGACTGCCTGATACCATTGAACAAATGGACTCACTTTTGAGCACAAAATCCCTTCTCGTGGTTTAAAAAGGGTAGAAAAAAAAGTCAGGGTAAATATAGCTTGGGAATAATTGTTCCAAGCTTCACTGCTTTATGTTGCTCACTTGAAGAAGGGCTGTATGCTCAAAAAATTAGCCTTTTTTCCTTCTACACAAAAATTATTTCTCCCTTTAAGGCTGACCAGTCCTGTGTATTCAGCCCATCACAGAGCTACAACAGGCTACTGCTGCTTTAAGGGCAGAGATGGTGAGAGCAGCTCAGCATTTTAAAAGTCTAGAAAGATTTTCTGCGAGCAGCTGTCCTTCAAGGTTTCACTTCGAATAATTTTGTTCCCTCGAAGTGTTCAAGGCCAGCTCAGGTGGAACCCTGAGCTAGCTAGTCTAGTGGAAGGTTGGAACCAGGTGATCTTTCAGGTCCCTTCCAATCAAACCATTCTGTGATTCTACAATCAATCAACTTCAGCCCAGAGAGCCAAAACTCTATTCAGCCTGGCCAAGTAAAGTCAGGTCACCTAAGAAAATCTTGAAGCATTCTTATCAAAGCAAAACTGAAAACCAAATTATGATATGAGATTAATATCTTTGTTGATGAAAAGTAATGGAATTTGCCCTACCTGACTGTTATGTAGAATCAGAGACTCATAGAATATCCTGAGATGGAAGGTACCCACAAGAACCATTGAGTCTAGTTCCTGGCTCTGCACAGGACAACCCCAAAATTCCCATCATGTTCCTAAGAGTTTTGTCCAAATGTGTCTTGAACTCTGTCAGGTTTGGTACTGTGACCACTTCCCTGGCGAGCCTGTTCCAGTGCTTCACCACTCTCTGGGTGAAGAACCTTTTCCTAATATCTAATCCAAACCTCCCCTGACAGAGCTTCATGCTGTTCTCTCAGGGTCTATTGCTGGTCACCAGAGCAAACAGATCAGTGCCTGCCCCTCTGCTTCTCCTCATGAGGAAACCGTAGACTGCTATGAAGTCACACATCAGTCTACCCTTCTCCAGATTGAATAAACCAAGCGACCTCAGCCACTCTTTGTGGGACTTCCCTTCTAGATCCTTCATCAACTTCATAGCCCTCCTTTGGACACTCTTTAATACCTCTGTATCTTTCTTATATTGCAGTACCCAAAACTGCACACAATATTCAAGATGAGGCTGCTCCAATGCAGAGCAGAGCGGGACGATCACCTCCCTCGACCAGCTGGTGATGCAGTGCCTGATGCCCCCAAGGACCCAGTTATCCCTCCTGGCTGCCAGGGCACACTGCAATTTTCATCTGAAACAAAGTAAAACCTGAATTGAATAGCTATGTGATGCAGAAGATCACAACACACTAGCTTGCCTGGATTAGATTTTATTTCCTCCTGCAGTAATTTCTCCAAAACCATTTTAGCAAGGCTGATAAAATCAATAGCTACTTCACCATATATAGATACAACGCTGAATTAAAAGGGACAATATTTTTAAAGGTAGTGGCCCTAGATATTCTCATTATCCTTCATAATTTTTCATGGCCATGTATTTCCATCCCTCGTCTTTTAATTTTGTTACTTTTGCCCAGTGTTACAATCATCTATTGTTCACTGCTTTCTCTTCCCAGTGGTTGATCTTGCAAATGCTTTCCAAACAAGGAATTCCTTTAACTTCAAATAAGTCTTGTAAGTAAGGTTTTTTATTATTGGACCCTAAGCTGTACATTTTTTGAAGCAGAAAATCCGCTTTATCTGTTTTGTAAAAGATGATAAAGAATAGACTCAAGGGAGACAACTCAGAAGAAGCAGATAGCTTAACAAAACTTGTGTCTGGCATACAGATACAAATAGATTTGGTTTTAGACTCCACTGTTTTTCTCCAGTTTTTCCAGAGAAGGGAGGAAGAATGAAGCTTCAGGGGTGGTAAAGTTATAAATGACATTCCATGAGAGATACTTCTTAAAGGAGAATTTTTTTTCCTCTAGATTTCTTTCCCTCATCAGTAGGAGGCTGTTTTTAAAACACGTTTCTTTAACAATATGACCATATTGAACCATTCCCAGTTGGATTTTTTTTTATGGTAAAACATAAATAGCCTCAATGTAGAAAGCCCGAGCACAGGCTCTACAAATGATTTCTTTACTTCCTCCAGCAGCCTCAGCCGGTATGAGAGAGGTCTTCTGAGGGCATCTCCCATGCCACCAGCACTGCCAGCCCACACGAGCCAAAAGCCCGAGGTCTCCTTGCAACTGCCAGCACTGAAAACATACAAACACATGGTTAATGATCTTAGCAGAGACTCGATTCAGGGACCTTGCATGTCAGCTGTTTTCACATTTACTCTCTTCTTTGCAATGACAAGGGTTATAAACTTAAAGGGGGAAGGCTGGGGGTTTTTTGTTTGGTAGTTGCTTGGGTTTTTTCTCCTTTTGAGTTGGCAGACTGGGGCTCTTGGGAGCAACTGTAAGGCTCAAATAAATTCACACATCTCTAAATCATACTGAAGTGGGGGTAACATAGGACATTTGGGGTCCCTTACACCATTCTATGATGCTTGACCATGCTAGGGTACCTGTCACCCTGGTACAGCTCTGCCACAAGCCTCAGAAAAAGAGGGAAGGAATGAGAGGCAACCGCATGAGCCCTCTCCCGGTGCTCTTGTAGTGTATGCAGCATCGCCAAATCAGGAACTGCTCCAGTGAAGGGGTAATTTGTCTTGTTTTATTCAATTAAGCTTATTTGCATATCTGAGGTTAATCTTTTTTCCTGTTATTCTAGCAGCAAATGCACACCATGATATACACTGATACACTGAGTGGAAAATCATATGTTTGTGTATGCCCATCGCTGAAGTCAATCACAATAAAAGATATAACAAATTATGTGATTCCTTCTCGAAATTGAATCCTGTGATGTTTATGCAGAGCATAAGGATACTTATGCCTGTAATGCAACAAGCCTGCTTTCTATTTACATAGATGAGTGAAACATTGCCCTGGCATTACACAGAGTAAAGTGTGCAAATTCTAAACCCTTCCATAGTCCCTGGATATAAGAGTGCATTCATATGTTTGTGTTTAACATGAACAAATTTATGATCTGATGTGGATTCCTCTGAGTACAGATGTATTCCAAATATTTGCTGAATCCTAATTTTGAAGGAACAAATGTGAGTGCTTTGGGAGGGGGAAAAAAGGTTATTTTCTATTTATTTTAAGGGGGTTCAGTGCAGTGCAGGCTCTTTTATTAAGATGTGGGTTGAAGGTTGTCTGTGACACTTTAAAGGATACAGATAGTGAGAATCAGCATATTAGTAGAACATCAAAACTCAGAAAGTAAATCAAACACTTCCAGATCTATTTATGCATTTTTGTATTTGCAGATAGTCCAGGTTTTACGAACACTGCCAACAGAAACATACACAAATCCAGTTGACACTGCCAAGAGTGGCATAAAGCAATCTGCATAAATCCACAGTATTACCCTCAAAATCATTTTAGACAAAAATGGCATGTTTGAGATTAGAGCTTCTGTAGGAAGACAGAGTGGGAGAAAGAAAAAGTGATTGCATCCCTGGTGTATAGCCATGCATCTTTCTGGTGGAGTTTCCCTATACATGCAGGAATCACCTCTGGATATTAATTCAGTTCTTGTCCTCTGTTGCATGTAGATACCCACTACCCAAGGCCAGTGCTTGCAGTCCCTTTCAGCCAGATTGTTTCCCTTGATGTTACATACAGGGAGACAAGGAGCAGCCCAGCTTTCCCAGTGTTTTAAGTCAATCTTAAAGCCTTTCTATTCTGATAATGTGGCTTAGGGGGCTCACTGCAGATCCCAGAACATACATTCCAGTATGCCAGTTGTGGTTCAGGTTAGAGATAACTACATTAGAACAGAATGTATTTTAGGCTCAGGATCAAAGTTTGCATCTGAGGCCAAGTCAAGGGAAAAGTCTGATATTTCAGTAATCATGAGAAAAGTCCTAATCATACTGATATGCTCTCGGTTTCCACAGTGCCAGTAATCTTTTGGATCGATCTGATTTGCCTGAAACTTTTGCCATCTTGAAATGTAGGAAATGGAGAAGGGCAGATATTTGCATAGTTTTAAATCTGCTCTGGAACAAGACCCACTGGAGCAAAATTTTAAAAAAAAAAAGAAAAAAAAAAAAGAGAAAAAGAAAAACAATCCAAATGCTTCTTTATACCTAATGGAGACTGTATTCATTTTGTCATTTCTCACACATACAAAGACATATTTTTCAACAACCAGCCATCTGCATCAAACTTACATGCTCAGTGTTGTTTCTTTTGATACAGTTGGCCAAATTCCCATTGATTTCAGTTGGAGGAAGGTCAGAACTAAAGTGTGTTACCAAAAACATGCAAAGACATGTTCTGGTTGGCAATTATTTAAAGAGCTATGGAGCTTTTAGCAATCCAAAGCACAAAGTGTCTCTGATAAGACTTCATTTGTATGCATGTTGGAAAGACAATGTGCATGATACTGTGTGCCTTCCTGAAATACCCTTTTGATGGAAACATTCTGTCTGCTCGTTAACCTTTGTGTCCTTTCCCTGGGAGACCTTCCTCTGTGTGTAAGCCAGCACCTTCTTCCTGAAGTCTTCTCTTGCAAGGAAATACCTCCAGTTGACTAACTGAACCAAACCTAACAGAATGTTTTGCTGTCCCTGATTTTTGTCCTCACTGAAACTGGAGGGCATGCTGGTTTCAGGAAGCCAGATTGTGAGCAGTAATCATGGACCAGTCATCATCAAATGTTGCTATCAACAAAGCCAAGGTGGTGTTTTCTGCAGGTGGAGCAATAAAAGGGCTAAGATGATCTGATGAAGTAGTTAATGTCCTTACCACCAGGTCTTTGAAACACACAAAAAGCCCCTTTGCAAGAGGAGTCCCACACTGTTACTGCAGGACAACAGTATAACAAGTATATGAGCCAGATACAGTTCAACCAAACACATAGTACAACAAACAGCACTAAAGGTGTGCATTTCTCTGTTTGCCAGAGGTAGAAACCCAGAATAGCTTCAAACTGCTGACTCGCTCAGTCAATTAAAAATAAAACTCCTGGACATGGATTTAACAGTGACCAAGTGGAAGGACAACTGGGACATTGAGGTGGCAGTGGAAAATTTAAAATTAACTAAGTTAAACATAAGGCGAATGCAAGCTAGGAAAGTCCAGAGAAGTAGATACTTGGAGGCAATGGTGAGTTTTGCTAGAGGTTTTTAGGCTGTGTGCCTAATTCCCATGGAAAGTAATGAGAGATAGTAGCCAGAGTATAAGTATGCATTTATTTTTAACAAACAGTTTGATTCCTATTTAAAGGTGAAACTCACATCATCTGGAAGACAGGGCTTTTAATTTTAGAGGCAACATACTTTATGTTTCTGGCAGCAGATCCAAGGTAGGAATTTTTCAAGCTCCTTTGTGTTTCAACTTTTTAAGTTCAGTTCACTTTGCTGCTCTCAGAACAAGGCATTTATACGTGCTCCAAAATCTCAAATTATCTACAGCTTAGTTACGTGTACTACCAGATAAATCACTGCAAATACATATATGTGTATTTGTATGTTACTCTTCCCTAAGGAAGTGAGACTGTGCTATCACACACTTTATCTCCTTCTAACTTTGGAAATCTTTCCCAAATGTCAAACACATTTGACAAAGGACTACAGGTCAGAGAGATAACTAAGTCCCTAGAAATACACTGATAATCAGTAGCCAGGACAGTGCAATAGCTGAGACAGGAGGGCAGGACATGTTTTGCAATTAAACCCTCCAACTAGCATCAATCTGACCAAAGAGTACACATGAACTAACCAGACAGCTGGGGTACAAGTAGTTCCTAATAACTGTGACACATATCTTCCTCACTAAGCATCAGAAAAATGCTCACAACACAACACAAAAAAATTAGAAAGATTAGAAAAATCCTCACAACACAAAAAATTTAATGGACAGAAGGAAATAAATCTAAAGGTAACCATGCCTAACTTGACCTGTTGCTTACTTGCTCAGGAAATGTAATTGCATCACATTGGAGCTAGTTAGTGCATGGGAGAATTGACTTTAATTATGCGTCTTCCTTTGGCACTGTTTTGCCTGTGCCATATCACATGCCATAGAAAGCAATTTGATACATGTTAAAAAGAAATACAGTGTGCTATCAAATTGGCCTTCAGTTTCATAAATGACAGACCTTTTCTTGGAATGGTACGTCATATAATGTCTGGTTTGAAGAAGGATGAGACTCTGAGGTATCAGGTTCTCCATAACATACACTGTGCATAATAGAAAAAAAAAAAAAAAAAAAAAAAAAAAACCAAAAACAAAAACAACAAAAAACCAAAACAAACCCCAAAACCAAACCAAACCAAACCAAAAAAATCCCCTGTATTCAGAAAATAAAATAGGTGGTCATCTTTCTCGATCCTTCAGGTTTATGTCAAAGGTCAACAGTGTGGACCTACAACATGTTTGATCTTAATTAATTAGCCAAGGAAAAGCACTTGTGTACTAGCATAAATAATAGACATATTTTGAAAAGACCAAAGGAAAATCTGATGAAGTTACCTTACTCTTGATTTCCCATGGAAAGACACTCAAATGCCCATTTTTGGCTGACACAACAAAATGGTCATTCTAGACCTTGTCTTTGTTACAGCAGCAACATTTATTAACAAGGTATTTTTTTCTGTTATTGAGAGATGACATAAAAGAAATCTTTTCATTCATGACTTTTTTCTAAGATGTAAGAAAGTGGATTTAAGAACCTGTCTACATTTTATTGCACTGCATACTATAAACTCATGACAAGCAGTACAGACGGATTATTACTGGGTCCTCAAGTTTCCCTAAAGAGCTGGGAAAAGTAATTGCAAAAAAAAAAAAAAAAAAGTGTATTTGTTCACAGAATAATATTATATAAGCTTTTCAGTGAGAGCATGGAAAAAAAATGGAACATTTCTAAGGTCAGGCATAACTTTAAGGAAGCAAGACATTATGATGAGAAATGTGTCAAAAGCTTCATCTTAACTTCACCTGGAGCTAGTTTTGGCTGAAGAAGAATTTATAAGACCCCCCCCCAAAAAATTCCTCTTTTCATCCTTCCTGCATGTTCTCTTCCTATAAAAATAAGTTTTCAAAAATATGATACATATATACTTATAAATGCTTATAATTAGCTAAAAATTAATTGTGCTATTATTTATAATTAATAAATATATTAACAAATATAGTGATAAATGCTTAAGTGTGGTTCCACAACACATATTTCTGTAAATTATAGAGTTTTTCCCAAGAAGTTGCAGACTTACAAATCTTTCCTCAGATAAACCTTGAGAATCATTAGCTGGAATTCAGCCTACAGCTCTTGACCTTTGAGATATTGTCCATCTTTCCAGTCAACATTACAGTCATACAGTGGATTCTGCAAGCAGAAGACATTTCCTGGTAATTTCAGGTGAATTCTGACGTTTTAACAGTTAAAAGAAATGCAAATCTTTTTGCACAGTGAAATTCAGAATGGAGTGAGAAAGCGTAGGTAACACTAGCCCTACATTTTTCTGAATTGAAACTTCAGATTTTAACACAAAGAAAATAAATCCATTTTCAGTCTTTCTCAAGAATAAGCCAAAATTCATTGTAGTTAGCATTACTCATTTGAGTAACTCTGCTGGGCTTGGACCTGCCCTTTTTCCTTGTGATTATAAAGCAGAATATGCACCGGATTTTCAGTTTCTCAAGGAGTGAAAGGAAGCTGATTTACACTACAGAAATAGTCTATTATTATTGTGACATATATTTTATTGCTCATGAGTGTTCTGTAGCTGTGTAGATTATATAGTTTAATAAGTGAAAGAAGAACAGCATATCCTATTTTGAAAGAGAGGGTTTGTAGTTTTTGTTGGACAAAACCAACCCTCACATATCTCATAGGGGGAAAATATTAAATCTACTTGATCCAGCGCATTATGCAAATTCAGTAGACCTTTGAAGGTTTCAGACAGTTCATCCAGTTTTTCCTAAATTTCCTGTTTGAGGATTCAGCATCCTTGGCCTCCGAAACCACTTCCATGAGGCACAGTGTATTAAACTTTTTAGAGATTTTTTTGTGGAAAAATGGTTTCTTTGTCATTCAAGATGTGTTTTTAGGCCTATAATTTCCTTCAAGTGAGCACAAGTCCGCTAACAGCAGTATATTATTTTGACAGTAAGTCAGTTGGCATAAGACTTCATTGTGTATGCCTTTTGTTTATATAATCCTTCCTAACAGTAACAAGGTGTTTACTGTTCAGCAAACACATTTTATTTTAACTGCCAACAGTAAAACTGTCTGATAAAGTTTGATTTAGCTAAAGAAAGCAAGTTCTCATTTAGCCCAAATAAATCCATGGTGCTATAGACAGCTGTTTGGAGTACATAATCCCCCAAGCTCTCATAGCAAGGCAACTCTTGCTATTGAATGAGCGAGAGAGAGCAGGCTCAGCTGTTCAGGATGTGCTCCATTACAACTGTAATCTATAGCATCGTCCTGCCATATTGTGAAAGCATTACTCACATTCAGCAGCAGTGAAGCAAATACTCCTCTGACAGATGCTCTGCAGACTGACAGCTGACACCCTAAGCCAAGCTCTATAGATTTTTCACAAAACACATCCTGCAGCCCGGATCGATGTGGTCTGGCTGTCTGCTTCCCCCTGCTCTCCTACCAAGAGATCAACATCTAATACCATTTCTGCAAGATTCTCAGCGAGTTAACTGTCTCCAAGTGGAAAAAGTTCAGATTTCAGAGAAACAAAGAACACTTCTCAAAATAACAGCATTTTGCTGCTTGAGAGAAAGAGAATTCATAAGCCTCAAGGCATTTTTATTCCATTTTATGGCTGAGTTTGTCCTGGAGAAATTTGCCAAAGAAATCTGATTTTTAAGGCTGATATTATAAAAACTTTTGAGAGCAGCAGGGGAGAAATAGCTACTCTGTCACATGGAGCCCAAAAAAGTTGTCTGTAGCAAATGAAAAGCAAAATAGACTCCAGCATTTGCTTCCTGCCAAAATCAGAATACGTAGCAAGAGTATGTACACAGGCAGAGATCAGGATGTACATAATAAGGCACTCCTGCATAAACATTTTAAAGACAATGCTATAGAAGTAATCATTTTACTGCAAAAGCTATAGCAATCTTCTAGCCTTAACTTCAAAGCACTGGTAAAGTAGTTTATTTTCTCCCTTCTTTTTACTTTTATATGACTACTTTGCTAAGACTGCTCCTCCTCCCATCAAATTCACCTGCAGAATTCCTATGATTCACTGAGAACAGAAGCTAGTCCATAAAGCAGTTGTGGTCTGGAAGATATTTTCAGGCATGATAATTAGTTCAAAGCTGAAAAGCAGTCACTTACCTGCAGTGAACACACAGAGCAAGTGGAGAAAATAATACAAGTGGGTTTTGAACTATATCAAGGGAGGTTTCGGGAATTTAGGGACATTTGGGTTCTGTTTCGTTCTCTGTTATTACTTGTGCCACCTTCAAAGGTCTAGATCCCAATATTATAATGTTACATCAGATCTGGGAGTTTCTGGAAGGGAAATTAGCTCTGCTTCTGATTTTCATCCTGCCACAGCACATGTTGCATGGAAGGACAAACAGATGTCTGTGCCTTCTTGTAGAGGGATTACTTGAGTAGGGTTAATTGCAAAGAATTGAAATTCCTCCTCTGACTGAGAAGTTTTGTGTTCTGAAAGTGCATCTTGTGGCCACTTTTTGACTCTCAGTGTATTGTTTCACTCTTTGTTGTGTTGTACCCTGTCTTTAACCTCACATTGCATTAGTTTTGCAGATGTATAGGTAAAAGGTAAATGGTTATGTGATTATGTGATAATTGAGTGAGGGTTACTCATAAAAGTGTGGTGGGTTGATGCTGACTGGACACCAGGGGTCTACCAAGCTGCTCTGTCACTCCTCCTAACTCTTGAGCACACCATGATGTGAAGAGAAGCAGACTCTCTGTGTTTTTGCATTGTCACATCAGAAATTCAAGTTATCTCTACCATACTAACAAAAATTCCATTAAAAATCACTCACTTTCAGCAATATTTGCTAAAAAGTAGTAAAAAAAATCCCTACCCTTGCAGGAGTTTTGCTAATGTAAGTGAATCTGTATTGAATATCTCAATGCACAGTGTTACATACCTGTTTGGACACTTGTATCAGAACAAGCGGGGCCAGCAAAGTCCTCATTGCATGACAGCTTAATGATGCTGTTCTTGAATACGTGGTGCATCTAACTTATAAATGAGGAATATTTACAGGAAGATATCCTCATACAGGAACACACTGCTTTAAGTATATGCCATTATTTAGTCAATAAAACCATACATTAAACACTGCACATTCAGAAGATAAAGTATTTTAAAATAACTACCAGATCACTGCACTCATCAAAAAAATCAATAAACTTTAACACAACATGGATTAGAGAGATCTTTGTCAGAAAGGCATGCCCTTGCTTCAAATAAACTAATATAGCTCTAATTAGGCAAAACCATTAAACTGCACCGCTTTCTATAAGAAGCTATTAGAATCTCATCCATGTAGATAGCTGAAAGTAAAAGCTGGTGCCGCCACAAAACAAAAACTGGCAAAGAGCAAACTGGCCTTCAAGGAGATATGAGATGCAGATAGCAAATAATCTGATTGCCTAAACCTTGTATCTCCTCACAAATTCATCCCAACAGTTCAGAGATGGTTTCTGACTTTATTTGAACATTTTAGAACAAGAATAAGCATGTTTTATAGGTTCCTTTTCCCTCTTTAAAGCTTTTTATCACTGTTACTGTTACACATTTGACAGCATCACCTCTAGTGATCATTCTCCTCCTGGTGCTGATGTTAGCACACAAAAAATTCTGGCTATAAATGTCTTATTTTCTGCAGTTAGGCTTATAACAGTCTGTTCTAAATACGGAAGGTGGAACTGTGAAGTAAATGTAGTCAGCCTCTAAAATGACTTTTGCTGTGAGAAACACTGTTCCCATGAGTCTGTCTAGATATGGGCCTGTGTAGGTTGCCTTCCAGTCATAAACACAGACAAGGAAAAATGTTGGGTACATTTTCTAGTTCCATAGTAATCTGGTATAGTAATAATGTTCCAATTTTTAAAGCAGCTTCTAGATAAGAATATCAAGGAGTTTCCAAGTGACAATGCCCTTTTACAAAGGGTGAAATAATGGTGTTAAGTAGCCGGATGCTTAGAGTCAGTTTTGTCCAGCCATTTACCTTAACACAGCTGCAGTGAGTGTTCATGTTGATTTTGGGAAGAATGGTCTGCCAGGACTCCACCAGCATGCAGGTATCTCAGGGGCTTAATGCCCAAGGCCACCACTGGCTGCTGGTCTGTAGTCCCCAGGGCTCCCTGCTGAGGGAGAGCAGCAGATCATATATGTCATTCTGATCATCAGGGATTGCTGCACGGTCCTGGAATGCTCCACTCTGCTTGGAAAAGCGAGCACAGAGCAGCACAGAGAAGCAAGGAACTCATGCTCTGTGCTGAGACTCAGCATCCTCCTCCCAGGAAGCCCTGGAAAGACAAAGACACAAACAGTCAACAGTTTGCGTGTCCGTATTCTCCCCTGATCCCCCCTCAATTCAGCAGAGCAGAGAGTTTGATGGCAGATGTTCTCAAAAAAACTGCTTCTTTTTCCCACAGTGTAACAGGAAGCCACCAAGGGAACTGTGAAGGGGAGCAACAACCAGCAGCAGTTGCAGCAGCACTGGGACCCAATATCCACATGCTAATTATGGAACAGAGCGCTTAAGCAGGCAAGTAGGGGACACATAATGCACCAACCAACCCAAACACAAGTGAACTTCTCAACAATGTTGTTCCTAAGGCTTGCAATCACCGAGAGGACTTAGATATTAATGAGGTTACTGTTCTAAGCGTCCAGGACACTCAAGTCTGCCTGGCTTTAGCCAGACATGATGGCCTGCACAACAGACTTTGTATGTTCCAGTCTTTCTGCAGATCTTGCAGAAAACATTCACACCTGCATGCAGCATGTCTATAGCAAAAGCAAGAAAATCCTCAGCTCACTGAAGTTTTTAAGCATACAAAATAAGTAAGACTGAAATTAAATCTTGTGTCTGAAGGGCTGGCACCAGCCTTTAGAGAAACTTAGATATTACTTCATTTTTACTTTGGCGGTGGTGAAATATTTTGAAAACTTTGATTGATGTTGTGTAGGAGGGTGATTTTTATTCTTCTGTAGTGAAATACACAACCATTAGCCCCTGAGAATAGAAAAGCTTGTCTCTGAATACATCATTTGAGAATTATTTTTTCTCAGACTTTGTTAATCCCCAAGAAACAGGGATTTTCCTTCATACTTGGAAATTTCTTAAAAGAGTCTTTATAGCCTTCTTTATAACCATGGATCTCTACCATTATATTAAAGCTGTTAAGAACAACTTGCATGGACTAAATACAGCCTATAGAAATTGTGGGGAAAAGGTAACAGGAAAGATAGAATGCATGACTAAAATAATTCAACTCTTTTAGAGAGGAATCTGGGCATATCTGCTTTATGTGTGCACTGCAAACACTATATTAACTATGGCAGTAGAAGTACATCAAACAAGAACCAGATACATCACAGAATTCTTTGCTTTTCAGATTTCATATTAAATCTTGCAACTGCCTTTATGTTATTGTTGTTTCAAAATCTCATTGAGTTTTCTGGTCCTTGTCTTCAAGATTACACATATGTGATTAACAGCCTTGTATGCTCAGAGAGCATGAAGATCAAATAAGTTCTGCAATACTTTCTGGTCTGACCATCAGGTTCCAGCTCCAGATAATATATCTCTAATACATGCTCATTATCCTTATTAGATGCAGTATGATTCTTTGAAAAGGTTTAGAAGTGGAAGAGACCCACCATCCCAAACACTGAGACAAGGTTAAGATGTCCAGCATTTCAGTCAAGTACCTTTAGGCAATTTGACATTGTGGGGTGGTTTCTTCAGTTCCTTCAGGAAATTATTTCATCACCCAGAAGAGCAAAGCATGGGGGGATCTTTACCTGAAACTTCACATAGGTTTTCTTTTTCCAAATTAAACTGTTTCATCTGCATCGAGTTGCCAGTCAATAGCTCATCTTCCAGGGAATTTAAGACTGCAGCAGAGAAGACTGGAAAAATGACAGTGAAGTGTGTTCTGCTTATTCTGTTACCAGTGCTTCAGCTGCATAGCTTTCAGTGTGAACTTTACATGTAGTCTCACAGGGACATGTAGCTGGTACAAGAAAATGTTATTTCACATCAAAAGCTACTGTACTTCTATTTTTTATCTCTTGTATATACTCACACCTAGAGTCTTAAACCAAATTAGACCAAAGAGGGCATATGTACATCCTTACAGGGAGAAAACTCAGTCCTGACAGTGTTTTATGTTTTTACTTCAACTGTATATATGTTTATAGAGGCATATGCATGTGTGTTCTGTCATCATATGGCATCACTGCATTCAGGACAGCTGAAGCTATAAGCTTATCCTTTCTGCATATTTATGTGACAGAAATGTGGAAGCTCTCCTCTAATTAAACAGAAGTTTCACAATAATCTTTATTTCCCTCCCACCCAGGGAGAAATGTTTTCTGCATTTCACAATCAGCACTTCAACATTTACAAGCAGATCATGTGTCCCTCTTTCTAGACTGGGATTTCTGAGTCCCTGTCTGGAGTATAGCACATACATTGGTTTCTCCCATGCAGGGCCTGAAAAGATGAGCCACAATCTTTCCTGAGCTAGTATGCATTCCCCTCAAAAGTCCTGTAGAAGTACCTGAGAAGGTCTGCAGTTTTCTAGGACTTTTTTCTGTCCCTTCACCCAGAAGCTGTTGGCCCAAACCCTCTCTTCACTTTGAGTCTGCACTGTAATAGATATTAACAAACGTTCAGACACAAAACTCTATTTCTACGAAAATGAATTTTCATATTAAAGCACCTCAGAAACCAAGGGAAGTCTTGTGACTGCTCTACCTGGAACCATTTTGTGCCTGGTATAAAGTACCTATCTTCACATTGTCACAAAATAGTATACTTAGTAGGCTGGGGTTTTTTTATCTTAAGTAAATGGAAACACCACTAAAATGAAACTGGGCCAAACTCTGCAGTGGAAGAAAGAGGTCAGCTGTGTAGACTTCAGGTTGCAGATTTGCATCCATAACAGTAAAAAATGTGGCTGAAAGTTTTCCTGATCTCATTTTTTTTTAAAGCGTTTATTTGATTTTATTTTACCAGCAAATTTATGCAAGTATGATTTCTATGTATTAATCCCCACATTTTTTTAATTACCTTTCCATAAAACCTGAATAACTCTCCCTACTTTGATCTCCAACACATTCTGGAGAATACTGCACCAGGCATGCCTATATCAGTTAAGCCATGCACAGAGCTGTTCCTGCAGGGAAGCTTTCCCACATCAGAAGATTGTGTAATAAAACTTAACACAGCTCATTAATTTTCTCTCTTAACCAATGCATCTGACAAGAAGTGACTTTGAAAACCTAAAGGAATGACACAACTCTTATGCTTTGCGTGAAACATCTGTTTTCAGCTCCTTTGCTATTAAATTGACATCTTTTTATTTGAAAAGTTCCTTTTATTTCCCAACTTCCTGCAATTGGTAATGTATATATCCCAAAGAGCTTAAATTCACAGCTTTTAAAACTTGATTAACTAAATGCTGGGTTAGTCCTGTCCCAAAGGAAAAATGCCTCTTGCACAGACAGATTAAGTGATACAGCTATGCTTTTTAATCAATTATTAAGAATTTGTTTATTCAAGCAATGTCAGACTCCATAAAGCATCAAAACAGACTTCAAATCCCAAAATAATGTAAACACCAGGGTGATTGCATATGAAAAATATTAGCATTCTCGGATCTGGAAAATCGATAGAATGTGAGCAAGTCGTACTCGCTCTCTCATTCATGAAGGCCACAGACAATATCAGGTTTCTGACTATGAAGATCTACAAAGCCACTCGCAAAAGCTGAACTCTTGCATGAGGAGTTAAGGTGATTTTCAGCAGAAGCAAAGCACCTTAATTACCATGACTTTCCCTTAAATTCACATCACTTACCCCTGTATTCTTATTAAATTACTCCCTTAGATTTTCAATTCCTGCTAAACTGAGGAAGGGAATACACACACATACAAAAAAACCCCAACCCTGGCATGACTTTTCCAGACCATTTCATGTTATGTGTGGATATCAAATACAGCTAAATTCTGGAAGCTGATTCAATTCTAGTCTGATGAATAAGATGAATGCATTTAATTGTATGTTGTGGTTGTATGGAAGTGAAGTATTGCTTTGGTTACTCTGGTAAACCAGCTACACCCTACCAACTAACGCAATTTTAAAACCCTATGAACTTGTTCATACACCTTCAAAAAATTTTAATCTTCAGTGTAGTTTGCAAGGAAGGCTTAGCAGCAAGAAACTCTCATAAAATTATTGAGAATCTTCGATTTTTAGATGATCTGGGGAAAAACAGGCCCATTTTTCATATTACGAGTTCTTCCTGGTATCTTGATTGTTTTGAAATGATATATTTTTTCTAAACGATCCAAAGATTGTCAGTAAGGACCCAGTCCTGGAAGAGACTGAATCTTCAGACATAATTGTAAATAAGATTAATTGGTCAGCACCTTGAAATCACACCTGCCTCCGTGGAACTATGTAAGTGTATGAAGTGCATGCAGGAGCCTTTGCCAGGTGGGAATCTAAAATAGAATCAACTGAGGAATAGCTTGACTACCAAGGAGGAGGTCTCCCTCCTCTTCCTTTTTCCTAGGCTGTGTCATCCACCGGCCTTGCATGGCATGTGAATCCAAGCCCAATGCTCAGCTGGTGCCTGTGAGCCTGGAGACTGCTCACTCTCTCAGTTCATCTTCTAGAGAATAATAATTTTTGCCAGATCTGTTCTTAACCCCTGTCAGTTCCAAGTGTGGGCCTTTTTCTTGCACACACTGCTCAGATGATTTTCACTCAAAGGAGTAGGCTAGCGTGTCTTTTAACTACATTTACACTATGGTGTAAGTAGTGCTCACTATCAAATGAAGAGTGAAGCCTATGCCAGACTGGTAATTAATGCTGTCATTTTACGGTCCCAGTTCAATACAATGTACAACCAGAAAGACAAGAAAAAGGAAGAGGAGGAAAAATATGTCACTTCTAACATTGCCAAGATATTCAATAATTGGGAAAATAAGGCAGTAGGAGTCCAAGATGAACACAGTATGCATCATATATAGGATAAGAGGAACTGAGCAAACAGTGAGCCAGAGACTTTGACGTGTGGGGAGAATGTACTCTTTAACCCATGCAGTTTATTAATTTTGGGGAAAAAGAAGATGGCTGAAAGATACATTATAATGTGAATCAATCTTAATATTTGCACTTTGGTACCAGCCTGGTGTATCACTGGCACGTTGTAAAACATGGTTTAAACAGACATACAGGTATAAACTTGCACCTGGCAGGAGGGAGTGGACCACTTACTCTCTCCCACCCCTCTTTGTTATAATAATTCTCACCAGAGCTCAGCATATTTTCCTTTCTGTTTATTTTCACAGAGATAGCCAGCTTTGCTAATCCTACGTGTTTCATACCAAAATCTTAACTGGGTGGAACATGAGGATGACTCACTTGAGGACCTGTGGAAGAGCAGGTCTGGGCTGCCTTGCCGCTGAATCCCAG
The DNA here is from genome assembly GCA_013399695.1 of Formicarius rufipectus. Taxonomy (NCBI): domain Eukaryota; kingdom Metazoa; phylum Chordata; class Aves; order Passeriformes; family Formicariidae; genus Formicarius; species Formicarius rufipectus. Next base: position 1,052,283 of record VXAU01004027.1, on the reverse strand, counting down.
GGCATCTGGGTGGTATGAGCATTAGCTTCTGTAACTACTTGCTCTGTCCCACAGAGGAGCTTCATGTTGCCCAGAATTCTCCATGCTAGCCAACACATGACAGATTCATATGTTATATACTTTGGGAGTCCTATCTTAGCAGCTTAAACACTTCAAGAATGTTATAGATCAGCCACCTTCATCCCGTGAAGTATGTGATTAACATCACTGTATTACCAGTACAGAAATAAATAACTTACCCATGTTCACATGGGAAGACTATGGCCAAACTGGTAATAAGATCCAGATTTGCTGCCTCCCACTCTGCTGCACCACAGAAATGTGACATATTTCCACAAGCTGTGCACCAGAAGACAGGGGAAAGAGACAGGGAAAAGTCATAAAGGAAAAAAAAAGCAAACAAACAAACCAAACAGAAAAACAACACCAAAGAGTATATGGCAGTACAAACTTCTCTTTTGCTGTGGTGCTTTAGTGCTTGCAAGTATTAAGGGAAACAAAGGAACTGTCCAAACTTTCCAAGAACAATTTCCCTTTAGGAGGAGAGGTTCATAAGGCAAAGAATGAAGGCTTTCATATAGGTTGTTTTTCCTCCTGTATAAAAAAGAAAATAGATAGAAATTTCAATTCAGAGAAGTAGTGGAGGGTAGATGGAACTAAAGACAAGTTGAATCATGTTTAATAAAAAGGTTTTTAGTAATTCCTCACAGGATTCTCTCCAGTTGGCACGTCACATTCCTATCACAAGCTGCACTCTGATTCACTGCAAGTGAATTAGAGGGTGTGTTATTGCTCCAGCAATATCACCTACAGACTTTTTTAACCTCAGTATTAGGACAGCATCTTTTCCTAGTAAATCTAGGCTACCAGAAAATATTGTGTCATGATTAAACTTAGTTTCACATGTCATGCTTCTACATGATACTCCAGCCTGAACTGGACTCTGCCCAGTCATTCACAGCAGAAGAAAGCAGAGTTGTCAAAGTAAATACTGGCTGACATGATTGATTGATGCTGAGGAGAATAAAAAGGAGAGAAGAACAGTGGTGAAACAGTTTTGGCATGGTGCAAAAACACAGCCTAAAATTTGTGCACCACTTTTTCTTTCTTTTTTCACTAACATACCAAACATCACTCTGTAATGTGTAGAACTGGGTACAAGCACTGTGCATGAGCTGAGAGAAGAAAGTGGTGACTCAGTATCCTTCATACCATGCATTTCTCTCACCACTAACCATTTTCTTTCTCTCCTATTTCATAATTTTCCTTCTCTACTAAATCAGAACTTCAAAACATGAAATAGTGTCCTTTTGGTGTATTTTTAAACTCCTATGGCAGAAAACTTTCAGCACTATTCGTAAAGCCACATTTATTGAGCCTTTGGATTTCATTTGTATCCAAGATATTTAAAAAAAAAAGGCACAGAGAAATATTCTGACACAAAGAAACTACAGATGACAAAATTAATAATTTACATGACTTATGAAAAACCACATTACTTTACAATGTGACTGTACAGAATATACAGAACAAATTCCAATGACAGGTCAGGAATTATGACACAAGGCAAGTGTATGCAAATTGGGAGTCACTCCTCAGTGGATGTCAGGAAGCATAATTAGTTCCAGCACAAAGTTGTCCAACAGGTCTGAGCTTATTGGAGAAATATCTTTATTACAGGGCACCATGCATGACTTGGGAAAGTAACTGCATTTACAAATGAAGCGAAACCAGCTTTGAGGTCCACACGAATGGAAAGGTTTGAAAAATTGCCAATAATATGTATAGCTAATGCCAAGTTCTTCTGGAACCCATATATCTGCCAAATCAGTTGCATATATTGCAAATTAACCCGGTGATATGGGAAGGGAGGCAGGAAAGCTGAGCCTAAGATGTGGGTGCCATTGGAATTTTTACAGCTGCACTTGAGCTGTAATTGGAACCAGTGGCCATCCTGTGCCCCTCGTGGGCCAAGCACACAGCAATCACAGACCAATCATGAGCCCATCACACGCCCATCATATGCCCACCCCACAGTTATCATGCCCAAATCAAGCTTCAGTCACATGCTCATGGCATGGAAATCAGAGGGCCATCATGCACAAATCACTCTGCAGTCACACGTGCATCACACCCCCATCATGCCACAATCACACTCCCATTCGTGCACAAATCGTGCCAATCACACGCCAACCACTTGGTTGGGAGCCTGTTGGGCCTGATTGTGGAGTGATGGGGCGCTGATTGCCGCGGGATGGGTGTGCCATGGGCGCGGCAATCAAGAAAAGAGCCTTTGAACCTCAGGTGGGCTACAGTGATTCCCAGTATGTGACACTGCCACTTCTGCAAGAGCAAAGGCACCTCTCCACAGCCTGTGCAGTGGCTTCTGTGGCAGCTGTGGAAGGCATCATTGAAGCGCAAGGTCCCTTAGGTTCAAGGTCTGAGGATGCAAACCACTGGAATATGAAATTCTAGTTTGCAATCCAGGAGGAAAAAAGCCAACTGCATTCCACTGTACCATGACTGGTCTGTGTCCTGCATGTTTATGCCAACGACAAGCTAACTTCTCTTGCCAGCACAGCGCTGCTACAGCTGTGTGTTCCTGTCTAGGTTCTCACATTGCAAGTACAGCACAACCAACGATTCTTAATAAACATCTTAAGTTGCTCCAAATAAATGACTTCTTGATTCTTTTATAGGACTAAATTATACAAATTAACAGAAAGATGCAAGAAGCAATGATCATTAAATGTTTTTTATGTGTTTGCTTTGCACTAAAGCACAACAGCTTGTAAAACTGTTTTTACAATTTTTATGGTAACACAAGCCAGGAAGCATTTTAGTGCAGCCAATTCTCTCAGAGTAGTTAGAAATGTACCATCAATTGAACTCTTTCAGTGACCTTTTCTATTAAGAGAAGTAGTAGTAGATCTATATCCTCCCAGGAAAAGAAAGCTTGATACAGCCGTTAAAATATCCATGGTCAACAAAATTTTGGTTTCTGTCTGGTGTTTTCCTTTGCACCTACAAAAAGCAAACACAGAGAAAATGCTGACATTTTGATTGGATTTTTCCACAGCCACTAAGAGGAGAAATGCAGAACTCAGGCACTGAGTTGCTAAGCTAACCTTACAAAGGTTGGTTAGCTAGAGGTATCATTTCTCCTAAGAAGTGTAATTCTTAAGCTCTCTTCCACACATCTCTGAAGTCTTTGGCAAATCACAAAATCATCTCAGCACTTCATTTCCCCATTTATAGACTAGGGATAGTATTTTCCAGCCTTAAATGTCACAAACATATTTTCTGGAAGAAAGTATCTTTTGTTTCAGCTTTCAAAACTCTACTCAATGAAACAAACTCTACAGTTTATTAGAGGCATTTGTACAATTACCCCCTTCTGGTAGAAATCTGCACATTTGCTTACAAGCACAAAACATTCCCATCAGAATAATTTTTACACTGGGGCATCACACACCCCCTCCCCCCCCCCTTTTTTTTAAGATGGTCCATCTCTATATTGGTTTTTGGAATATTCATGAATTTTCACCTTAGTAGTAACAAAAAAGAGCCATTTTGAATTCACTTTCTTCTACTGGCATTTGTACCTGTACTTCTAGTTGTCAATATAGCTGAATGTGAAGTCCTGATAAAGTCAAAAATGTGGGGGATTTGAGGAAATAATGAAGCTGACCAATGGAAAACAAAGTTGAGAGCAGAATGAGAAGCCATGGAGGATAAACTACTAAACTATAAAATTTATCTTTGAATTATGTTTAACCTAAATTATCTTTAACCTAAAGTTTGGTGTTCTGAATCTGATAGGAGCAGCAGACTTTGTTTTTACTCTCATATCACTAAACCTTCTAGCTGGATATGGTCCATTCAAGAAGGAATATCCTCTACCCAGAGATCTGCAGCTCAGTCTGAGTTAAAACCCCCAAGGCATTTCACACTAATTCCTCTTTCCTCAGTCTTCCAAGGTCCATGACTGGAAAGCTCCCCTACTCCAAACAGGCAGAAAAAAATCTTTCCCCATAAAGAACAAACTGAAGAAGTTTCTACAGAATATAAATTTCAACAAATATGTACAATAATGGAGCTACTGTGAATGCTAAAAATAAATAAGTCTTCAAACATGATCAGAGCTGACACCAATGGGCCAATGTCTAATGTCTCGTATTTTGTGGCAGAGCAAATAAGGTGACAGAGTTGTCCGTGATAGGATTTATTATGTCATTTTCAGAATCAGAAACCCTGGTCCATCCAAGAAGGGGCTGAAAATGTTCCTTCTTTCAACTGTACTTTGTCAAGCAGGCCCTGCAGTTCTGGCCCTTACACCAAACATTCCATGTTGGGACACGGTAAAATCCTACCCCACCCAAGAACTTTCCATAGCTGTGTCCTGAGGTGTCGCACACACAGAGTCCCATTTGTCATCCTCATGTCGCATCTCCTTTTACTGTCAGTAGGCAGCAACTTTCTGCCCATGGTTTTCAGGGTTGCCAAAAGTTTCCTCCTCTCTGGTTTAGGGTCTGCTAGGAAACATGAGATGTTTCATAGCCAGAATGATGTTAACAATTGCAGACATTGCTTTCCTTCATCATTTTAACAGAAAACAGTGACTGCAGTAAATCTGGTGTGACAGCTGAAATGATGAGAATTACTGTCCTGAAAGAGAGCTCTGTAAAGCTTATAAAGCTCACCATTTTTTAAAGGAAAATTATTTTTAACTCTAGGCATCTTAGGATCACAGGGTAAATTACATTGGGTGCTAAAAGAGCATCAGACAAGCTGCATCTCTGAGCTTGAGCTCTCTGACTGACTTACATAAAAGGGGAAGAGTTCAGAAAAGGGTTAGAGGAATGGGTCTGTGGCTGGAAAACCTGTCTTTTCCTGAAAGACTGTATAGATTCAGACTTATCCAAAGTAATTTTAATGCTCGACTTGATCATCGTTTATAAGCTCATCCATGCCAAAAATATTTCCCATCTTATAAATCAACAGGTCTACTTCAGGCTTTTAGACAGGGATATGAAAAACTCTAATGGCTAGAGCAGACAAAATCAGACTGAAAATAATATGTATTCTTACTAGGTAGATAAAATAGCACTAAAATAATCTACTTGACATAATATATATACCCTGCCACTTGAAGACTTAATTGCAAAACTAAATGTCTTTCTTAAAAAATAAGCTTTTGTAGAATTCAGATCAAAAAGCTTGATGTGAGAATGGCTGGCAGAAATGGTGAAGAGGTCACTGTTAGAATCCAGCCTCTGTCAGGCAATCCAGGAATCTACCTGCAATCCTGCAGGGATATTTTCACACCTTTAATAGTAATTTTCCACTGATGCAAGCACTGCCAAACAAAAACTTTTTGGATATAAAAGAAAGCAAACCTGCTGGATCCCTGCAAGCATCCAAAAGCAGTACTGAATGACTCCAGCTCGCTCATCACAGAATTAAAACACGAATAAAGGTAACGCAGTTCTGATCTATCAATGATCAGCAGCCCACTGAGTGACATTCACCAATGACAAAGATCATATCCAGCACGATGTTTCTACCAAAAACACCTGCTGAGTGATGAGTCTCTGTGCACCACAAATGCTGGGAGCACAATGGTGCACAGGAGTGGGGTGGCTCTCTATTTCCCACCAGATTATTGAGCTCAGATCACTCATCCCACACCATCACTTGCTCCACTGTACCCCATAGCCTCTCAGGACTGCATTCAGGCAGGTCCATTCACTGTGGTCTGTGGAGCACAACTGGCTCATTTTCAAATAGCTGCTCTTGCCCAGATAAGCACAACAGACAAACACACCCAACATTAGACCACACGTGTTTTGATGGGGAGTGCATCTCAAAAACACAATCCTTGGTCCATTACTTCACAATCCATGGTCCATCTGTGCTTTGAAAAAGTTCTGTGGAGCACACCTCCTATCGTGTACAGCCTATTTTAGTTTCAGTTTATTTTGAGATTAAATAAGGAAGCAACAAAACAGTGCAAAAGTATTCTACAAATTCTTGTTACTTGTCAAAATTACAGAAGTCCCAAGTTAAACAAGATTTTAAAAATGGTACCTCTCAGTAATTTCTAACTGCAGACTCCTGTCCTTGCCAGCCCACAAGCCTGCCAGAACTTCATGCCTTGCTCAGTTTGAGTCAAGGCTTTCAATACAAACATGTGAGGAATCTTGTCTGGCAAAGCAGACTTTGCTTATTAACATTTTCTGCCTCTAGCTTTACACCTCTTAAGACTAACCAGGAAAAGAAAGTAAGCACCTAGTGCAAAAGCTCAGGTTAGAGCCCAGTAAAACCCAGGTTTGTTCAACTTCTGGCTGTTTAGAGGAAAATCAATGCCCAGAATACCTCCTACTGACCACCCATGAATCGCAGCATCCTAAAATCAAATAATTTCTGAAAATTGCAGTTTAATAAGAAAGCAAAAGCCAGACTATTGCTTTATGACATACGCTTTGCTTGAATATTTTGGTAAGTATGGTTTGCTTCTCATGCATAATATTTTCTAAGGTATTGGGAAACACACATAATACATTTTTTTAAATATAAATAATTATCTGAGAAGTCACTACTGAATCTTGCTCTAAAGCCTTTAAGAAATCGAAAATACGGGCATATTTGGGAACAAAATTAGGAGATCACACAAAATTCCCAGATATCTCATGTGCAAGTATTTCACTTGACTTTGGTGAAAATAAAATTGATGGGCACTGCTGTGTGAAGATTATGACTACTTGATGAATAATTGTTCCTATGGGCGACTCTATCCTAGAAAGTCATACTTTTCTTTCTCCACCTCAGCAAAAATGTATCGGCTGAACTTTTCCAGGCACTTTGTAGTGACATTCTAGAGGTCTTTTATTACGACTTTTATAACTAGTAATTTTTAACACTGAAATGACATTTAAATGTGTGTCCACCTATATTGTATATAAGTCAAATAAATAGTGTATAATTTTCTTTAAAATATCACCATCTTGAAGATAATGGAATATGATTAGAATTTATCCCCATCTGGCTCTTTTCCCATTGAAGACTTACAGTTTCCCCTGGTACCTCTAACCTGCAAGAACTTTAAAATACTGCGGTTTTGCCAAATAGAACAGGACTAAAGTGACAGTGTTGAGTAAGCCAGCCAAAACATTAATAATTCACATGCATAATTCAATCTTTAGAGATTTTTAGGACCATCTAAGACAGGTAACACCCAGGTCATTGTTGATTTAAGGCCATGATTTGAATATATGAAAATATATTAAATATTTCAGCTGTACAAATCTCTAGAGTAATTAAAATAAAAAAGTTCTGAAACTGCACTACTAAAATTTTAACTAGACAATAAATCTCAGGCTGTGTGGGACTGTCAAAAGACTTTTATTGCTCTTTTCTTGCTTTTAACTTCAGAATGATTACAAATATATTTATTTAATTAATATTATGGTTAGTTCTGAAACTAAAACAATATTAAAGTTCTCAATATATAACTGAGTGTTCAATTTGCTCCAAAGCGTTGCTTAGGAAAAAAAGCCTTTACTGAAGTTTCATATTTTACACACAAATGCAAGTGTTTTTTGAACAGTATGTACAATTTCCTAGGCATATACACTTTCCTAGTGGGAAAATAATTAGTAGTAGTCAGAGTCTACTACTTCTTTAATATCTCCTTTTAGAATTCCCATAACTAGATAGAAAAGTCACAAGAAAAAATGCAATTTTCATTAAAGAAACTGCAAAATAGTCATCCCTGGGAAGCCACTGGGGTACATTTGTAATCAGATAACTCTCTACATAACTAAAGCGTATTTTTGGCTTTCCTACTTTTCTCGAAAGGAAACTGCTCACTACTAAAATATAGCTTTTAATTTGTGGAGGGTAAAAACTTAGTACTTAATAAGCATACTTACCAAAGACTTTTAAAAAATTAATAGAAACCAAATAAATCTTGGCTATTAAAAAAAAATCTGACACACAGGTTGAGTTATACCAGCCAGCACAAGTACACAGTAAGATTCCAGATGTGCTATTTTCCTGTACACTGACAGCTATCAAACCCACCCCTGCAATAAAAAAGTCCTGAAATGGGTTTTTAATCAGGTCTAGATTTCCATTAGCCCATGAGGACTGATGTCTGTGTGTTGTGGTTTTTATTCTTTACAGCACATGCCATTGCTCTTAATATGTGGGGAACACATATTAAGTCTAAACCTTTTTTCAGTAACCTCCTGAAATGGATTTTTTCATATCTAAATTGAAGCCAAATAAACGTTATTAACAGTTGTATTTTTACAAAGTATTTGAAGGAAGGGTTAAACTCAGGATTGCTCAATTAACGTTTTCCAGGCACCACGTAAGGCCAGCATGTTCAAGGGATGGACAATGTTAAGAAAGGCTCTGAAGTATGAAAAAATGTCAAGGGAATTCAAATAACATGACAAGTTTCAATAAAAATAAAATAAACCGCGATCTTTCTCTTTGAAAAACATTCAGAGGTTGGCTTGATACTAATTCCCATCTTCCTGGAAACTGTTAGATTGATATCAATTTCTTCTTATATATTTATTGTAAACATTGGTACAAGATGTTCTGATTGTTTCCAGGAAAATCCTATTAGTTACAGTTGTACAGAATCAATTTCACATAAAAATCATGCAGCACAGTTACAGACAAAAAGAAATCCATAGGCATCTTGTGCAATGAACAAACCATTGTGGTTTATATCCTTTGAAAAACTTCAGCAGAACAATTGGCATCAGTAAAAATACTGCAAATTAAAGATATTAAAAGAAGCTGTTTGGGAAAAAAACATTTAACTGCAGTTAAAAGGCTAAAAGAAAAAAATTAAATTATTACTATTGTTTGTGTCTTAAAAGGATGTAATTTACCTCAATCACATCATGCAGACCAATATTTGGACTCATTAAGAAGCTGGCATATTTCTTTACTTTGAATAGATGTCGAGAATTTGACATTTTATACCTTTGCAGTGCAAAGATCATTTGCAATTACTGCCAAAATAATAGCCCACTGCATGAAAAAAATGGTCAGTCATGTATAAACCAGTCCGCCTTCTGCTTCCCCAGTCTAACTGTAAATAACTAATCCTCCAAAAAGCAAACCCAAAATGTATAAGCAAAACCTTACTTGAAATTTCAGAATAAAGGCACATTTTTAATCAAGAGCAAAGTTTAAACTGCCTCTCAGTAATTTCAACAAAGACTTTATTTTTGACATGGCTATGGAGAATCATGTCTGTTCAGTAACGTTAAAGAGAAGGATTCCTATTTTGCCACGTTAAATGAGTTATTCTACTTTTTTTCTTTATTTCATCTTTATGGCTGAAACTGGGCTGAAGTAATACCACAATTTTATCTCCCTTTTCTTATCTATGTCATTGCTTTGTTTTCACTACAAGGACCAACATTCACAGTTTGCAAACCCATGTACTAAACCAAACTCAAAGTTAAAACAGGGAAATTCTGGCCCCATTGATTTCATTAAGTTTTTCAAGCCTGTTTTTTTTCCACCTGTCAAAGGCAATGAATATACTGTGATACTGCATAGGTATTTTCCCATCATCTCACCTGTCCTGACAGCTGGAGAAATGCCTCTGTGACCAGGTAAAATCAGAGTGTGGGACTGAAAGAGCTGAGCATGAAGGGCATATCCTGCTTTCAGGCAATGCATGCCTGGCGCTGCACCATGCTATGAAATAGAAGCAGAATTCCAATTGAAACTAGTTAGAAAGTCTATTTAAAAGCCAAAGCAGTCAAACCCTCACTTGTGGAAATGATCCTTGGACCACCATAGAGAAACAACAATTTGCACTAGCTGAAAAGCCATCTGAGGAGGACCTTCTTGCTCCCCCTTCTACGTGCAGGCTGGAAAAGCAGAAATCCTTCACAGCAAAAGTCCAAGTCCTGACAATATGAGAGCCATGATTCTCAAACATCATCTCAGCTCTGAGAGATGAAGCTTTTCAAGAAACAAAGACCCAAGAGCAGCAGACCAGTTCTGTGGGCAGCAGCCCCATCCAGGGTAGATACCTGTGCCACTACTGACTTGAGCGACCAAAAACCAGCAGTGCCTGCCTGGTGTCAGTGCCCAGGTCTCCACTGCCCAGAACTTTGTGCTGAGACAAGCAAAAGAACAGGACCAGCTATGCTGGCCTTGTCTTTGTGTGCAGAAGGGTTTGCACTCCGGGCCTGACATGTTGAGCCACACCATGTTCCTTGGATGCCCTCCAGGAGGCCCTCTCCAAGCTCAGAGGAAGCAGGAATAGTCTTACATCTCCCTAATGGTCCCACTTGCCACAATCCCAACAAACTTCACACCACACAGCACCACCCATACTTATAAGATGGAATTCCTTCAAGTTTTCAGCCACAGCAATGTTTGTTTGTTGCCTGAGTTTTAGTCAGATCCACACACAACTGAGTCTTTCTCTAAAGGGATGGAATATCATAGAAAGACTTATGGCATCCATGCTAATACCAAATGAGTTTGTGATGATTTACGTTTATTAGAGAAAATAGGATTATTAATGGTGCTACCAGAGAACTTTAGAAATGGTTGATAGCACAAGCTTGGAAACTGAGGAAGTGGATTTGGAGTCTGCAGAGCACAATATGAGGTTTTTCTTTTGGTAAATAGCAGCCTGTACGAATACTAAATCAAGTAGCCACTTCATTAATCTTCTAGCAATTTTTTAAATGGTTTTCTAAAGTTTTTCTAATAAAAGTCGTACAAGCTAACTTTGAAATAGTGGCATTAAAATCCATCAGTTAATCTGTGTGTGTTTCTTATGGAGACTGAGATGACTCCTTTCCATTTTTCTAACATTCTTAACCATTACTTTTTATTTCCTTTGCCTGCAAAATTAAACTTGTCTTACTTGATCCTGGAGTTTAAGTAAGCCAGAGCTAACAAAATAAGAATCAGAGCTCAACTAAAGTTTATTGCATTATCTGAAGAAATATTTTGCTTTGGACAGTACTTCTTTTTAAACAAACAAAACCACAGAAAAATGTGAAAATATCAAACCATTGAAACACAGTCAAGCTGAAGTTCTCCTGGGCATTTTGTACTGCTTGGCTAAATGTGTGTTAAGAGTAAACATGACTTATGACAAGCCTGAACTGCATATGGCTATCCCTTAAGCCCAGCATACCAGATTGCATAATTATTTTTTTCCTTACTAGAGATAAAGCTCCTCTTTTACGTGTACCAGAAGATGAGTGACAAAAACCTTGTATACTAGGTGGAAACTTTCTTGTGGGACTGAAAATCAGCCTGTTCCAAACAACCTCTGCCAGGGAGCACATGAACTGCAGCAGAAGCCTGCACCCTTCACAGACCTATATTTTCAATGTCCTCATTTGGTGGGAAGGCTGTGGTTTTAGACAATACCATCTTTGCTGGAAATGGCAGAGTGCTGCCTGTTTAGAGCACTTACAAAAGCTGCCTCTCTGGATCTTAGGGCTTCATTAGGTATAGTGGCAGAGATGTACTGATGTGACCTAGGATGATGGAAAGCCTTAGGCTGGCATTTTTCACAACAAAGTATTAAACAAAGTATTAAAAGGGGCCCTGAGCTTGAGCTTTGCTGCACATTTGCTGGAAAAGCTGTCTGTGAAGAGAAGCATCTCCAGAAATGACGACTCAGACTTATGTGATGTCTGCATCACTGCTCAGAGGATGCGCTCTCTAGTCACTGACAATGTGGGAAGGGTAAGCGTAGCTCTCACTTAGGCATCATAGGTAGATTAATAACAGCAAATAACAGTTGCCTCAAATCTCCTGAAATCCATGGACTTAACAAAAAAACAGTTTTTCCTGAGAGCATAAAACGGGCACACTAGTCTCATCCTTGAGAGCCCACTGAACTGCATGCACACGAAGCAAATACAGCAGACTGAATAGCCCATGCCACAAGCAAGAACAGGCACAGAGGATCAGTAACAGCAAGCATTTTTTAGATCAAGAGTCAAAAGATACACACTGAAACCTGAAAAAAACCCAAATCTGTATGGCATGTAGTCCCTGAGATCAGCTGCAATGACATTGCCTTTAGAGGGGGACAGAGTAAATCTGTTTAGGCTACCACCTCCAGAGTCATGTCATGATAAAACTCTCTCAAGCTGATTTTCCTGCATTCATCCATCTGCCTTTTGGTCAATGCAGTGATGGGATAGCAAGGTCCTGCCCCTTCAGACTACAGAGTACTCAGGTACATGGCTCTTCTGTAAGATCAGCTCCTTTTCTTTCACACCAACATTTTAAATCTGAACAAACCTATATGACAGATCATCAGGTTTTCTGTCCAACAAAGGACTATGAAGCTGCCAGAGGAGAGTTGCTACTTGGACAGTATTTGCTTTTGTAGAATACAACACCTGAAGTAAATCAAGGAGTGGTGTTGCAGCCATCATGATGGATGTATCTTTCTGGAATTTGTGTCTAGTACTTTGGTATTGAATGTAAATTCTGAGACTTTCCTGATTTTTATGCTTTGCTTTCCTGTGTGTGCTTTCTTTGCTTTCCTTTTCTGTGCTTTTCTGTGTGCTTTCCTTAGAAGTTGCTTTCCTGTGTGTGCTGTGCCTGGGAGAGGACGGGATGCATGTGTGCACCTGCTTGTATGTCTTGCAAAGAGCTTTGAGATGGAGGTGATTGGGAAGGCACTGTAGAAATTGATAACACTGCATCAGAGCAAAAGGAAAACAGGCTGTCTAGATACTGAACTTTCAATTTAAACCACAAAGGTAGATGGCAAGCACTAATTCAAGAACAGGTGGCTTTTTGCTCATAATATTTTATGACTTTCATTGCTTTACAGTGGAATGAGCTAACCCACAGCTCCCCTCTTGACCTACCCTACATCCTCAAGTTTAGTGAAAAACAGGTGTTTGGTATCTTGGTTTTCCCTGCTCACTCCCACAATCCAGGGACTCCTTAGCAGTCTAAAAAGTCTCTTACTTTCACCTCAGAATTAAAGCAAAATAACAGAGCATGTATAAAGTAACCAAAACCTTTGTTTACTGAAGAAATACTTGTCTTTTATATCCTGCAAAAGTGAAAATCAATAAAAGGACACCAGTTCAAAACCTCAGAAAAATCTCACGGAAACTTCATTCATATTGGACAATTCTGATGAGCCTGAGGCTATCAGGAATCAGGCATTCCATAAAAATGCTGAATTTATCCATTCCTGGTTCAAGGTCTGAGCTAAAACCTTAAATCCAAACTTGAAAACTCTGATGCCAGTTTGGACAAAAAATGTTGCAGCTGACAAATCCTTGTATTTTGTCTCCATCAAATGTTTCCCTCTATTGATATAATTAATGTTTATAGTGTCTCTTCTAGAAATTTTGAGTCTTGCTACAAGAAAAACCCAATTATAATGAAAAAAGTAGTCCTGCTAATGCTATAGAGCTTAAGGGGTGAAAAAAGGAAAAAATAAAAAAAGCAGCAGTAGTTTGATACAAAATCCCAATAAGCAGGTCATATCACAGAGCAAGTGTTCTATGGAGTGACATTCTCCTCTCAGTTGCCAGGGTTTCCATTTTCACACTCGGTGAAAATGTGTGAAGAGAGTACTCACTTTATAGAATTACCTGTTAAGTCAATAGGGGAAAAAATCTTTTCTGAAAAGTACAGTATCTTTTCAAAAGTCAGTTGTTTGTTTTTTAAAATAAATTGATAAATAAATAAATCAAAAGATAGATTAATAGACCACTAGGTAGAGAACTTGTGAAAATTTTGTACTGCTTCCCAAGGCAGTTCTGACGGTTATGATGCATATTCCTCATAGATAAAGTTATATAACTCAAATTAGTACTAAATAGAAGCTATTTTTCTGAAATGCTTCTGACTTCCACATACAGCAAACATGGTTACACAATGAGATGCCTACTACTACTATATGAAACTGGTATTTTGTATAAAGCATTTTATTGGACTCAGTGCATTCAGTTCAAAAACAATGTGTGACCTGAGAAGAGGGAAAAACATCTGCCTTCTTGTGTTACATCAGTCCATGGGGGTCTGTAATTTACTTTTTTTCCAACCCTAAATGTTCAGGAATAATGGAAGGGCAAGCCAAGTAATATTAAAAAACCTCAAACAAAATAAAAGCTGAAAAATGTATATACATAAAACAGATCTGTGAAGTTGACGTGAAATATTTCAGATTAACTGGCTAGTTGATTAATGAAGCCAGAAGGAAAAAGTCCAGATCAAGTTTAACATTATGCGTGTGTGCACATGCAGACGTGTGTGCGTGTTTCGTGGAGTTCAAGTAACTGATATTTATACACTCTGATTTCTCTTACCCTCATCAGTAGCCTACCTCTTGCTAATAATTGATTTATTTTACTCACAGTAAAGTTCTGAGTTTATGTTTCAGTATTTAATTGGGGTGGGGCAGTAGTTCAAACTGTTTTGCCAAGACATTTAAGTGACAGTTCCATGTCACAGGCATGGGAAAATGTCATGAACGCCTATGGACTAAAACCACTGTATTAATTCAAATTCAGTCTGAAAACATTAAAGATCCTTAGAATGGTGGTCATAACAGTCTCACTATAGATCAAACGTGAGGAATAAACAGGAAGTTGTTTGCTTCAGAAATAACAAGGCTGCCATATGCTAGCTAAGGGAACCCACGTTGTAAGATCAAGTAACACGATAAAAGCTGACACTTCCATCACCATGCCATAGATAAATGTGTCACGTATAAGTCTGCATTTAGGCACTGGCATATGTGGGACTGGAAGCTGGGGAACAATGTGAATGACAACACTACAGAGTTTAGGTTTGAAAGGTTATTTTTGGTAGCGTGCATGTACGTATGGCAAGAAATAAGTGAGTGGACCTATTTGTGAAACCCAGAAGTGGAAAACATGTTGCAGGGAAGTTGATGTCTTGGACTGAGACTCAGAGGAGCTCATGGAATGAGGGTGTGGGTGCCTCAAAACTTCCAATGAACACCAGCAGGTTTCTCAGGGAACCTGCAATGATGAATAAAGACTCAAGCCCTTTTCATATTATTTTTTCATATTTTTTGTATTGACATGTCAAAAGACCTTTGGTTCAGGTAATGCACAAATGCTTATGACAAGAGACAGAGAAAAGGTAAAAAAGAAGAAAAAAGAGAGAGTACAGGAAAATAGGGTTTTTTGGGGTTTTTTGGTTGGCTGCAGGTTTTTTTAATTTTCTAGGAAAAAAACAGGTACTAGAAAGTCTCATCTTCTCCTTTCAACTAAGGGTTTCATTTTAGTGTTCCTAAAACAAAATATGATTAAGGTGGTGGACACACTCTACAGGTGAACTTCTGGGGAACCTTCTGAATATACAACACGAGGCAGAATAGAGATATCTGTGTGAGATGTCAGCAACCATATGAAGGGGACTCATGGAAGCTATGAGGGGCCCAGCAAGGTGTAACTGATGTTTATAACACATATTCCACACAAATGAGCTATGGAAAGTCAGATAAACAGTGATAGATAAGAAGGGCTTGAAATCATCGTGCCAAAATATATAGAGAGCAAAACAGGAATGTGAGAAAACCTGCAATTCCAAAAAGGAGTTGAGAATAAGACTATGTTATCAGAGTCAAACTTAAAGGCTTTCTAGATGTTTCTACAATACAAAATAACCCCACTCTTCTACTCAGAAGAGCTTTATGAGGCAGAGGAGTAGAATGTTAACAGCTCTATTTTCTGGTACTAATCTAATAAAAATGCCTAACTTTAAAATATATCCACCTTAAAGTCACAAATCAAGCAGTATAGTGTATTTCCTACAAATATTTGTAATTATCATGAAGTAGTACAGAAGCCTTAAGAATGCAAAACAAAAAGAGGTCCTAAAGTAAAGTCTATTGACACTACCTCATACTTCACCGCCACAGACACAGCAGTACAACATGCAGTAAAACTTCTTGCACGTGTCCAAACTCAAGTCCTGGTGCGTCTCAGAGAATAAACAAGGGCAGAAAACTGATGTCTCAGAAATCAAACTACTAGGATAAAAGGCTTCACAATGCTTTCAAATTAGTCTACTGGAGACAGTTTTCTTTCACTAAGGGTATATTCAAAAAAAGCTTTTCTGGAGCTGCTGTAGCTCAGCCTACTCACTATTCTTTTTTTTTAATGACCTCCTGATCGTTATACAATCTTGACTAATTTCTGCAATTAGGCAGGCTCATTTTCGGAGACCAAGATGCTAATGTTCTTGAATTAGTTTTTATGGTTCGGGGCTTTTAATTTGAGATTTAAAAACCATCATAGCTCACAAAAAAATCAAATAAACTGCAGCTAATGAAATTCACAGAAGTGGAGTGTTCACAGAACATTTCTCACTAGCTTTCCTGGATGATTTATTGACAGCTGGTTGTAAAAACAATTTTATTAAAGGTCATAATGTTTGGTTAGGGGAAAAAAGGTTTAATTTATGGTGTAATTAGCCTTCCTGCAATCGGCATGATGCCAGACCCATCACTTACGAACTTTGGCTGAAATAAGTTTGGTGTTTTTAATTATATCTTTGAGAATGTGTTCAAAGGCAAGACCACAGTGATGTGGTGTTACTTTCTTTCTGTAGCCACTTTAAGGGCATTATAATGGCCATAGTAACAGATTTACTTCTACCAATTGATACTCAGTGATGGTGCAGCACTACCTGAGGAACCCAGACAGACACACACACAGCAGAGCCCCCCACTCCCTGGAGGAAACTATTTGGGATCTGCTCTGTATCCAAGACTGGTGTGAGTGGCTGGGATAGACTGAGATGTCCAAGAATTCGCAGGTTTTTGAAGCAATATGGGTTTTTTAAAGTATCCTTTAAATGTTCTCTTTATTCTGCCTCTTGTATGGCAGAAAGCCAGACAGGAGCCCCAGGTTCTCTACCTGGAGGGGAGCATTGTTACTTCTGTGGAAAGTAAGGATTTCAATCAATATGACCTATATATTTTCTCACGTTTCTTCATTTTATCCTTCAGTTTTCAGATGTATTTTGCTGTTACATATTTCTAATTCACAACATTAAATTTGGGAGGATGGAGGGGGATATGGGGAAGTGATATGGGATTAAGGGAGAGATCCTGTTGTAGGTTTACAGTAAATTCACAGCCTTTCCCAGATGGAGTTAAACTGTTCAACAGGAGCAGGGATGATGATGGATGGATACTGATTAAGCACTTACACAAGGTGCCACTCAGCAATTATCAGCCTGGCCATGATATTTTATTTCCATTCATTTTCACCTTATTATACCATTATTTTCATGAGGTTTCTAAGACCTGTTTACCAGGGGAGGTTTAGATTTTTTATTAGGAGAAATGTCTTCATCAAAAGGGTTGTCAAGGAACAGGATTCCCAGGGACAGTGTGGAGTCACCATCCCTAGAGCTCTTTAAAAGACATGTAGATGGGGTGCTTGGCAACATGGTTTAGTGGTGAACTTGGTAGGATTGGGTTAATTGTTGGACTCAGTGATCTTAGAGGTTTTGTCCAACCTTAACAATTCTATGATCATACATTTCCACAATAGACACGAAACCCTTGAGAGATTACCAAGTCCCTCTTAATTTAGAGAGAATTTCTGATTTGAACTTCAGACAAAGATTTAACATCTGTATGCAGAGCCAAAGTCAGGACAATCAGCACTGGCTTTTCTTCCTCTAAAATCTGGAAGTGACAGTACAAATTTCCCTACAGAGGAAACATCTTGGGAGAAGTGTGCCTGTGTGGATTAGTCCTGTGACAGTCATTAGGACAGCATTAAAAGGCCCAGATCCTGAAGTACCAAGCTGATCTTCCTATCCTCCAAGTTGTTCCACAGACAGCCCACACACCACAGCCTATATGATCAAGAAATGTTTTCATGAAACTTACAACATCGAAATCTTCCTAAAACAGTAGAAAAAAACCCATAAATCTAACACCTAAAAATCCAAGAGTCTTATTTGTATTTTACTAGAGTGCACATCAGCCATCCTGTCCACCACTGTCACCCGTAGCCCTATTAAAAATTGATCAACATATCCAGCTGTATTTCCATCAATTTTAAGTGAGGCAAAACAGAAAGGGAGACTGAAAAGAAAATGCTTTTGTCACAGAAATCCTCCCAGGAGGGACTTCAATTATCTCCCAGTGGGAGGCACAAAATGGGAAAGAAAGGTGCCATGTTAAGCCAGAAAAAAAATCAGAAATGTTAAGATAAAACCAACATTAATTCCACTTCTTGACTACAACACTGGTGAAAAGAAAGAAGGCTCATAGCTGTGGGGCACCTGAGATCTAACACAGAGCTGTCCAACCCACTTAACATTTTTCTCATTTGTGACATTTGAATTCTCTATGCAAAACATCTCAGAAACCTTTATCTATCAAACCAACATAAATATTGAAGTATTGCCTAAAATTAGTTAGCAGTGAATATGCACCCATGGAGCTTCAAGGGAATGTTGCATTGCACGTGAATAGCCTGTTCCAGCACTAGAGGTGCTTGGCAGCACGCATCAACAGAATTCAAGGTTTTGTTTTCAAGAAGGCAGAATGCTGCTGCCAGGTCCTGCTAGACCTGATTTTGGGAGTTTTAGTGGCACTGCCTAATGCCTCCTTGAAGCAAATTCCTAAAGGAGGCATTAATGAGTGACTCTTCCCTAGGCTCTGTGGTTACCATTAAGCACATAAAGCTGGTGTCTAGACATGGCTGAAGCCAAAGCAAAAGGTAAACACATCACTTTCTCTCTTTGTTAAGGTCTCCTTGTGTTTTTTTCCCAGCTCTCTCAAGAACCATCACTCTCTCTCTGTTGCTCTATTTTCTAAGACACGTCATCACTTACAAGATATGAGCAGGGCCAGGAAATGTGAAATTGTTCAAGAAAAGAAGTTTCTCCCAGTGCCATAGAAAACGTGAGGCTCAGGTTGGGGAAAAGCAGTGAAACAGACAGTTGAGTAACTGCTCATTAAATTCTGCTCTACCCTTTCTTACAAAGTCTGTGATGACCAATTAATTCTTTTTATTTTGCTTTTACTAAAATAATGTAATATAGGTTTACAGAATCTCATGAGAACATGAGACAGTCCTTGTAATTTAATCTGAGAAAGACACGTACTTCATCAAAAGTGCAGTTCGTTTCAATGATCTACTAAGAGTCCCAAAGGGTCCTTTTTCTAATTTTTGAATACAATTATTAAATATTATTTGGCAGTATTGTGCTTTTTCTGGTTCAGTTTCTTCAAAACAAATGCTTTATAATTAATTTTGTTTCAGTCCAGTTGAATTATTTAGAGTTAATTCCAAAATAATTAAATCCTTTCTTTGGAACCCTTCTTACCCCAAGTCTCCCCTTTTTCCTTCTCAGACTTAACTTTTCCAACCACCACCCTCCACAAATAGGTCAGGTGTGTGAGGGCTCAGATTGTTCTTCTCCTACTGATATCAAAGAGATTCCTCAACCTCTTATCGGTTGACGATCACAGGGAGCTTAACTTTTTCTTCTATATTGCATCAGTTTTGGTGTTGCAGAGCTAACAGACCTGTGATATGTGGCCTGAAAGATTTATTACAAAATTAAATCAAAAGAAATAAAAAATAGACAGCAAAATAAAAAAAATATAGAGAGTGTACTAAATTTTATTAGGAATCTGCTAATCAAGAAAATTGTATTAATGTATCTCCTAAGGAGCCAAAGGATAGCCAAATTACATACTGCTCCCTAAATCAAATAACGCTTTATGCCTGAGACTTGCAAATAAATATCAACCAGTTCTGCTACAGAAAGTAAATGCCTGTGTTACACAGCCTGCCTGCCGCTCATAGTACTGCAAGCAGCAGTCTCAGGAGCTTCACCACAGAGCTCAGTGCAAAAACATCTGCAAGACTGGGACCTCAGGGGCCCCTGCTAGACCACAGTCCTCAGTGTGAGCAAAGCTAAGTCCTTCTCTGTGTGTTATGTGTCATTACTTAGTGCTAAAGCTGTATGTTGGGCACTGGGTGGTGTTTGGTTTTGCATGATGTATCAACATTGCACGTTTGCATAGTGTATCAACGTTAATACCACCAGACTGCACATTTCAGATAAGGCCTATCACAATTAGAACAGGTAGTGTTAAACACTTCTTAAAGCTGAAAATACAATGCTAAATCAGTTGTTAATGCAATGAAACCAAACTTGGCTGATTTTCATTTAGCAAAATATGTTGCAAATAAACTTCCTATCTATACAAAGAATACCATTTTCTATCACATCTTCATGCTGAGTCTGTTACCATCCCTGTATCTACAGAGCTGGAGAAAACAAGCCTGAAAGGGCACTCGCCACAGGAGAACAGGATAGCTATTTTTAACTGCAAGCTAACACACTAATAAATGTTATACTTGTTCCAGCTTTAAAGAGTGACTTACAGTGAGAAATTTATTGCTAATTGCACAAACAGTTTATTATGCAGGACCATAAGAAATCTTGGGGTCTAAATACGTGTACTAAGAAATTATTTAATCTGTCAAATACTGATGAATCGAGGCCTTATTTATCCAGTATTTGTTAAACTCAGAGCTTTATGCCCTGTAGTAATTCCATAGGTGACTACAAAAACAAATGGGTCTTAGGCAAAATGCTGAAATCTGGCTAGCTAATATTAGGCAAGTCAGGGTATATTCATATTGCCAAGTAGGAAGACAAAGTTTTATACTCAGTACTTCCAGCTCCCAGCACAGAGACCAATGACTTTTTACTTCATCAGCAAACCTGTTCACCCTCTGCATTGACCTGTAGCCGTATTTTCTGACCTACTTGCCCAATCCAGTCTCTCCAACTCAGTCTGTTCATCAGAGAGAAAACAAGCCCTGTTTATTCCTCCTCTCCTCCATTTTAAAGCTCACTGCTCAACCAGAGACACAGTTTTCTAGCTTGGCTGTTACCAGCTAACTCCTTTCTTCCATTCATCTCAATGCCTGAAGTGCATCCAAGCTATTCTGCAGATGCCTGCTTCCCTCCCCACCTGCTCCTCTGCTAACAGCTTCTCAGTGTAATTGCCCTTCTGCCAAAGGCCACCTGCACATGAGCCACTGTTTGCCCTTGCCTAATCTTCTCCAGCACATCTGGAGGCTGCCCCTGCCTACAGGGGGCTGAGAGCCTGTATGTGATAGGTGAAGGGATGCCCTGGGTCTAACTGTAAAGAGACTGTATACAGCCTTAAAGTCACCCCCAGCTCCCAAGGAACTGTGGCAACAGAGGCTGAGCCCAGTTTTAGATTTGACTTACGAGTGTCAATTAGTTCTCATAGCATAGGTAAGTTTTATGATGAAGGACTGTTGTTCAGGACATGGATGTCATTCCACACCAACAGATAAGAAGCTTTCAAAGAGCAGTTATTTTCGGATGCAGATTTAGGCTGGATTTGTGTGTGATTCAGAAGCACAGTAACCTGTTTTTCCAGAACCAAGCATTACCACAGGATAATGCAACTCTTTTGCTTGACACCAGTTTTAAACAGTCAACTTTTTTAAATTCACTGTAAACCCATTTCTTGAAGAGTTTTTGAACCTGAAAAGGGGAATTTGTTACAATTCAGACCCCATTTTGTGACTGAGAAAGTAACTAACAGGTGCCCTATCTCCAAGCCCCATTCTCTGCAAGTCTGTTCCTCTTTTAAGAAAGGGGTGTTTCTACCTAAATTCCCATAATGGAAATATTCTAGTACAGATTTAAGAAAAGGAAAGAAACAATTATTAAAACAATATTTCAAATTATGAACTGCAGACAGCTGTCTCCCACACTTACCAGGCTGAGTTACGATATTGTTCTCTTTTAAAACAAGCCTTCATTTCAGTGAACCGCAGTGAGTCAACTGGCACATAAATCAGCTTTCTAAAAAGTAGAGAACAAATCTACAATGGCTATTGGAAAGGCAAAATGCAATGTAAATAAGAAAATATCCATAAGGCACACTCTTTCCCAGATAGATTTGTGTAACTCCTTTTAGTGGTAAAGACTACAGACAGAATTTGCTTAAACTATTTATCTCAAGAGATCTCATAAGCAGCCTGGAACACGCTTAATGACCACTTGTACAGTCAGCCTTCATAGACAAAGTCCATTGGTGCTTATGAATCCGTAGCTGCATCTTCCCTTGTCACTAAGCATGTGTGACAACCTGGGAAGCTGAAGTGTTATTACAAAATAATCAATGACAATGAAACACTTTCAGCAAACCTTCCCTCATTTACAAGATGTAGATGAACAATGTAAAAAAATATTACATTAACACCCTGATCTCATCGCTATTTAAAATTTCAATACATTTGAACCTATTTTAATTACATTATTATTATTTTTCCCTAAATAAAATTCTGAGGCTGACACTTCATTTCAGCTTGGGATGAATGATATTTTGAAATTTCAGCTATCATTCCAGTTTGAAATTCTATCTTTCAACCAGCCCTACTCATTTCTTCTGCTGGATTTAATATTTACTTTGTTTACCAGCAGCAGTTACTCTTTGCTTCAATCCCAAGGGCAAAGATAACTTTCTGTTATCTTTACTAAACTTTCTGTTCAGTATGCCTACTAGAAGTACCATATGTTCTTTGTCTGATTAATTTTTCTTCCCTCCCAAAGTACCCTGTGCAACTTTTGCAAATAATCCTCAAATGCCTCAGGTCAAGTGGTACTACAGTAATAGAGAGTACTATTCTTTATGGTTATCAGTGGAATGAGTTTCAGGGAAACATACTCCATGTGTTTTATGGTGAGCACCTGTGTATTATTCCATTATCTTACCTCATATAATGCTGGGGTTAGTATTGTGGCAAAACACAAAAGTGAATCTGGCTCTCTTCTACGTCCTGTGGCAGTCAGTAGCCCTGACCTGGATCAGATGAGAAGGGGCCTTCTCCAAAGACCACTGAAGTCACCAGGGATATCACTCCAATAAGTTCAGGTTTTCTTCCTCCCTTCAAATTTATAAATTACATTTTTATTATTTATCTTTCTTCACAGGAGTCTAAATAACTGTCATTTGTTGAGCACATTGAAGTTTTCAGTGAAGTATTAATATTTACAGAGCATATTTTCTTCTCGGTTTGTAGTCATCATTTTTTTTAATTCCTTTTGTTTTTCTATTTGGACCTTGTTTTCTGGAAGGACCATCTAAGTAGTCCAAAACTTCCAGTGAAACAAAAGAAGAAACTCAGCTTTTCTATTTGTGTTCAATTTCTTTAAAAGACATCTAGAGCATGTTTATATCTGCCAGCTGTGAGAAGTAGAAATGAATCTTCAACTCAGGTTTTATCCCTGATGAACTTTGTGTGAAAGCTGCATTAACAACAGTTCCTTCCTGAATGTCTGCCTGCCAGATGGAAATTTATCTTTAAAATCTGCACAGTAGTGTGATATTACTGACATGTTATTTCTGTGCAGTTTGTCTGTGCATTGGTGTTCTTTCAGGAAGGAATAATCAATCCATTTCAAACTCAAAATTTAATTGCCCATTAATATCCCTTGATACTGTGAGAACTTTTAATCATGCCTGAACATAAAACAACTCATATAGAAGTTTGTTTTTTCTTATTTAATAAAGCAAATAAAAATAAAAATACAGCAAGCCATTAGGCTGATGCAGTTCACTTACAGAGACTATTACATTTATATATTTGATTGAAGACACTATTTTAAATTATGCTTTCAAAAGAACTAATTGAACTATTTCATCTCAATTAAATTATACTATATTAATACTTGCATAAATTACTTGGTCACCACAAAAGTACTTCTAAATGTGAAGTATTTTTTAAAAAGTAAAAGTTTCAGGGAGAACCTATTTTATTTTTCACTTTCACTCAAATAACCTGGTAGACTCAACCACAGTCTACTGTGATTTCTTGCCAGGTAACCTCTTTCTGACTTTTCTGGTACCCAACACCTAATGAGCTCAAAAGGACTTTATCCTTTTGTGCATTAGTCCACTAACATGAGAATAGGCACCAGAGATATTTCTCTCCTGGAATGCTCACATCACAAAAACCAGACCCGCCTCATTATTCTGGTGACCAAAACCAGGTAAGAACAAATTTTCTTCTGTTCTGACTTTGCCACAAGAAAACTTCCATGAGAAACCTATCCTATCAAGTGGTGCACAAACAACTGCTCTTCTTATTATGCCAATCACAGGCTCTTTGTTTAAAGGGCACAGTAGGCATCTTCCCAAGGTTTTATGTTTACTCTTCTGATGCCCTCCAGATTAATGAGAGCTTAGCCCCTGCTCCTGCCGCTGTCAGACCTCTCCTTCATTTTTTGCTGACAGCCAAACCTGCCCTTCCTCCTTGCTATTTGATGTAGAATTTCTATCAGCCACATGGGAAAAGGAGGAGCAGCTTCAACCACTGACTTTAATCTCCATGTGAAAGGCAAGGCAACGGATGGGGCAGCAAGCAGCATTGAAGTCTTCAGTGTAAATGTTGTTAATGTTGTTGCTCATTACAAGCTCCCTCTCTAGGGATTAAAAAAAAAAATCTTCAAAGGGGAATTGCACCAGTCTCACACACGCCAGAATTCCCTCTCACACACACGCGCCTTTCACATCTCATACATGTGGTTTCCACGCAGGAAACAATTACTGTAATTAATAGACCCAAATAACCCCACTGTTCATTTAAAAATGCACTTTAAATTGACAGTGGCATGAAAAAAGTGGCTGGGTTCTTGGGTCTCATTATCCGTGTGGACTAAAAACCTGGTTGTGTATACAGATTGTCAGCTCTATATTTTTCCAGACCTATCACATCAAATTCAACTCCAGCAGAAACCAAAATATGCTCAAGGTCTGAATGTTCTCCAGGAGGCACTCAGGCGCCATTGTTTCTCCCCATGACACCTAGGAGCTATTTTGTCTAGACTGAAATAAATGGGACTGACACTGGCAAAAAGGATCTTTTGTGCATCAAGAGGCAGTGGTTAATATTTGCTGGGGACAATAATGTCTCACAAACTAGATTAAATTAAGGATTCTCATTTGTCCAGTTGGGAACATTTATATTTGCTTATTGTTACTCAAAAAAAAAAAAAAAAAAAGGTACAGCACTATATGCTGTATTTTGTAACAAAAAAAAAGTATGTCCTGTTTACATTCTGCCACGTAGTCATTTACAAATCTGCTATATCAGACACAAGAACATGACTTCTTTAATTACCTAGAGTAAGAAACTTACTATGATCATGTCATTGAATTGATAACTAATACTTCTTTTAGTTTGAACTGCTTCTTCCTCTCACTGCTTGACTGCAGAGAGGGCTGTATCACTCACACTTGCAAGATTCATGGCAAAACCCAGCAGGTCCCTTCGTGTGCGACCGTGAGAGCAGAAGTCTGCAAAGCAGTTGTCTGCACATCTGAGAATTTCCCTAGGATGGGATGGCAACCTTCTGCTGCAGTCCACATCCAGGAAAGCATCAGCAGGAGGGAATAGGATTATGGAGGAATAACATATGAGCACAGAGCTGCAGCTGTGGAAGCAGAAGGGTTGCCACTGTGAGTAAAGGCTTCACAAGGCCACCGCCACTGAGCAACATCCTCTGCCTACAGACCTTGACCAACACAGCTCCTCCAGGCCCAGGGGAGACAAAGGGAGCAAAACTTGTCCCTGTGTCTAAGAAGCTAAAAGTCCTCACCCTGGCACAGAGAGCTCATGGTAGAGGGTCTGGTTTGTTGTGAGCCTGAGATGCAGTGACACTTGTGTAGTTGGAGCAATATGGCAAACTACTTTTTTGCACCTCTTGCTTCTTTTCTTTAGCAGTGCTGAGAAAACCCAGGCCATTTCAGCTGGTACAGCAGCTTGACATGTTGTTCAGTTCACATATCTCACATGAATCATCCATTTAATTTTGAACTCTTACTTTAGCTTTTCAAAATAAAGAGTTTGGGGTGGGAATTTTTAAGGCCCATGGGAAGAATATTTTAGATTTTACTTCTGGTATTTGTCTTTCATATGTTTCAGTGAAATTAGTTAGATCTGGAAAATGTTGCCCTTTACCTGGTAATTCAGGAAACCAAAGAAACGAATACATTTATCAAATGAACAGAAACGGCCCTCTGGATTTCAACAAAGTTTCCTTTAGTTGCATATACTAAATTTCAGTTAATCAATTTTCTACACATCATAATGTTTTAGAACAAAGGTTGAAATGACAATGAAACTTGATTTTTATAGCTCTTTGCCTCCAGAAGAGAGAAAAGAAAGTAACATTTTATAGTGTCAACGTACACAGAAATAAATCCAGGAGCTCTTTTTGACAAGAAAGTACACAGTAGTTCAATTCCATACAGTTAAAGGCTGTTGTATTGTTCTAAGGCCCATGATCATGCAACACAGTAAAAAAAGTATAGGGGGGGAAAAAAAGCATAAGAAGGTGAAAAATTATGTTTTAATTTGCATTGAAGTGAAATGACCTCATAATAGAGGTTGACAAAATAATTAAAAATCGGTCTAATAATCCACATAAACTCCAGCAGACATTCCTAAATCTGCCTGTCGTTTATGTGTGGAGAAATGCTTTTTCTCTCTCATTCTCACTTATAATTTGGACACACATAGTGATATCTGCTGGCAAAACCGCTTACATGCATTTGTCAAAACAGCAGATGGGGAACTAAAAGCCTGGGGTATATTCACTCATGAGAAGATCCTTTCAATCTGCCTCTTTGCTGTGGTTGCTGGGTTTCTTCAAGAAGTCTGGGTGTGCTCACTGGAAGCTAAACTGCTTTCTGTGAGAGAATGCATTATATATCCCGGTATAAGAGAACAACAGCAGCATTTCCAACTCAGTATTATGAGGCTTAAGTGTTTGGTGGGTTTTTAACATCTTCAGATTCTGAAAGCAAGAAGCTTTTTTGGTTTTGTCTTTATTGCTTTACAGGAATGTAAATTTTAGCCCATATGGTAGTGAGGAAAAATTATCCTAACACCCTTGAAGGCATCATAAGCAAAACAAATAAAAGGGATTAAATATACCATGTCCAGCTTCCTAAGAAAACAATGCTAAAGGCATACTCTTATATAGTCCTACTGAATGGCTTAACAGCTCAATAGCCTTCCGACCAATTTCACCTGTATTTGAAATAAAAGAAGGGTCAGCCAGACTTCATGTGTTTATATTAGACAAAGTCACAGAGTTGCTGAGCTCTGTTGCTCATGAAAGTACATGCTTTCACATCTCCTAACTGAGTGTTTGTGAAATCTTACAATGATACATGATTTTGACAGCATTTCTGGAACTTCAAGTCTCTCAAGATTACAGAGTCACTACCATGGAGGGTGAGAAAGTTGGGTAAATGCACAAACTAGCTGGGAATGATGGCCTGTATCTGAAGAAACCCTTATGTGAGGGATTCTACCTCACTGAACATGTAAGTGAGTTGGGAAAGGAGATGAACAGATTCTTCCAGATTTCCCAGAGTTCCTTCTTGGATATGTAGCATTCCTCCCCAATACCTAGTAAACCAGAGAGTGTGAGCCCCAAAAGTGAAGTTCACTGACTACCACAGCATGTCTGTCCAAAGGTCTGCCAGCACAGATGAGCTTCATGGTCACTCAGCAGCAGTATAAAACATATAAGGTATGTACCCATACAATCCCAGGCTTCCTGCAGCAATGTGAGTTTAGCAAGGGGAAATTCAAGTCTTTCCACATATGGACAAGCCACTGTCACAAGCCCCTGCTGAAGGAATATGTAGGAACTGAACTTCAGCCCATGAAGTTTCCTTTCCTTTTACAGAATATTCCCACATTGCAGTTGAAGTAACAGCTGTGAACAGTTCACAGAATTCAAATGAAGGAATAAGTATTTACTTTGATTTCTTTTTTCTGAGCTGTCGATATTTTAGTGATAAAGTTGCCATATGTAAGTATGTGAGGATGTAAACAACCACAAAGCCTCTGTAGACTCATCTATTGGAAAGGAACTGTAAAATGTCATTCATAGCAACTTGGATGCAAGTTTCATTTTATTACTAATTCCTGGCATAGAGCTCTATCTCCTTATTTTAGAGTCTTTGTCTTTCCTGTGTGATGCAGCACTAGCTGCAAAACTCTTTTCCTGCTGGTAGGAGGTAACAGTAGGTGATAGGAATAGGTGTTCCTGCTGATAGGTTTGCGGGAACATGTCAAGCTCAGAGGACACATCCAGCAACCCTACAGACTAACATATTTTATGTGGTTTCACTTTAGGGTTCCCAAGTTTTTCAAGGGACATCAATAAGCAAATGTGTGGGAATTTTGGGGAGGAAATTTTCATATGTCACAGACTACTCACAAATATCGCCAAAAGGAAGCTCTGCCTCGCTGGGTGACATAAACCTTCTTATCTCTCCCTCCCCTTTGCACAAAGCAGGGGAAGTGGGACTCCTGAAACTCCCAAGTCAGAATATAAAGAAAGAGTAATATTCAATTAGACCCTTGGAAAAACGTTTGAACACATAAAGGCACTGGAAAAGTGACATGCATTTGATTTGGCCCTACCCTTGGAAATCATTCAGTTTAGCATCAGAAAGAATGAAAATTCAGTATAACCCTATGGAAAATTCATGCAGGAATAGATAAACTCCAGCTCATCTTCAGAGATAACTGTTACCACAATACCAGGTTTCTTTTCTCTGATCTGAAACCACATTTTGGCCAAAGAATGTATTTGCTGAGCAATTAGGAATATTCTGTCCTAGGAAACTGACCTCCAAAGCCTGGTTCAGGATTTCCACAAAAGGAGAATTTAATATATATAAACAAACAAACAAACAAATAAATAAATAAATGAGAAAAAGAACAAGAGAAGAAGAGCACAACAGCTCAGAAAAACTCAGACTAGGAGAGAAAATGGATTACAGGGGAAGGTCGCCGGCTATGAATTTAGTATCTGAATAAAGGCAGGCTGTTAAGCAACAAGACTCAAAGAAATGAGTCAAGTTCAGAAAAAGGAAACACAAAAGACTTCAGGCAAAAAGCTGAACAGCACAGATAATGCTCGCTTCACCAAGATAAACAGTTCCAGTGTCTGTATATGGCTGGCTCTTTCAAGTGAGTGTTGGGTATGAAAGGAAACAGGAGGCAGAGAATGGGAAGAGAATGGACACTGGCTCCAAGCACTAAGGAAATACATGCAAGGGAGAAGAGAGTCAAATATGAGGAATGAATCTTACTCCATTTACTCAGACAACACTATTATTAACATTCCAAACACTTGTCTAAAGAGTAAACTTACGACAACTTTCATGTCCTCAAAAAGGGTGTCCCACCTCAGCTTGAACAGTTCCTCTGCACAGAGGATTTAAAAGAAGACACGCTTCGGTGGGGATGGTTGCTACAAAAAAAGGCTCAGAAATACCATCAAAACATCTGCCTATATGGAGGACTCTATCAGACAGTGGGATACATTCCCCGGATATTCTTCTTATACTCTGCCTGCTACTAAGTCTAGTCTATTTACTTCCCATGTAAATACTTCCAGTGACACTTTTCATGGACCTGTTCCTAGAGAACTGGCACAATTTCATGCAGCAATAAATGAGCAGTGCAGTAGCAGTTAAATGTTCAATGCATAATTAAAACAACCAATACAGGCCTATGACAAGTCTCACCAGCACTGCACCTCTGACATAAGGCATATAGTTTCAGCAGGAGAATGAATGTTGGACAATCAAGAGCTATGAAATAGTACTAATTCACAATATCATCTATGCTTTTCTCTAAAATAGAGACTAACAGCATGAGCTACAGCATCCAAGATCAGATTTCTTAGAGAATATATATATCTGCAGAGTCAAAGAGAAGGAAGAGGTCATAGCACTCAAATATATATCAGATCTTCAAATTCTCTTTCAGCAGTATGGTGGCATCAAAGAAGGGCTTCTTTTATGTGTTTTCCCCTGCAAGGCAATATGGAAGAGTTTATGGAAGCGAAGTCACAGGCCATCCATAAAATTAGCCCCTGTATGAAAACACACACATGCTGGTAAATACCTGAGACTACTTCTAGCATCCTACATCATTGCACAGAGATGACTAATTGTTCTACAAAACTGTGAAAATATTTCCATTCTAAATCTAGCTGCTTTCAGTTTGTACCTGGAACTGCTATTAAGATGGCTTCTTTGCAGAGTTTCCATCATGGGAAAGCTTATCAGCATAGACAGAAACTGAAACCTTTGCCACTCCATTTTATGCCAGGTTGAAACAAATCTTCAAGTACAATCTGATTAAGCCTCTGAAAAATCTACACAACTGAACTTTTGTGCATAGATGAAGTAAAGGAAATGGATGGTCTTTGGGAACTCTCAAGCTTTATGTCCTCAGCATGAATGGCAGAAAACATGATTTCTGATGATGAGTGATTTTCTTCTGGGAGTTAAAGGTAATCAGTACTCAGCAGAATTGAATTGTTGCCAGTTTTTATAATTTAGGAATAGGTTATTAGCTCCTTTAGCATTCTTTAGTTCCATTAAAGACAGTAGACTCAACCAATTTGGTCTACCACTGCACCTACAAGTTTCTCTCAGAACCTCTTTTATGTAGAACTGAATATCTAGCACTCCAGTGTGTGGCTACTTTGTACAATAATGCTACAGTCCATATTTCCCACACTCAGATGATGTGATCCCTGAGTTCTCTGGAGCAGACTGAGATTTTTATCTCATAATTTATGTCATACAGTCTTGTCAATGGAGTCAGGATATCAGAGAGGCTAGTGACCAACCTGGCCAGAAAGTCTGTAAATCTTTCCATGGCGTTCCTGTGAAACTTGCACCCACAAAAAAACCCCAAAAAACCTGCAGAGGCAGAAACAGTTTACATGGTAACTGCAACAAAAATGAAATCATACTCATTCTTCCATCCAGCATCAGAGAGACATATCATGCTAATTCTTACACATCAGTGCTCAGTTGTAATCATGTTGTTTGGCTTGGCAAAATATCTGGAAAAAACCCAGAGAAACATCACTAGCAGAGAGGGAGGACTTAGATCATATTCCCATGCCATTTTTTTATGATTTCCGTTAACAGGATAATTCCTGCTAATAAATTAAGACCTATAAAAACTAGGCTAAGAAAAGTCTTAACGATGGAGAAAGAGAATAAAAAACCCTTCCAGCTAAGATGGAACTTACATGTCTGAAAACATTGATGTTGCCATTTCCTTGCACTTCTGGCCTTTCACACTGAAATAGTCACGATACCTCCTTATTCTGAAGGATATATACTTATAAGTGCATATATATGAGTGTACACATAAAGATATATATGAGTGGTGGGTGGGTGTGTAAAAAATACTTTTGGATTGGATATTAGGAAAAATTCCTTCACCAAAAGGGTTATCAAGCACTGGAACAGGCTGCACAGGGAAGTGGTTTAGTCACCATCCCTGGAGGTATTTGAAAGATGTGCAGATTGGCCCTTAGGAACATAGTTTAGTGAAGGACTTGGCAGTGCTGGGTTGATGGAGGTCTTTTCCAACCTAAATGATTCTATGATTCCAGTGAAAGAGTATTTTGGTACTGGGTGTGAGAGACGTGGGGAGCATATTATAGATCTGAAATTGGACAAATAGAAGTATGATAACATATCCAAATGTTGCTTTTATATAGAAGAGATCCAGGGGCTCGTATTTTGTTCAGAAAGCAAAGAAAATGGAAGTTCATTTTCAGCAGAAGTCCTGGGCAGCACCTAGTGTTTCATGGAAGCTGTGAATCATAGCTGATGTGAAACCCAAGGCAGCACAAGAGAAAGTTTTGGATCATATTTATCTCAATCCAAATGCATTATTCCTTGTACTTGACACAGGAATGTGTGTAGAAGGAGACTGTCCAAGAATAAAAAATCTTGACATTTTCATTGACAAGGCACACAAAGAGCAAAAGGCCCCAAAATGATAAAGCAATGTTGTGCTTAGATGCACAACACAACAGCAAGTTCCTTCATGAGGAGTCCAGTGTTCTCTGCATTGAATTATTCAGCCATCTACAGAAGCTAATCCCTCTGTGGGTAAACCTTGTTAGTATTTCCATTCATCACTGCAGTGCTCTTTGATCAAGACAATAATAAAAGTCTTGGGAAATAGGAGAAAGAGTTAGAATTTTTTGTAACAGTCCTACTAGCCCTAACTCATGTACTGTAGCATTAATAAGATCTGCATGGTTTGGTTCAAAGTTCTCTTAATTGATGTATACTCCTGTTCCAGGTTCCTTAAGTTCTTGTTTAAAATGCAATCCATACTGTCTACTATTTTCAGTATGAAAAGTTTAACAATCACTGCAAATCAGCATAACTACAAGAATCAACTTGTTTAGAGAACCAACTACATCTACATTCAAGTAACAGTAAAAACTAATTAACAGTATCTGCTAGCAATGACATAAATCACAACTGTCCCTTTTCCTCTCCTGGGCACTGCACTGGAAAATATCAAACCAGAAAAATACTTGGAATGTTTCTTAGTTGTTGGGTTTTTTTGTTTTTGTTTTTTGGGGGGGGTTTTAGATTTTATTTTATTAATGATAAAATATTGGATGTCAACACGCAATGCTTTGTGCATTGCATCAGACAGCTCAAACATTAATTGTGATGAATGGGAGTGGAGGGGCCAAGGTTACAGTCATTTAAGAAGGCTCTGTGGATTGAAAATATTAGGATTGATTAAAGGTCAAATACTTTATGGATTTATCAGTGTTGTATACATTTTCTCATGACACAGAATCACTTACACTACCTAGAAAATGAAATAGAAAAGAACTGCAAATCAGATAATTTTTAAGTCTTTAACCCACATGCTCAAAGCTTAGCCATGAGAATAATTAATGGCACAGAAATGTTTTGATTAGTCAAGCAGTAAACCAACCAACCCCTCACAACCCATCCTCCAATAATCTCCCCAGCTTCCCACAGGTTCATAGGTAACAGTCTTTCTCAATTAATGTTTAGTATTTACAAACACACAATCTCTCAAAAGATACTTCTTAGTCTTGTTTAAAATCTGCATTTGTTTAAACCAGCCACTTTTAGTCTAGAGAGGATCTTTAATGTAATAGTTTACCCTTACTCTGCCTTCCTTGTTTTCTGGGAAAACAGAGTTTGAGATGGTTATCTATATATTGGCCTCGATGCACGGAATTTTCCAGGATCCAGACAAGCAAATAAATGACTGTCTCCATTTATATCACTGGATTTGAACTGATCTTCCTGAAGCCTGTATTTAAATTAGGACAAAGTAGTAGAAACTGGGACTGTGGGAATTTGTAAGAGGCTTGGGTTTGAGGCTTTCATTTAAGAAGCTGTGCGAGGTAACTCTGATGGTCTCATAAATATCAGGACTAAATCTTTAGCTCAAACTCTGCAACATGCTTATTTGAAGCAAGTGAAGTCAGTTTGGTATCTGTGGCTTCCTTCA
Organism: Formicarius rufipectus; assembly: GCA_013399695.1. Classification (NCBI taxonomy): domain Eukaryota; kingdom Metazoa; phylum Chordata; class Aves; order Passeriformes; family Formicariidae; genus Formicarius; species Formicarius rufipectus. The sequence goes on along the minus strand of VXAU01004027.1, from coordinate 1,018,816 downwards.
TCTGCTTCAGAGCCTGATCAAGTTGCCCCAAAGAGTCCTTTTTGTTGCCTTTGGTGAGCTCTGCACCACATGTGCCTACACCAGTGCCACGGCCAGAGGCCTCTCAGTGTCCTCCCAGCACAGCACTGACAACTCCATGCTCAAATCCTGGCCTGGAATTTGCAATACACTATCTTTGGAACTTTACTGAAAACAGTGGAAGCAGAAACTTGGTAGGAATCTCACCGTAGTTTTGCACCTGCGTTTTAGGAGAGTCTTTGCTATTTATGTCTTTCACATTTGCACAGGTGACAAACACCTGGGCAGGCTGAGCAAAGAGAGAGGAAGGAGAGGGTTTTCTAAGCCAAAGATTTTTCTGTTCTGAAAGGTGCTCATAAAGATCATCTCTTCCCACACTAATGGCAGTCACATTCACCAAAGAAACCCTCCAAGGAATCTGAGTTTCCCAAAACACAGCATGAATTGCAATGCAACTTATCACCTAAAGATCAGAATGGAGAAACAGTCATCAGCTCAATCAAGGGATGCCAGAAAAAAGACCCCTGTGGGACAGGTTTCTGGTAGCTACAAAATGTTGTTCAACAACTGAGCAAATCTTTTTCTTGTTTTGTCCTGAGGGGTGTGAAATCCAACCCACAGCATCACTGAAAGGGTTGTTTGAAGGGGGTATCTGTTTCTTCTCTAGACCAAAAGCAGTGAAGAATAGGCAGAATGTGTTGGGGGTGTCTGCAGACACCTCTGTCAGGGGAGAAACTTTTGCAAAATAATAACTCTGGCATTTCTCCAGTTTTATTCCTGCAAAGAAGCCACTGACTTTACTGGTTTCCAGGGAATATGGACATGAATCTTCTCGTCCATAGCTTTCGGATGCATGTGGTAGAAACAAAGATTAAATTAACAGAACAAAGGCAACCAAGCCTAAATTCTGGACTCTACTAAATGCCAATTTGTTGGTAATTGAGATGCCATTAAATTTGATAGCAACCTCTAGTGGGTGGACATACGAAAACTCAAACCTGTTTCCTCAGCAAAGAAGCTTTAAAGAATAACACCCATTTACTAGTGTAACATTTGATTAAAGCAGGCTCAGATATCCTAACTCTAAAGGTTAAGCACAGACATGTGTGTCACACATGATGCAGTCAGTAAATGATGTAATGCTGATAGACCCATAACAATGAAAAACATTCCAGCACCAGATTTTGGCCAAAAGTTTGATACCATATGAAATGCAATTAAATGGCTATAACTTGCATGGCGTGAGAATCGGTGTCCTGTAAAAATAATACAATATTTACTAGAAACTTTCCAAAATATTTATTTGCCTTTCCAAACAACTGTTCTGCTTTTAAAACTGCAAATCCTTAAGCAGGTTTGTATTGTGCAAGTTGGCTTTCATAGTTTTATTTTGGCAGGGTAATGTTATAAGCTGCAGGCTGTTTGTAGAGCAATCATTCATCATATCACTGGCATAAAAACCCCTGCTTTTGCAGCAAAGGAGGTCTAGCATGACTTTGTTGGTTTTTTTTCTAAAGATGAAATTTAATTTATAACACAGGATTCCTGCACCACTGAGAGTTTTCAAGGGAACTGAGTCATACAGTGGTCCTGACCTTTACTAATCCATGGGTACTAAGTAAGCCACAAATTTTTAAGAAAAAAAAAAAAAGGAATCATGTACGGTTATGTAGAAAATGTGCCACATGGTTTTACCAAAGACCGATCATCCAGACAAACCTTGTAACTTCATTTAGAAAGTAAACCGGTCACACAGACAATGAAAGATCTCATTTGTCTAAACATTCAATCCAGCATTACATCGTAAATTATTAGGAAAACTAGGGTAAATCAAAAATCAAACAAACAAAAACCCACAACAAACAGTAGACTGAAAGGGACCAGGGTAACAGTAGTTAGTAACTGAGAAGTATTACCAGCTCCACTGGAGGGTACTCATGCCTATTTGTGGAGTTGTTCACAGTTGGGACAGAGCATATTTGATATTTACAGCTGTGTCTTCAGCATAAAAATGTGAAACTGTGCTGACCAAATCTCTGATGACCATGGTACTGGCAGTACGAAAGTATCAGAATGATGTCAAAATGCCTTGAGGTCACCCACTGAGGTCACTCAAGAGAGAGGAAATTGCTTTGTATCAGATGTAAGATAACGTATTCAAGGAGAAATAACAAGAATTATTGACATAAACAGTGCATTCAGCTGCTAGAAATAGGTACTCTTTGGTTGTTTCTATGGATCCATGATTAATATCTTATTTGACTTCAGTAACCCAAAGAGGAGATGGATTTTGGCTATCAGTACACCACAGAGACAGCTTTCAGATTTTAACCTAAAATAAGCAAAAATGCATGGGGACAGCCCCATAGCAGATATATCCCTTGACAGTGCAAGTTCATACCTGGAAATTTCAATATTCTTTCTCATGCACCTTCTCTAAGGAACCAGCAAGACCCAAGCTCAAAGCCAAGCTTTAAAATTGCTCCTAATTGCTTTATGTGCATAGCACAGTTAAATGACAAGGAAGGCATCCTACTTCACAGTTCACATGCCAGCTTTGCAGGTGGTCATAGATGTGCATGATATACTGATACACATACACTGGATACACATTTTAAACTCTGTGATAATGTGAGAAAAAACACTGACAAAGCCATCTGTGAAAGAAAAAACTTGAGTTCTGTTGGCTTCTTGCTTTCAGATGAAGCTTACAAAACACTCTCATTCCCAGGCAACTATGAATGATGATAAATCCGCAAAATGGGCATTGTGAGAAATCCACAGCATATGTCCTACAGTAGAAAGGAGATATTAATTTGCATGGAAAAAACAAGGAGTTTTATTGTCCTGCAAATATCATATGGAGCATGCTTAATTCATTTATTTATTTTTTTCTATGGTCTTATCCTTTTATGTTATTTCAGGGCTTCAGAAAATCTCAAGGTCTAGGGGGAAGTTTAATGTTTGCTGTTCTGGGATCATTTGAAGCCATGCATTCAAAGAGGACAAAATCACTTTTAAGTCTGCCTGTAGGAAATCTATCTTGGCAACCAGACAACTAGAATTAGTTATTAAAGGCATGTCAAATGAATAAAGACACCTCTGTAAGGAAAACCGCAAAAGCATTTACTTTTTCTAATATGAATAGTGGACTAATACCAAATCAGCTTTCATTTTCCACTCTCCCTTCACCTCCTAGACCAGAGGTCAGATCCAATAAAGACTAACGCAACTGAAAATCATTTTGGTTTGTTGCATCTATTACATAGCAGATGTATATTGAATAGCACTGCCTGGAAATGAAGAAAACTCACATAATCTGATGTGGCAATCTCCTTGTGGAACTGGTTCACTGCAAGGCAAAGAAGCCTGTGGTATTATTAAAAATAAGAAGGCACACCAGAAAGTTGGAGCAGGGGGATTTCCTCTTTACGGAAAAAGTAAAAAAAAAAAAAAAANAAAAAAAAAAAAAAGTAGATCTTTCTAGTTCTGTAATGAAAAGTATGATACTGAGAGAAACACATTTAGGATCAACTTCCTCCTTGTACTGGGCAAACCCCTGGAATCGCTTAGTCAACCAGTAAAGACAAAAATAAGAGTGGGAACCAAATATTTCTTATGTGATACCTTCTAAATTCCTTTGATCAAATGAGGAGACTGGGATTTTCATCGTTACTGTGACTACATTCGACAGCAGGATCTCTGTGCTGTTTGACTGCTATGTCTATCCTCACAGCTTTACCTGAAAATGTAAAATTTATGTACACTCCTGTTGCTTCAAATCTTCCTTATCAGAATATGGTCAGATCTGCTCAAGGTCCATAACCATGCCTAAGCTTCTTCTAGACTTTTCTCTTAATTGCAGAATAATACCTAATAAGAAAGGAATCAGAAAATCTGTGAGTGAGCAAAAGACTGTTCCATTCTGGTATTTGTTAAAAGAAGCAACTACAGATTGTGGTTTCATCTTGATCCAGTGAGTCAGAAATATTTCAACTAAAGTAGTCATAAAAATTAGTTCTAGCTGCAGCTATTAAAAAAAAAAATTGTTTTGAATCAGGTGGTATATACATTTACTAAACTTGTCAGAATTGAGGACTATCAAAGGTCTTCTTTTTAAAAAAATATACTACTTATACACAAAGTAATTCACCTGCTTAATCAGACACTGAAAAATTTTAAAAACAAGAAAAAAGAAAATCCTGTAGATGGAAAAGTACTTGTACCACTTAGAGAAGTTGCAGGCTAGCTATCAAACACTTATTTAGAAGACTTTGATAAAAGATAAGTTACAAATCCTATAAAAAATAAACCCCTCTCAGTTCATGTAATTCAGCAGAACATAGCCCAAAGGAGTTCTTAGATTGTGGTCTACAAATCAGACAGTTCTCTGTACTTGCTAGGAACTAGTCACTTCTTCATCACTTCTGAGAGAAGAATTTCTCAACCTTCTTCACTCAGTACTTGCCAGGTTCTAAAGCCAGCTGGCTTATATGCTATCATACCACTTGCACTGTTCCAGAAAGAAAACTCTTCATTCATACAACATACCAAGTAAAACACTGGGAAAAGACATGCCTGATTTCTCATAGCACGTGTTGACTTTTCTTCACATTACACTCACAGCTTAGCTCCAAGGAATTTCCCTATCACTCAGCCTAGATGAAGCCAACAGAGTGAATCCAGCTGAAATGCCTGTTCAGATTAACTCTTTTGAGTCAGACACAAGCACTGGGGCGAGCATTCTCCTAGGCCTTTCTCATACCCGTCCATAAACAAATGAAAGCATCATAAAATTATCCAGTTTGACTTACATGCTCTCTAAAGTGGGTATACCACAGCAAATAAAATCAACCCAGTTTGCTCTGATAGTGGTGTCATAACATTCGTTGTACGATATGTCTGCAGTGTCAGCTTGAGAAGGCCAAGAAATGGTGAAGTCACCACTTTTTTTGTACTTTGTTGACTTTGATTTTTGTAATCACTGGTCCTGAAAAGACAGACTGACACCTGCCAAGCATGGGCCTTCACCTCTGCATTTCCTGGTATTGATCACATGAACTCCATGTAAAACCTGAGCACTAGAGGCAAAACCTTAGTTGTTGTCTACATTCTGTAAAGGCAAAGCTTCGTTTCCGAGAGTGCTTTTTGATAATTCACTGTGAAAAGGATTCAGTGCCTACTGCAGCTCTCAGTCTGTCAGCAAGGACAGGATATATATGTTTATGTCCTCTTGAATGTACATGGAGATAAAATTCTGTGGTAATCATATCACTGTATCAAAACAGCCCATTCCTCTTACATAGTCCCTCTTTCACTTAGATTTGGGGGAATAGAGCCCAGTATCTCAGCAGGAAACTCTATATTCAGACTCAAGATGAGTTTCTTCCTTAAATTCCATAGAGGTTAATTTGTCTTCTGAAACAAGATTTAAACCTTCTTTATCATCAATTTGAATATGTTTTTATTCATATGAATCTTCAAAATTTTCAAAATCTACTTCATAAAGCTTTTTATCTGTTTTGATACCTTTGTATCACACAAATTTCAGATGAACCATGGGTATGTAAATAAATGTTATGTCCTTTGTGACTTTTTTCATGCTCTTCCTTGCATATTTACTTCCAAAACACAAAGTTGGCCTGAATATTTCTGAGACGCTTTGTTGTAACAGTGAAGGTCTTTTTTTTTGCTTTGAAAGTACACACAAACAAAACCTGCTTCATGCTGGCAACCCACAGTGCTATTTCGCTATTTTGACTTCAAAGCAGTTACTTTTCAAAAGCTGGGTTAGTTGTGCTCACAGGGAGAAAACTACTTAAACGAAGGAAAGAGGTATCCCATTTAAGGAAGCCTGAAGGAAGTATGTTTACTGAGTGGAAAAAAAATAATCTAACTTCACTTGTGAAAATTAGTGAGGGGTGCTCTGCTCCATAACACTGCTCTGTATACAGTGAACTCTTCATGCAATGACCATAGTACAAGGCTTCAAAGGAGTAGCTGAAAAAATTATTTTCATGTTAGCATGCTGCTTATCACATACTTACTTTTTTCTGTCAAACTTGATTCATAGCCAACCAGATCTATCACGAGACCAGGCAAGGGAAGAAGGCGCCCAGCATCCCCTCCTTCTACTTACCATAGGGCAGAGCACAAGCAATGACACTTTCATTTCAACAGATTACACAAAACTTGCATGTTATTACAACTCCACCTCTGAGCATATGCTTAATTTCCTGTGCATCCGCAACATACCAGGGTCTAGCAGGGCCGAGCAATACAGCCTGCAGTATTTTCTCACATACCAAGACAGTAAGGAACCATGTAAGTTATCTAACAGATGTCTGCTGTTAAGAGATGTTTTTAATCACAGAAGGACAAATCTAATAAGCTGAGAATTTTTATTATGCATTTCAAGTTGTTGGCTCTGGTGCCTACAATGACATTGCGTATCAGCTGGGTTTTTACTCCACAAGAGTAAACGAAGAAAGAGACAAAATGAGTATATCCAGAAGTCACTGGTATTTCCCTCACTAGTACTTAATGTGTTTAGAAACAGGATAGACTAAAATTCATGTGCAAGAGCATATATATGTCATATTGGATTAATAAAATTAATTTCCAAGACTTCTGAATCTCTTTAACTCTCATCGATGTGCATCTCTCTAAGTTTAAACTTTTTTTTATTACAAGCTGATCTGATGAATTCATACTTGAATTTTAGATTACTCTGGTTCTAGTTTGTTTGTCAAAATGAAAGTAAATAAAATTAGAGGGAGAAATATTTGCTTTAAGCACCTTGTTCATAGCATTATTGATTGAACATGACACCTCAGAGACGGCAACTTGCGAAGAACTAAAACTTGGGTTTAGTCATAAATATAAAACTGTATTTTACATCTTAATCTGCCAGACACATTAGTAAGTAAGTACAAAAGTTTACCATTGAGGAAAGAAATCACAGCATCATGGGTCATCAGAGCAATATAAGACTAGGAAGGTACAAAAGCATATCATTAGAGAAAGAAATTGTCATATTACACATCACGAGAGAAATAAAAGAGAAAGCACACTCAGGTTTTACTCTAACACAAAAGGAGGGGGTTTTTTACCCAGGTTAAATAAGGTGGCCTTTGTCTTTGAAAACTAAGGAATTAATTCTATTATTCTCATAGTTTTCTTCTCATTTTCACTTAGTACATGAGCATTTTCTTAGCAAAATACACGTGAGCTTTTCCAAGCACAGACATGGTCGTATTTCATACTCACCACCTCTTATAATTGGCACTGCAAAAGACAAATTATCTCTTCCAATCTGTAAACTGGAAAAGAAGATGATAATTATAACATGAAGACAGCACTAACACCAATGCCAAAGTGATACTAAAGGATTTTATATGCAGAGTTTTTTCCTCACATTTTTAATCATAAATTTTAACTGCAAGAGGGTGGGACTGTTACTTAATAGATTCATTATTTTTAAATATTTTTGGCTCTGCACAATCTCTTAGCAGAAGACCAAAAGCAAACAGTAGAAGTAAGTGCTGCTGAGCACAAAGTCCCACAGAAGTAAAATATCCACAGATCTGAAAAATTAGTTCTTGATTTTGGGTCACACATAGCATATTTCAGGAACTGTGATTCCAGTGATGTTTAGCACATATTTAACAAAAGAATAGGCTATGCAAAGAGAAATCATTATACTTCCATGATTTGTAAGTTACTTTTTCATGCAGAATGATGGATTTCTGTGCCCATTGCCCTCTTATGGCCTAAAGGAATTCTACTCGCTGCTGCTTTACTTTCAAAGTGGTAATTCATTACTGAAATATTGAAGGTCCCACAATGGTAGTAGAGCATCATAAGAATTAGATTTCCCAATGTATCGTTACTCCTAATCTGATAAATTCCCTATGAATGCTCCACAAAGTGACAGGAATTTCCATTAAACAGATTCCATGATACTACCAGAACTTTCACAAATTTCAAACTTTTCACAAACTACCAAATACTGGGGAATCCCCAAAGAAGTGGAAAATTTCCACCACATGTTGTAATCTCGTTTATATTTTTGTGTTTGTGAGGCTTACTCTTTACTTAATATTTTACTTCAGCTCTGGACCAACTGAACAGTTTCACACTTTCATTTTTAAAAAAAAGGACAATTATTTTGCATTTCAATTCCATAATTCCCTTATAGTGCACCAACACTGACACTCCTTGATGGAAAGATGACTGCCTCAATTCAAACCACGTGACAGTCTAGAGCTGCACTGGTGCCTTGTTCTGTTCAACAGCCTGATTTCAGAAGACTATTTGAAGAAATAATGCAATCCATTTGCTCAGTTTCTAAGTAAGAAGAGCAGACAGTCTGGCTCTGCAATAGCTGTACATAACACCAGTGATGAAGCTTCACTCCCAGCAATGCTAGCATAGGGGAGGTGGCAGTGAACCTTGTTTTTCAGTAGCTCAATGCTTTTGAATTCATTGTTTTCCTTCCCTTGAATGTGTTCCTTCCTCAGGAAGATGTGAGGAGGCTGCCAAAACAACAACAGAACATGAATATTACTAATGCAGACCAACACTGTTGGCAAAGCTGTGACAGCCATGTGTGGTACCTGAGAGCCACCAGAGCTGTTTCAGCAGGTGACCTGGAGGGATGAGAGCCATCCTGCAGCACTTCAATTACAGTGCACTGCCTGTATACATGCTTGTACTTTTCTTTCCCATGTTCAGGTTCTCACACTGTAAAACCAAGGGAGCAGATCTGAATTTGTGCAGGAACGTAAGTTTAAAGAAGGTAAGGACCTTAAGACACACGTAGGGACACTGTCCACTGACTGGGCAGACTCTGAGCTTTATTGCAAGACCAGCCAGGCAGCAAGCCAGGAGTTAGTGTGCATGTACAGGCCACCAGCTAAGAACAGACCCAATACCAGTGCACAGCAGTAAGAACAGACCAAAGGGACTGCGGGAAGCTTTTGTGTACAGCTCCTCTAGCTAGCCAGGAAAAACTACAGGAGACGGAGATTTGTTTCCCCCTCCAGTGGTGACAGAATGTGGGGAAACTCTCCAGAAGTTGCTCCTTAATATTGTGTGTTTATTTTCTCCTGTTATAGGACTTTATTTTGAAAAGGATCTATTTCCTAACCTGGCAATGTGCTACTTTACAGCCTACACTCATACAAAGGGGCTTTTATTGAAGTAATAATGTTATATGAGAAATCAAAAGTGTTGCTGTGGAATAATAGTCTGTGAAAAAATAGTAAATAAATTCTAATGAGAAACAACTAAAAGTGTTTGAGAGGATTATATAGTAGCAGGTTCTATCTTTTACGTTTGAAATTTATCATTTCATTAAATACTGCAAAATACAGAACTAGACTGTCCTGTCACTTACAATTTAGTTTTCCTGTTTTACTAAAGTGTAGTATTTCTACTGTCTCTATATAGTACTTTAAATTATGTAAATTCATATTTTTCTGAAAATACTTTTTGTTATCCAAATAATGTAGATAAACTGCAATAACACCAGCAATCCCTAAATGTTTCCAGAGAATAGTCTCACACATTGAACACTTCTCACTGTTCAAGAAACAAAGTCACTTGTCTAGTTCAATAGGATGTTCCTTATTATCTTCCAACCCAGGCTTACAGGTTGCCATTTGCCCACCACAACAGTTTGTCTGGCACATCACCACTTACTAGTCACACAAACTAATTCAGTTCTTGGTGGCTGCTCTCTGTTACCATCTTTCCCTTCACCATGCCTGTGACAATTTGCCCCAAATTTGTGCCTCAAACTGTGCATGTGCCAGTCAGCCCTGCTGCCCATGCAGCAAAAGCACTCCTTCGTGATCAAAAGGCAGGTCTGCAAGTGGCCTGTAGATTGCAGAGTGGAGGTGAGACACCTGTGACACATCCCACAGAGGTACTTTCAGAATTCATGCAAAACCCACTTTGTTCAAAACCATTGGCTTATGCTGTTTCCTTTGAAATTATAATTTTGCTAGGATAAAGGACCTCAGTGTGTATAAATACCCAGGGGGAGAACACAAAGGAGGTGAAGTCAGACTCTTTTCAGTGGTGCCCAGCTAAGGACAGGAGGCCATGGACACAAACTGGAACACAGGAGGTTCCTTCTGAACATCAGGAAACAGTTTTGTACTGTGAGCATGATGGAGTACAGGCACAGGTTGTCCAGAGAGGTTGTGAAGTCTCTGTCACTGGAGATACTCAGAAGCCTGGGCAACTGGCTCTCAGGGGTTCTGCTTGAGCAGGGAAGTTGAACCTGCACAGTTCCCTTGCAGCCTCAAACTTTCAGTGAATTTCTGACCAAAATTTGAAGGAAATTTGAAGTTTCTGAAATTTAATCCCATTCTTAAATCCAACTAAAATGCATATAAACTTTAAAAATAATATGTGCAGAATCATAATACCAGTCTGACCAGTGACTACCAAGGTAAAACAAGAGTGAGACAAACTGATTTACTACATTCCAAAATAAGTTCTGTTTTTACAGGAGCACATAAGAAAAGGTAGAAACAACTCTCTCAAAGCTCCTGAGGCTTAGTTCAAGTGCCCAATTCACTCATGATGCTGCAGACAGACATAAATTATCTCTCTCAGCTCTCAAGTGAGTGCAGAGACACAGAGGTTATTCACACTGAGGCTTTGCTCTCATCATGGAGTAAAGGTTTGTGTTTTACCATGGAGCACACACATCAGCTCAGTGACATTTTGCTACTAGAAAAAATCACAAGGAGGAGGCACCATATGGGTCTTACCTAGTTGGTAATAAAAATTACAGTCGTGTTGTCTCCATTCAGATTTAGTGCAGATAACTAAGATGCAGTGGAAAATAATTATTTGTGGGGTGCTTTTGAAATAGTGTGGGGCAAACATACCCTGTTGTGGGATGGCTAGATAACAAGGCGGTAAAGGCTGCTGTGAAAATAAGCTGATAATGAATCTTTTGTCAAGTCCCAGCCATGACATTCTTATAAATTAGTATCATCACCTTTGAGACTTTTTTGGCCTTCCATGACTTTCTGAGCAAGAGAGATCATACACCTATCTCTTCTCCTGTGTCATGTACTATATTAGAAACAAGTCTGGAATTACTTACACTTAACTGGCTCCCCATCAGTGATTCTGATGTTGAAAAGCTCAGGTGTGCTCTGGTTACTTGTACTTTCTGCAAAAAGTCTCACCTTAAACAAATACATTAATGAAGTTATTGTTTTCAAAACAGCTACTTTGAACAACTTAGAATTTCCAGGGTTTGAAAAATGGATTAAATACTGTGAATCTAATTCCTGCTGTCACTCAGACTAGAGGAACCTCGTTGCCTCCAAAGCTACTACTAATTGACACTAGTGTAAGAGGAAAGACTGGTTTCTATCTAATTTGAAAGTGTCTCTCTTCTTGGGAAACATCAGAAAGCTGATATAAAAGATATAATAATTCTTTTTAAATCTAGACCAGTCCCATGAAAAGATTTGCACACATTTGTCACACTACCACTCTGATGGAGCAATTCAGACATTGCAACAGTAATGTTTTTTGACCTTTTAATCAATTCCATTTTGCAAGTACTCCATCTGAGAACCACAAAGGGTATTTACAGGACCCATTCTCTGGAGTCCATGGAAACTTTCTGTCAAATAACCATCTGCAGAGAGAGAGAAAACACATAATGACAGGATAAGTTTGTGGAGAATCTGAACGTATTGAAAAAATAAATCTGGACCTGAAAGCAGATGAATTAGAACAAAGGGATGCAAGAAAAATGTAAGGCAGCAATTAGGGTTAGAAAATTAAAAATATTGAGGAATTTAATCAAACAGGACAGTCTAATCAATGAAAAACATGCCACTTGCTCTCTGGATAATTGCATCTCCCTCTCCTTTTTTTGTGGTAGCAGTAACAGCCTGTATTTAAGATAATTGCATTCTTAAAAAACTCAGAAGTATAGGACTACCATCATTTTCATATTTGTCACATGGGACTTCATGCTCATTCCCATGAAGTAAACATCAGCTGACAGTGATTTCAGTGGAAGCAGGAAGGGCAGTGATGACGGACAAGGGACAAGTGAACTTCCAGCACAAACAGCTCCATGATTTTTCCTTTTATTGCCTTTCCCTAGGAGAAGGAATTAGCCTATCTGATGACATAGACAACCTGAGTACTTCTCCATGGTAGTGTGTGCTCAGACACTGTGCACAGAGATCTCCTGCGCTTCACTCCCCACATCAATCTGGTGTGACTATGTCACTTGCTAGAAAGGGGCGAGTAGACAAGAACTAACCATAAATCTTAAAGACAAGTTGGACAGAAGTATGCAAATTCTCTCATTAAACTATGACATCAATAACTGTTATTTGCAAGTTCTGTATCTCTAGTGCTTTTTTCCAAAGAGATGGATTAAATCCCTCAGACATGCTCCTGATTCACATCTGAACCAGTATTTAAAGCTGTGATTTTAAATCAAGTTATTTAGTAAATAAGTATTTATTATATATATGAAATGCAAATGCAACAATAATAATTGTATTTTGTATATCCCTACAGTTCCCAGCACTGCAAACAGAGGAAGACAAATTTATGTTTGGTAAATACATCTTACACATTATTTGTTTTCTCAGGTACTAATAAATTGTGCTAGTTCAAGCACTTCTGTAGTGACATAATCACACCACTCCAGAAGGAGCTTGACTAGTACAAGAGCAGTATTTTCTGTAACCTTTAGGACTTTAGGTCCAGCATGTAGAAAGACTTATATTTGTTTAAAACTCCAGCACACACACACTGTCCTGAGTACAATGGGCTAGCCTTACTCTACAAAAATATCAAAATCTCCATTCCTTTGATCAAACACTTGAACAGACAATCAAGTACTAATAACAGGGATACCATTTGGACTTACCATATTTTCCTGGCTAGCAGACTAATGCCATTTTCCTGATGGAAGATTATAGAGATTTAATTAAAGCTACCATGTTTTAGTAATGGACTTATTTAATAGAAAAGCCGCTTTAGAAAAAGACAGTCAGTCTAAACGCCTGTCTGCATCTGGGACCTTCATAAAGTTCTTTTGTACTTAATACTTGTAGCCAAAACAACAATCAAGCCCTTGTTAATAATGTCACTGCATCAGAAGAATGGCAGTGAAACTGTCGATGTTGACTCTTTCATTCTATGTCCTATTATTGATTCCAAATTCAATGCTTCTTTTTTCATCTATAGTAAAATAACCTCCAGTGGACTCTATACCTACCTCCACAGAAAGCAGTTAGGATCTGATCACTGCTTAGCCAAGACCTGAGTCATCAGCTCCAAACTGTTTGCAGGACTTAGCAAAATAGGCTAGGGAGAGAGAGTTACCACTGGCTATCTTAATTTTAAGAAATACCCACCTTAAAAGCAGTATTATAACCTATAATCAATATACCAATGCTAATTAGAAATCAGTTTGTATAAAAGACTCTTTTATTCCTGAATAAGACAGTATCATTGGGATACAAATATGCTGAAAGTTAGGATGCTTCAAGAATTCATATCTAGAACTACACTGGATGTAGAAATGTGACGTGTATACAAAAGACTCCAACATCTCAAAACTCCTCATATCTCCTACAGACTTTATTTTCTAAAACCTGCTTGCCCTAAAACAAAGAACACTGTGCAAAATGAGTGACATTGAAAAGCAGTTTCAATCCCTACTTCTTCTCAACTATCAATTGCTTTTACTTCAGTATATCTTAATTTGTTTCTCTTTATGTTCTCTTTTCCTCAGTCTCCATTTGTCTTTGGCTTTCCTACCAAAAGTGGAACATACGAATTTTATTTTAAATTTACTTTTAAAAGAAGGTTGCTTCTCTTTGCTGTTCCACTCTACCGTTCACATCTTGATAGTCTGACAATATACTTATTCCCATACACTTCCCTCATCTGGGATTGTGTTTCCAATAAGCCTCCCAAAAGCACTGTAATATTTACTAGCATACATTTTGGCACACATGAAATGTGTGATTGTATTTATATTCATGCCTTTTGCACATATATATCTATGCAGACCTTGAAAAATATTGTAAGTCTTTTTCCTAAGCTTTTTAACAATTTGACCCTATTGGTGTTGTCTGCTTTAACTCCCAGTATGACTCTCTTTCCATCCATATCACTATAAAAACAGTGCAGAAACCTTCAAATAACCAGATGCAAAACCCTGCCAACCAAAAGACTCCTCTGGTTAGTTGAAAGAAAAGGCTTGAAATACAGATATATAGATAGATTTATAGGTTCTGAATTACATCTTAACCAACTTTTATTACCATCTCTATCAGCAGTATGGTAATTTGTCTTGAAAAGAAGAAAGGTGATTTAGTCTTTGGAGTATTTATAGAAATTAACAGTACCAACAATTCTTCAGATAAACTTTTCTTTAAAAATCATACATAGGATTTATGTGAGGAATGCACAATGAGCAAAATGTGACAATAATGTCAATTGTTCAAAATAAAAGAGCAATTTTAAAATAAAGTTGAAGTTCCAGTCTAATGACGGTCTGTTCAGAATCATTCTTCCTTAGATTTCAGAATAGCTGCTCTTCAGAGAGAGACATTTTACAAGGTTTACTATCTAGAAACACATGGAAGAATTGTATGCAAAATGAATAAAAGTCAATTTGAGACGATGCTATAATGCATATATTAAAAAGTACATATTTCATGGCACCTTTTAAAGCTTCTCCAAAGAGAATGTAGAGACTCAATTCCAGGAGATGATAAAAGAAAGATTGCTTCAACAGACAATCTTAAAATCAGGTTCTTAACTCATCTGACAGGTTACTAAATCCTTCATAGAACTCTAGAGCAGTAGACACTCTCCTTGGAAGCGCCAATACCCAGAGTGGGTCATTTGGTTAGGTAAGTCTTTAAAAATGTGGTCAAAACATAAAATGAAAATCCTGACACGTCCTTTTAAAAATCAGAGCTGCCTGTATATAGGCAGTTCTGCCAAATTACATAATAGATATACATAGACCAGAATAAACCCATTTGGAAAGCACAGAAAAATAGTACTAAATTGTGCAAAGCAATTAGAACTGAACCTTTGCATTCTTTTCAGATTACTGAACCATGCATGGCTATTCAATTTTTTTCAATTACAACATTGTGCAGAGCTATATATTTCAAAGTGCTTCCCTAGAAACTAATATATAGTTCAACCAGGGTGGTATCCACAGTGTCACCACCGAGGGCAAATGGATAAAGTTACGAGAGGGAATTATTCTTTTGCGGCAGGTTGATTTAGCCTTTTTAAATGACAGCAGCTGAACAATCAACTCTTACTTGTTTCTCTTACTAATAGGGAGGTATTAGGTAGGTCATCCTTGAAATAAAGTTCTTCTGTGAGAAGAAGCTGCCAGACTTGATAACAAAATTACTGCACTGATAATAGTAAACAAAAAGACCAAGCAGTCCTTGAAGGTATTTGAATCAAACATTGAAAACAATCTATCTGCTGCATTTAGGGGCAATTGCCTTAGTCAGCAAATATTTATTTTCCTTACAGTTAGTAAACTCTAATATTACTTTTAAATAGAGATTGAGATTTGAGAACAGGAACAGGGGCTTCAAAAACCAAGGGATGTATGGTAAATGTAAATAGCACTAAAAATGAGCCCTAATAGCTTGGGATTTGAGAGCAATAACTTGTCTCTATTTACATATTTGAAAAACAACCATAATGTTGCATACAGAGCATGCAATGCAATGCCCTGCCCCTGGGAAAGCAAATATCCACTGGCAAAAATAAAACTAAATTAAACTCTCAGTAGGATAATCACAAACAGATCATCAAGACAGTGGTTGCCAGTTCATCAGCAGCTTGGAGAGAACCTCAACTCTAACTGAACTTACTGTAACCTGAAAAGTCACAGTCCTGAAGGGCGAGGTTGCTCCACAGGGGCACCAAGGGCAGCACCTGCTGCCTGCCCTGCACTGCAGGAGGGAGGAGGGGATGGAGGGAGTCAGGGGGTCCGGCTGCTCCACTGCAGTGGGACACGTTGTGTCCCCTCCCGCACGGACCAGACTGCAGCTCCCACCAAACAGGCAGCAGAGGAGCAGTCCGGCAATGTTTGTGTGTGGGAGCACTGCAGTGCCAGCAGAAGTTCAGCAGATGAAGCCAAGCTCATGGGAAGGCCTAAAAGACCTGATCAGCTTCCAGAAGCAGTCCTCTGAGAGCAAGGCTGGACCTCAGAAACCTTCACCCCATGCTAGCAAGTTAAGCTGAATTACTCAACTTCCCCAGCCAGTGGAACCCAAATTTGTCACCGTGACACCACAGTTTAACTAATTGGTCTATGAGCAACATACCTACCAGCAAAGGTATATTTTTCGAGACAAACCCATTCCTCAGACCACTTCTTACCCTACTATAAACATCCCTGTTACCTGAAAGCTGAGTTTGAAGGCTTTAGTAGGGTAAGTCCCCCCTATTTCCAGTGAACTTACCCTCTTGATGTGGTTGACATAGTTTTGGGCTAGTAAAAGATATGTTTTCCTCTAAAGGATATTTGCAGATTTTATCAGCAGCAGCTTTTTTGCTCACATATGCTGAAAAATACTTATTTGTAAAGCTTGTGTTTACATTTCACCTGTTGCTGCCTCCAGCTTTTCCTGAAACTCTGTTTCCTGAAACAAAGTATGTTGATCCAATCAATACACTGTGTATATCTAATAAGTTAAACACAGGGTGGTATTTCTCAACCTGTACTCTGTTTTGCATAGGTTTGTACCTACTCAGACTCAGAGGAGGCTCCTGCATCATGTTTTATGCAGCTACACAGTTTGGCTCTTTCCTCTGCATCCAGTCCTTGCCTTGGCTACGCCCCCAACCAACAGCCAGCAAAGTGTTTCCAGATTAATTTACCTGCTGTGTTAGTGTTCACTGCTCCCTCGAGGAACTCCCTCTATTTAGTGGCACTTTTATCACTCCTTCTCCTCTGTGCTGTGCACTCTCCATGAGCATTTCCAAACTCTCTCCAGGAGATGGTAGTTTCTCCAGTTCCTACCCCTCACCTTCCAAATGCCAGGCACTCAAGACACCAAATGCCATGCTAGAACTCAAGACTGCCAAAAAACCCAAATGACAGGCTTTGGGCTTCACCTGCCTTGGGATTTTCTGCTCTTTTTCTTTTTTTTTTTTTTTGTAAGATTTTAGATTCCTCAAAATATCAATGCAGGCATCCTTCTCTCTTTTTCTAAAAATTTCCTTCTGAAGTGTGCCCAGAAAATTCTGAAATGTTTGGCTAGAAAAACTTCTCTTTCTCAGTTTTTCTCCTTGATTTCAGTGAGGGTATCAACTGCAATTGCTCAGGGCAATTAGTTAGAGGACTGCTTAACTCCTAAGATCATTTTCTGACTGCAAATCAGTTTCACCCATTACAAATGGGCTGTGGCATTTCCCATAACCAGTAAATGCTCTAATCACCACAGTGACTAACAGGGTGAGGTCCTTTTCCTATCTTGCCTATTGAGGATAAACGTGCCCTGCTCTCATGAGACATTCCCATGTTATGTATGTCATTCCACCCAGGGTTAGTCTGAATCTGAGGAGAAGAAATGATGAAGACTTCTATTTAGGAGTGTTGTATGCCATACACATAATTCTGAACTCTGTCCACAGAATCTATTCTGGTCTAGAATCTTCTCTTTTTTTTTTTT